>JAEIFK010000682.1:13487500-14085961 GCA_018901825.1 Drosophila funebris
TTAAGTGTTTTAAAAGGCAAGTTACTACAGTTTAAGCTTTATTGGCTTGAAAGGTTTTAAGGATAAAGATTAAAGTATATAATACACATAATAACAACATAATTTATTATTATTATCATATATACATAAGCTCAAATATTCATTTTAATTTTTTCACACTGTGTGCATATAAATAGTAATTCTATATATTTCTTAATAAGAAACAACATAATTCCCTGATGTTCAAAAATTGCTAAACGCGCGCCAAATCAATACTAAGTATTGCCGACTCTTATAGCAGTCAGCTTTGCGACATGCAGCATGCGCTAACAGCTGTTGCTGTCTTTATCGATATATCGTTATTTAGGTTTGCTTACGCGGTATCGATAGCTTGAAATGTGTATGCTGCTCAGAACATCGTATGACTGTGCTAGCCTCATTGATTTGGCGTGAGCATATCTTTCCTCGATATATATTGATTGCTTCCTACTATATCGATAAAGTGTACAAGTAAAAACAAACGATAGCTGAGCAGCTGTGCAATTACAGTCAGAAAACAAATTATAACAATAAAAGAGCAATTAAAATGGCACAGGATATGCTGCTTGGCGATGAGGAGCCAACCAGCAACAAGGAGACCTTTCTGCAACAGTTCTGCGTGCTGGCGAAGAATGCAACCGGCGCAGCTCTATTGGATGTCATCAAACAAGTTCTGGACGCGCCGAACGTCTTTGTATTTGGGGAGCTATTAGCTGAACCAAATGTAGCAGAAGTAAGTCCAATTTGAATGCATATCACATTGTAACACTAACACATTGTTCCTTTGTTGATGCTGCAGCTAAAGGACGGGCCCGATGCCAAGTACTACAACACGCTGAATCTTTTTGCCTACGGCACCTACAAACAGTTCCGTGCCCAGCAACAGGACTACATTGAGTTGACGCCGGCAATGCAGAAGAAGCTGCAGCATTTGACAATCGTCTCGCTTGCCATCAAAACCAAGAGCATTCCATATGCGATTCTATTGAATGAACTGGAAATCGATAATGTGCGACACCTAGAGGACATCATCATTGAGGCTATCTACGCAGGTGAGCAAAATGTTGCTTAACAAATATATGAATATTTTTATAAAATAAGTTAATTAAGGCTGTAAATTTAAGGCTTAAATATTCACATAAACGTTCTTATTGTTTGTGTAAAAGATTTTCATTATATTTAATAATTTATCAGGCTTTCTGTTAATTTCTGTTTTGTTTTCATAGATAAGTCGAGGAATTTCTCAAATTACAAACTTAAATTTACTAACTTGGTATATATTTTATAAAATTAATTACATCAAAGCTAATTGCTTTTTGTGTAAATGTCAAATTGTGGTTAGGTTTAGACAACAGATAAAGCTGCATTTTCATTTATATTTATTTGATTATTATTTTCCCAAGTCAATATTGTTAACTCATGTCTTTCATAGTGTTTGTATGTTCGTAAAGAGAAATTCCATCTTTCCCTGCTGATTGCAATGCATTCGATCCGTTTGAGTTAACTGTTGTGCATATAAATGAAGAGTTCTCGACCCTGCTTTACTTCAGCTAAACGCTGCCTTCATGTGCTGTATTGTGGCATAGCCTACTTTCAATTTTCTTAAGAACGGGGTATTAAAATGCAAATTAAAGCTGTAATTGAAAAAGTTTAAGTAAACAGCGCCCCAGACGACACCCACAAGAGTAAGAGTTCACATTGTAAGTCTAATTAAGCGTGACCTCAGTCTACTGATTTAAATAATAAAAAATTCGGTTGGCGTGTATTTGTTAACCTGAATTCATGATTAGCTAAAGTCACGTTAAGTTCATAGGTTCCTACAAGTTGTTAAAAGGTCAAGTTTGCATAGATCTCTTTTCAAGCAATGCAAGTCTTAAATAATTGATTAATATTTCTAAAATATTTGTAATAGATGTAATTTCAACTTTATTAGACCCATTTTACTCGCTGTCAGCTAAGTTTGGATAGTCGAGATTTGCATCACACTTTGCATAATTAAATCAAATGCTAATTTTTCAACATTTTAAGCACACTAACAAGCAAGCGAGCGAGAACAAGCGAGAGCAACAGCTGAGAAGGTGTCAAAACGACAACCTTCAATGAGATGGAGTCCACTACCCCGACTCCTGAACTTGCTTGATTTCCTGTCTGGTAACAGTTGGAACGAATACCAAATAAAGTCGTGTCATGTTGCTCGTTTGTAACAACCCCATGCCAAGGCATTGCACTTGATTAGCCAGAACAGCGAGAGGCATTCCACAGTCCTCGTTGAATCCTCTGCCTGAAAGCAATGGACCGGTCTTGGCGCGTGTTTTTCCGGATTCATTAAGTGATGTGGGTCCGCTGTCGGACCAACAGTCAGTAAACAATCTGACGTCCGACTAACCCAATATACACTCCTACCAGTTGCGCCTTTAAGTGCTCTGTCGACAGCTGCCTAAGCACTTTGCTTTAATGATTTCTTAAAAAAAAATGAAATAACAGAAGAGCATATTTTGGGGGATAAAGTTAGAGCAAGTTTCCTCTGAATGTTTACAAAATGCAACAGAAAACACTTGAAGCTTAAAAGACAACAAATTAATAAACAAATGATACGTTGATACCAAGCTATGCTAAACAGAATAAGGAATGCTTTTTTAATCATTTAGGAATCGTTTATTAGTAATAAAATAAACGACATTAGCGTTAAATATATTTTGTAAATTTCAAAATGCCTTTGTATATTTATACGCTGTTTTATGCACAGTTTATTTAACTAATTTCTTCAGTGTTTAGTTCTACAAATTTGAAATATTATATTGCTGTACTCAAGTACTCAAGGAAAAAATAGAAACCGAACCAAAGAAACAGCAGCATATTGTGTATTTTCTGGTTGTTTACACGAAATTCTATGATTGCAAAAAGCTATGCGGGTTCTCACTCCATTTTTAATTAATTTTTGCTGAGCCCGTGCAGCATTCTAACTAACTATTTTGACCCCCTCATGCTGCAACATTCTGATTGTGTGCTGCTGGCAAATGCCGCAAGTTAAACGCAACCAATGCAAAGGCCAAAAAATACAAAAAAAGAAATAACGAAAAAACTACATTGATTAGAAAACTCGCACGGAATTTTTGCTTTTGGTGTTGACTTTTGGGCCTCGAGCCAAAACAAAAAATAGAAAATAGGAAAAGCGCTGAAAAACAACATAGAAGTGCAGTTGTAATATTGGTTAGTACCACCAATGAAATGTTGTACGCAGAATTCCTTTGAATTTCCAGCGAGAACCACAAGAATTATGTAGCTATCCCCCCGCATCTTCCTTTTCTCATTCCCTTGTTTATTTTTATGGGGCATCCAATTCCAATTCCAAATTGCAGCAACGTAAAGATCTTCAACAAATAGTACGCAAATTTATTAATGGAATCTTAACATCCATTATCCAAGTAATCAACAGAGCAAACAAAGTGACAAGTCTAAGCTACAGGTCTCATAAATAGCGCATGCACTCTGCACATCCAGGTTGTCTGTCTGTCTGTCCAGTCGCAGCACCTGCTTGTTTAATTGCTTTTCAAATCCAACGTGATCTCCCAGCAAATATGAGGGGGCCAGAAGCAATGGCCATTGGCTGATAGGCATCATTGAGCCATCAAGAGGCAGGACAATGTCGACGCCTAAAAAGCATTGCATACTATTAGGCGCTGTAATCTCGAATCAGAGTTTGATGGGGCGGCGGTTGGGCTGAGTGTGTTGAGTGTGCTGAGGCCATAAGCTGTCATTAGAAAGCTTCAAAGCGCCACAGGACACGACTCCTTGTTGTTTGTTGTCGGCTTTTTAGGCGCTCTCCATTCCGTTAATGTTTGCTCCTTGGTCTGCCTCACGTTTCACGGTCCCATTAGAGCATCATTTGTCTTGCCGGAGGGCGGACGGGGGAATCGGGGAGATGGCTGCGTCGCAAGATGCTTACAGTAATTAAATGCGTTTTATAATTGAAATTCGGTAAGTTGAGTGAGAGTAAACTGAGTTCAGTGGGCGTAATCATTGGGCCGAGATTGATTTCGCTCACATTTCTCAATTCTCCATTGTTTAGCCTAATTGTAGATTATATTAGCTTGAAAATCGAGATAAACTTGCATATATATAAATATTACTCTTTTGCGTATAACAGCAATTACTTATGTAACCTTAATCAGGCCAATAAAGTAATAGACTCTCGGTTTAAGTTGCTTAGAATCACAACCCAATTTCATGTCCTTGCGGTTGGCATTCTCAGTGTTTACAGTTTTTAGACCCTCATCAACTCAGTTCAAGTCCATTTTGCCCGTTGTCAGTTGCATCAAACTTTGTAGTTAAGCGTTGTGTTTTTAGACCCGGTACCCAAAGGGTAACAGGCAGAAGGAAACATCTCCGACCCTGTAAAGTTTATACATTCTTGGACAGCATCAACAGCCGAGTCGATATAGCCCTGTCCGCCTGTCCGTCCATATGAACATAAGACACTCTTACAGTCTCTTCCAATTGATTCCTATTGCTATTTATACAATATTTTATATGCGTAGTTTTACCTTTTTTGTCCGAAGTACAGAGTCTTTCACAGTCGACTATAGCCCTTCCTATTGTTGCTTTTACTTTTACCTTGTCGAAAAAAAGAAGAAAATTGCATATTCAAATAGAACAACAACAATTGAAACAACTGCAACAAGGCAAGAGTGCTTAAAATAAGCGCAACATGCTCGTAAAGTCTATTTGTGGTGTAAATCCCTTCACGCTTTTATGTTATCGTTTACCCTGTAGCTATAGCTCAGAAGGGTATATTAACTGGCTCTATTACTTTAAGTTTATATTGAAATATATATACTTTCTTATCCAGCTTTACTAAATATTACAGAGTACAGGGTACCTGTGAGTCGAGCATATTTATGCTTATTGTGAATAGTAGTTTGCACTGACTTTGCTATTAGAATAGATGCTGAGACTGTCTGTCGTTGTGGGCGTGGCATTTAGCATTCGTTTCGCCTTAGTTTCTTTGGAGAGCAAGCGGCGCTTTCATCAAAAGCCTTTGAGTTTTGTATTCCATTCTTTTTTCTGGTATTTTTGTCACCGTCGCCTTTGAATGGTTCACTGAAAGCAGGAGGTGGACTGTGCCTCGGTCCACCTCCGGTTGTGCAGCTGTTTTTGATAACTTTGTGCGTACATTGCATACTTTCAGGTGTCTGTGGGTCATTGTTGTTACCCGGTCGGTGAAAGTTTTCGAGAATCTGCCCCAGCACTTTGACAGGTTTAGGTGAAAAGTTTCCAATAGTTGTTGCTTGGAGGGTACCCGACTTTATATTGATGGCACAAGTTGCCTTGCTGCTTGTTTTTACCTATCTGCCGTGTCTGTCGCCTGCTGACGGTATTCTGAATTTTCAATTAATAAGTTTTCATTTTATTTTCATTGAGCAAAAAATAAAGAAGTGCAGACAGCTTTAGCTAAAACTGTCAGCGACAGGTGTATGTAAAGTTTCCATAATGTTCAGTCTTACATTTCACTGACTGCTGGCCATTTAAGCGCGTCGCGTTGGCTCTTAAATATTGAATCATTTAATGAAATGTATAATCTACAACAATGATTTACGTAGAACTCTCCACAGCTTGCAAGAAATTTTAACGAGAGAAGAATTAAGAACTCTTAGTCCTATTAACATATTATATAACCTTAAATGTGCAACAAGCAGAAGGAGGCGTGGCAGACCCTATAAAGTATATATATTCTTGATATCAGTATCAACAGCCGAGTCGATTGAGCCATGTCCTTCTGTCTGTCTCTCCGGCTGTCTGCCTTTCTGTCCGTCTGTCTGTCTCTCCGACTGTCTGTCTGTTTGTCTGTTGGTTACATCAAAATCGGTCTAAAAATATGAAGTATAATCAGAAAAGAATAAACGTAATTTTTCCACTGAATCATTGGGCTTTGCGGACAACCCTGGTGTACGAGCGAAACAGCGAACGACTGCGATGCATGCATTCGAAAATGAAGTGACGTAGCACCCAGCTCTCCTTGAGTATGTCTACATATGCAAAAGCTTGTTGCTAAGAGCATGCATTTATATGCTATTAGTGTTCTATAAACACCTGTTAGGTAGTTTTTTTTATTATAATCAAAGTACTTAATTTGGGAGACTGTACAGGAAATTAGAAAGTCGTGCGCTCTCGACTGATCCGCTTGTCATACCCTATTTTTTTAAATTAATAATTTCTAATCATAAATGTTTTTAAACGCAACACACGTCCCATATCATTTAACTTCTATTTAATATCTTCAATCCTAAATCTATTTCAATGTTGAAATTCACATCGCCCTAATTCGTAACTCTAACATGAAGAACATAATGTATTCTGTTTCTGAACGCATTCTAAAAACATCTTTCAATGTTTTTCACTCTGTCCAAGAATACTAATAATTTCCATAGTTTTTATGTTGCCATTTCATTCATTTTTCTATATGATATCTCAGTCTGTTTTTGTACAGATTCTGAATACACACATCCAAATTACGAAGTCAGAAACTGGTTAAGCAGGCTTTTAGTCGCATGTGTGTGTGGAATTTTAATATGTATATTTTATTAATTTCGTAGCACCTAAAAGCATGCTTTAAACATTTTAATACACACTGTGGCAAGAGCGCATAAACAACCACAGCCCAGAGGCAGGCAACCAGAGCCATATACCATGTCCCAGACAATCCCAGTCGAAATTCAACTCGAGCTGCGCACAATTTTTGGCACAAATTGTGGCATAGTCGGGGCTGGGCGCGGCTGGCAGGAAAAAAGGCATGATTGATTGTTTTGCCGTTGAGTTTGCAGCGCTTCTCTTCAAGCAGACATCCCCCACGTTTTATGGGCGAAAACCAAGACACATGTCAACGCCAAAAATGCCGCAAAATTGTACAACACTTGTGGCTACATGTGGCACGCCCACCTACATACAGAGAGCCTGGCATTGACGAAGGCGCTGCTACGCTGCTTGATGGTGGTTAGCTTCTTTTTTGTTGTTGTTTTGTTTAGAACATGCTTTTCAATTATTTGTTGCATGCTTCTAGGCGTCAAATTCAATCAAAATTGCGTGCTCTTAAGCTAATTAAAGCAAGTGCCCGAGGCGCATTCAACTGCCACAGCATAGATAAAGACTTGTAGGTAATTGAATCTCTTCACCAGACTATCTTATATATATATGTATGTGTGTGCGTGTATGTTCATGTGCATAGCTATGCATGTGTGTTAGGGGTGTGGCATTTATGGCTAAACTTGCGCCTCGACTATGTGGCACGTTCAAGGCCAAGTGGCCGTTAAGTCAATGCCAAAATGCGCTTAAGGTCTTAACTTGTGCTTAGACATGGCAAAAAGGGGCCATACGCCTTTGACGTTTAATGGGTTCAGTTGGTCGTGTTGTTGGCCCAAAGTTTCTAGCACTTGGCCATCATTTTGGCGCATTCATTATGCTGATATGTCTGGACCTGACACTGTCCCATCATGCTCTAACTGGTTGCCTTGCTGTCTGCCTGACTGCCTAACTGGTTGACTGTTTGTCTGTCAGCCTGGCTTATGCAACACTTTATCGAAACCCTTAGGCAACTGTCCAATTGAAAATATCAACTAATCCATAGATATCCATTTTAAGCGCAAACAATTTCAAACTAATTACTATCAGCTACGAGCAGCAACTGTTTTGGGGCCTCATCCCATCTATTTGCTCTGATGCGCAATGCATTTGCTGGCTTAAACTCTCAACTGTCTTCTGGTAATTGACATACAAAGCTAATCGCATAAGCTCTTGGCTATGCTCCTCGTTGCCGTTAAATAACTAAAACAAAAATCGAAACACAACTAGCGAGTATTTTTCATTATTTTTATCAGTTGAGCTGGATTTGTTGTAGTTCTCTGTGTTCCATTTGTACGAACACATTAATATTATCATCGATATTGGGCAAAATTATCTATTTGGTTCGTTAGTTTGTTGGCTCGTTGGTCCGTTGGCCCGTGGGTCCATTGGTTTTGAGTTTCATTTTAATTGATATTGCTTTTCACTGGCAAATAGAGCTAAGTGAAGGTGAATAGAAAAATTATTCAATTATAAATCTTAAACATAATTGTAATTGAGAGCCTACTTCTACTATTTTCTCCATGTTATCTTATCAGTTTGAGGTCCACTTACCACACATTAACTTGACCTACCTATTGTTAAACCGTTAACCAAAATAACTTTAATTTTTGGCCGCACATAGTTTCAAAAGTTTTGTGAACTTTGCTCTTTCAATGTGCCACACATTGTTGACCCCTTTTTAATTCTTTTATCAAGACGTTTCCTACGTGAGAGTTCAACAAAGTTGTGTGATTAAATACCTTTTAGGTTCACTCTGTAAACAGACGCCTCAGCGAGCTGATTACTAATTATAGAGAATCATAGTTTAAATTGTCATCAAATTCCCCCCTTTTGCGAGTATATCGATTCCTTAAGCTGCCTGTATGAGACTCTTCTGCCGCACACTCTTCTCGTTCAGGGAGACCTGACTATAAATGGCAAAGCTGCGAATTACACTAGTTAACATAATATTTACAAATACTTTGACAAATATTTAATTGAAACACTTTACGGACTTCGATAAGAATCGAAGTATACTGAATATTTATTTATTTATATATTTATTTTATTGTATAATATTCAGATTATTTCTATATTTAAATTGTATTATATTTATATTTAAATGACTTATTTATTTTATATTTAAATAATATTTTATCAGTAAAACCTTTATCAGCTTAGCTACTTAATATTGACCTGAAACATTTACTTTATAAATGAGAAACAGTTCTTAAATATATTTAAATACTTAATTTATAGTTTAGTGTAATTTAATTTAGCAATGGACTTATACTGTTTTAATATAAGCGAATAAATTAATTCAGCTGCCGAATAAAACCGGCTGTTCTTCGCTTTTCATCATATTATACACCATATCACTGTCTCTTGGCATTTGTTATTGTCTGCATCTGTATCTGTAGCTGTAGACACTCGTTAGACTGCAGATTGAATGAATTTCTCTAACCAGTTTAATGGTTTCTTTCCAACAGACATCATACATGGCAAACTGTTTCAGAACACACGCATTCTGGAGGTTGACTATGCCCAGGGGCGTGACATACCACCCGGGTATACGGGCAAGATTGTGGAGACATTGCAGGCCTGGGTGAACTCCTGTGACGGTGTCTCCAACTGCATTGATATGCAGATTAAGTATGCAAACACCGAGAAGGCCAAGCGACTGTTTAACAAGGAGCGCATCGAACAGGAGGTAAGTGAAAGATCAACTTTCGATCGAGTCTTCAGTAATTCTCGACTTTACTCTTCCCTAGCTCATCAATCTGAAAAAGGTTCTAAAGAGCCAGGCTTCGGACAGTGATGAGAGCATGCAAATTGATACACATGGTCCCGGTCCCAGCGGCAGCGGGGGCTTGAATCAATCGGAGGTGCGCAAGAAGCCACCAAAGATGAAGAATTCACGCAGTGGTACAGGTAATTGAGTGATACAACACACTATGGACTTGCAATAATTTATTTCTCTTTCTTTCTGATTCATATTTAAGTGGGTCTGAAGTTCAGCAAGTGAGTGCAGGCCGGCCGAGTGCCAAACAGCCTCTCTAAGCCCAATGCAGCACCACGAGGCAGCTGAGAACTGGCAATCAAATGAACTGGCAACTATTGGCACATTCGGCAGGTTCAGCAAACCGAAATGGAACTCATTTAAAGACTTATCACAGCCCCCCATTAGCACTCATTAGTCATTAAAAGTATCGATAAATAATAAACGAAATTTCATCAAACATTAGAATATATTGTGAATCATTTCGTTTTGATGAATGCACTTGCCTCATTGTATTATTTGTTTTCGTGGCCGCGCCTATTTCACAGCATTTAGTTATGGCCATAACAATAAGTTGTTAGCCACAAAAGCGAATGAGAAATGAAGTGTTGACCGGATGATGGGGCAAACATGATTTGTGACCAATTTGCAGAGTAGACAACGATACAACAAGACAATTGAAATTTCTGTATATTCTATGCATGGCTTTAGTCCTAAAAACAATGATGATTTGATGATTATGTTTATATTTACTTATAGATAAAATAATTGATAGTTGGTTACGTGTGTTTTCCATTGAGTAAATGAATTAATTAATCGAATTTTAAAGAGTTTAATAATATGCAGAATTCCTTTATGCTTTGCTCGCTACTGCGTCGACATACACTGGAAATTTTAATTTAATTATTATTAAATGAAAAGAAATTGGATTCCTGTTTAATTTAATCTAATGTTCGCACAACGAAAGTATATGCATTATAAGATCAATAAATGCTGAAATTGCTTTATTTTTCTCAGTTTATCTAAGTAGTATGTATCCCAGCTGCAGATGAGATTTTCTATAGCTTGCAGCAAACCAAGTGGAGAGAAAGGCTGGCAATAGTCAAAGTATATAAGTAGAACTCCATTAAATTCCACGGAACACAGCTCTGACATGGCAGACTTGCGACCGCAATTCAAGGCAAATTTAGATAAAAATGTTGATGAAATTCTCGTTCGTACTTTAAGATTTCCGCTTGGAGAGTTCATGATAGAAGACTCAAAGTTCTGGTACCCTTAATTCTACTCAATTCCGAAATATTCCATCAGTGTACAGTGGTAATTGCTGGCTGATTGCGACGTAAATGAAATCAACTCAAAGCGATTGAGGTATACACATACATATGCTCATGTTCATGTCCTTAAGTCAGAGCTACACACTTATTTTCACTTACAATAGACCATTGTGTGTGTACGCAGTGGCAAGAAAAGACTGCCTGCCACAACCGAGCCGGCAATTACTTAATTGAGTTTTTCAATGCCGAAACATTTTGTGCTGGAAACTGAACAACAATACCTGTAATGTCAACATTTGCATTAAACCTATATTAAATGGACTACCCTGTAAAGTAAGAAAGGATCCATAGCAAGTAGAAGTGCGTGCAACTATAGGGTATCTGAATTCTGACAGAAGCTGAGACATTGCAAAGTTTCTTATATGTAATTGAGAACGCTGTCGAAATAATTACATATCCCATTAAGTTAGTGAAATGTTTTGCTTAATGAATACCGTGTAGAGTAAGGAAAGTAATTGCTTTGACCTTAAAATACTTTTAACTCTAGAGTATTTGAATTCTGTCAATAATTTAGGCAGTGGGATCTTCCTTAGACTATCCTGTAAAGTAAAGAAAGATCCATAGCAAGTAGAAGTGCATACAACTCTAGGGTATCTTTCATGAAGTAAACAAACTTACTGTTTTATAGCGGCCTGATTAATTTAATTACATCAACAGTGAAATCACAGCTTGCACAGATTATAATATGTACCATGTTGAGGCATCACCGTAGTTGCTCATATCAGCATAGATTACACTCACTTAGATGCTTCTAATCTCGTCAAGTTCTATTTCTAACTAATTACCCGCACCCCTCTGTAGATCTGTCTACTCGTAATTGTAACGCACATCGTACTCGTTTGACTTGAAATCTTCGTTTGTTTTTATTTTCATTATATTTGTAATAGTTTCGAGATTCGATTCGATTTAACAGTTCGGTAAAACTGAATGCACTTGGGACTGAATGCATTCAGTCATCTCGAATCGTTGGTCGCGTGAATATGTTCCTTTTTGGGATTGTTGTACTTGTGTTGATTTGTTGTGCTTTATATGGACTGCGATATGAACGAGTCATAAGGCACATTGATGGACAGTTTCCTGGACCCCGATCCTGGCCCATTGTTGGCAATCTGTTGCAATTGGGCTTCACGCCAGACGGTAAGTGCAAATGTCAACTGTCAACTGTTATCATTTATGGCTTTCTGAGTTTAATTATTATGATTTTGTGCATAAAGCATCTATGTGTTGCTTCTGGTTTATTTTTATTTTTATTTTTATTGTTAATTGAAGTCTGGTTTTCTGCTTGTCAAGTGAAATTATTAATATATTCGTTTGTTTCTCATTGATTTTTACGCCTTTTGGCATTCAATTTGGAATCTAGATGCTGTTATCATTTTTGCCAAACTTATGCAAGTGCTATGAAGCAGTTGTTTACCAGCTCAAATCCAGTTTCTTCAATTAATTGGGCAAATGTTAAATATTTCTTTTAATGTGCCCCCAATATAAATATGCTATTTGAGCTAAGAACGGAATGCATAATGTCTCTTTCCTGTTTTTTCGGTGGCGAGAACCAATTAATTTTGAATAAGATAAGCTTTGATCTTAATTTAACTTAATCTCTTATGTATGACAGACTCTTAGATAATGGAAAATGGGGACAGATTTTTAAATAAACGAAATAAAATGCCAGAGATCTTTATAATATAATATATCTGGGATAATTGCTTACATATCCCAAGACATTCCGTTTATCAAAAGTAATAATATTATATAGATAATTACTTAACAGCTAATTTGCTTTACTTAATAGAATAATTACCAACTACTAATTGATGCATTTCAGGCAATTAAATTGCCCAATCATTAAGCAAATATTGAACCGCCGATCAAGATATCATAAATAATGACATAGATCAGCAAAGTTCGCTAGAATCAATTTATAGGTCACGCAATGCGATTACCAGCCGGCGATATTCCATCTCAAGATCAGGGCCATCCATATATGTAGATTAAAACTTGTTTTCACTGTCGTGTCTTACTTCCACAAAAGATGCAAATAATTTATTTGCTTTTAAATTAGCAAATCATGTGTGAATTGAAAGCGAAATGAATATTCTTAACTCGGAACCGGTCAGGCAGCTTTGATCAAAATACAGTTAGCTTCTAAGCCTTAACCATATTATGTGATTTGACGTTTGTTTAATATACATATTCCATGTGGGTCTACATGATGACAGGCAGACAAAACGCTGTTTGTGCTGAAAAAGATTGATAAGACTCTTCTGATTGAACAAACACTTCACATCCCATAAGCTTTTAACAGTTCGCATTGCAGACATATTTATTGTTATACTAAAATTATGCTGCGAATACAAAGAATCTTAAATATAATCGGTTCAGAGCAATTATCCAGAGAGAAGTCCATTATACGATCCATTTAACATGAGCAGAGAAGCCTTATTAATATTGATCCTTGGAGGGGTTCTTCGCGATCCATTCAAGGGAGCGCAGAATTGCATCAGGGGTTGGGGGTGGGATTGGCAGCGAGTCGCTCTTGGGCTGATAACCATGCTCATCAGCAACATAAGAGAGTTCAATATGTTCTCCCTCGGGGGAAATCCATCCGAAATTACCTTGGATGTCACCATGTTCATTGCCAACTTCGGAGCGAGAGGAACCATTGTCCAGTTCAAGGTTGGACTTAAAACCATCTGGGCGCACATCAACATTGACGTCCTTAACTGAAACATCAGCGGCGACGAAGCAGATGGTTGCACAGACCAAGAGCTGAAAGAATTTTAATGAAGTTATAGTCACTCGAAGTTATCCTTTGATATCTTCTAAAGTACTCACAAGTTTGAACATTTTGGGTGTAGGACAGTTGTATAATGGGGAAACCAAATGTTAACTGATGAACCTCTATAGCTAGGTGCTCCCTTTTATACAGATTCTTGCCGAAATACATTATAGATTCCTGTTTCTGTGCATCGCATATGCAAATGACATTTTAAATGTTGAAATCTCTATAATGCTTGGTAATTTTTTGGAATGCGCTGCTAATGCTTTAAAACGAGTCCATCTGCCCGTTAATTAGTTGTTGCACCTAAACTTCTTGAACTCATTTCAAATACATACATATTAAAATCTATGCAACCTGATAAATCTGCTACACATAATAATTGGTAATTCAATTTTGTTAAAAATATATAAATTGTCTGTTAAACCCTCTATCGATGTACTGAACTCCAAGCAAATGCAATATCACGGACATCTTGCATCATACTCAACGAAATGATTAAACCGAAGCCTGGATATTCTTCTTTAACATTTAAATAGTAAAACTCAATGTTAATCATTTCTATAGGAGAAATTACTTACAAATATTAACAAATAATTATAAAGTAAAATAGAAGAAATACGCCGAAAAGATTTTCAAGTGAGTTGAAAATTTGGCAGTATAAAAACAAGATAGACATTTGATATTTGCGAATGACATTTGCATACATGTTTCACTGAAACAAGTATTATGTATCTCGGCAAGAATCTGTATAAAAGGGAGCACCTAGCTATAGAGGTTCATCAGTTAACATTTGGTTTCCCCATTATACAACTGTCTTACACCCAAAATGTTCAAACTTGTGAGTACTTTAGAAGATGTCAAAGGATAACTACGAGTGACTATAACTTCATTAAAATTCTTTCAGCTCTTGGTCTGTGCAGCCATCTGCTTCGTCGCCGCTGATGTTTCAGTTAAGGACGTCAATGTTGATGTGCGCCCAGATGGTTTTAAGTCCAACCTTGAACTGGACAATGGTTCCTCTCGCTCCGAAGTTGGCAATGAACATGGTGACATCCAAGGCAATTTCGGATGGATTTCCCCCGAGGGAGAACATATTGAACTCTCTTATGTTGCTGATGAGCATGGTTATCAGCCCAAGAGCGACTCGCTGCCAATCCCACCCCCAACCCCTGATGCAATTCTGCGCTCCCTTGAATGGATCGCGAAGAACCCCTCCAAGGATCAATATTAATAAGGCTTCTCTGCTTATGTTAAATGGATCGTATAATGGACATCGTTCTGGATAATTGCTCTGAACCGATTATGTTCAAGATTTTTGGTTTTCGCTACATGATTTAAATATGACTATAAAAATATATAAATCAAGTGTTTATCTTATCGGAAGAAGCTTTTCGGGTCAGGCCCACAATTGCCTCAATAACGAACAATCATATATACAATATATCGAATAGAGTTCAATGTTTCAGTCTGAGGTGGCTGGTCGGGATTATTTCTGACTCTTCCGTGTTACGCACACTAAATTAGTCGTGCGAGTCTTAGCGCCCTTGTTAACAGAGAGACTCGTCAGTTCCTTTTTTTTTGTATCAACCTCAAGGATTCTTATTCTTGACTCTTTCACTCAATCAACACTGAGCCACAATGACGACAACGTATTCTGTCGACCCACTTTGTTAGTGCTATACAATACCAAAAGGATTCTCTTTACTTCGATTATCCTCAGCATTGAAAAATAACAAACCATTTTTCACAATTGTACATCAAGTATGTAAGGATAGACTCGATTATTTTGTTCCAGTTTTGGTAGAATTATGTTAATAAGTAAGCAAAAGTGAATGCAATATCGAACAAGAATTCGAGGTGGACACAAAGATAATGAGGCAACTCTTCTACAAGCTATCACACTTCGTTATATTTAAATTATTATGAAATAGTATTGTTATGTATATTTTGTAGTATTAAATCCTGGTAGTTTCCTTGGATAAACTGATGAAAGCATTCTCAGCAATGACATTTTAACTTGTAGTTTCTAACTTCTGACTTTTCCAAATTGCTTATATAGTTAATCCAATATATTTAACTGTCTGAAACCTGAATCAGCATAAACTGCTGCCGTCAACAAATTGCTGCATATATTTCTATAGTTCTGAAAAAACTATGCTTTAGAGTCGAGAAACTTATATATTATCATTGTCAAGGAGTAGTTCAGGGTTGGAAGCGCATGCAGTAAATAATTTATTGATATTCCGCCGGGAGACTGGCGCTGATCCTGTTAAGTTCCTTTTGAATCTCCTCTGGAATTGATGGTGGGGTGGGCAATAGATCATCTGATAGGTGGAATCTCTTCTCATCAGCCGTATAGGAAACCTCGACCCGCTGCAGTTGTCGAACGGAGATTGAATTGATTGGTCAGCGTATTATTTTATTCATGTTAGAATCTGCCTAATCATAAATATGTATAATCGATCGTTAATCTAACATGAATATTAATAACAATACTAAACTAATTTTGACCATAGTTATCAGCGTAGACACTTCCAATTTAACAGGTACATGAAGAATATCAAATAGAAACAATGCTGAAAGCTACATAAAGATTGGACTACAAGTAGGAAAGATATTCAGAAAAGACTTATTTTCCATAATATTGTGCATACATTGGGCTTAGCAAAGCTTGCTGCTATTTATGTGTGTACATCTTCAATGCACACATATTTATATGTGTTTTGTGAACATGTTGGTACAGCAAAGCGATTAAATCAAAATGCTATGTTCTTTCATATTTCTTTGGTAAATATCTTTCGTAATTGTGGAACGATCTCTATGAAACCTTCAGCGGTACTTCAAAATAGAGTTCCTTAAGCACCTGTTCAGTAGTTACTTAATTAAATCTATTAGAAGCAAAATACTTAATTTAGGAGACTGGCACAGGGTATTTTACTGTTGCGCACGCTCGACTGATCCGCTTGCATTAAAAAGAAATGCTGAATTCTTTGCCGTAAACAATTTGCTGCATATATTTTTATAGTTATACAAAAAATTATGCTTTAAAGACGAGAAACTTATATACTATCATTGTCAGGGAATAGTCCATGGCCGGGAGCAGGTGCAGTCCAAATGGCAATATCACAAGTAATTTAGTGATTCTCAGCAGAGGGATGGGCTGCGAGCCATTGAAGGGCCCTTTCAATTTCCACTGGAACTGGGGGTGGGGTGGGCAGAACTGCACCTGATGGCTGATAGCCGTTCTCATCAGCCACATACGAGATCAGGATATGTTCGCCCTCGGGTGAGACATACTCATAGCTTCCATGGATGTTTCCATGCTCATCTCCGTCGCGGGTTTCCTTGATGCCGTTTGTGAGTTCAACATTCGATTTGAAGCCATCGGGACCTACGTCTTCGCTGCGGCTAACAACCTCGGCATGAACATCATCAGCTGATGAGCCACCTGGGAAGGCTGCGGCCAGGCCAACAATAGCGCAGATCATTAACTGAAATTGTTTTAATTTTAATTAATCCCTGCCATTCATTGTGTTTTCTTCAAATACTTACGATTTTGAACATTTTGATTTTGATTGTGCAGTTGTAGAACGGAGAACGAACGTTGACTGATGATCTACCTTGGTCAGCGAGTGCCTTTTATACAACTTTCACAGGCATAAAAACAAATATAAATAAACTTTGGAGACCTTTTCGACGACACCATACATGCAAATTTTGGATAGAAATTGTCAATGTACAGGTTTAATGTGTTCTAGTCATGCTATCCCAAAACTCGTTTGCACTTTAAATAACAGCTAATAAACTGGATTACTCGTATTATTTTTATTGAAGCGCGCATCTGTCTAATCTGAAATATAAGTAAACGTTAGTCTAAGTCGAAGATAAATATCGAATTTATTTGTTAATACTATGAATGATTTAAACCTCTAAACTAGGAATACGTTTTATATTGATTTCATTCTTAAACCGAGTCTATTTATCTTAGTTGATAAAAAATAATAATAAAATATAAAAATATACATATAATATATAATATAATAATATATTAAAAATTCCTAACTGACTACAGAAATATTCATCCGTTTATTCAGTCAAATACAGTTGAGATTCTGATTATACCCTGTGCCCATTACGAATTGACAAAAAAGGATATAATAACTTTGTGCACATGTATGTAACAAGCAGAAGGATGCGTGGCAGACCATATAAAGTATATATATTCTTGAAAAGTATCAACAGCCGAGTCGATTGAGCCATGTCCGTCTGCCTGTCCGTCCGTCCGCCCGCCCTTCTGTCTGTATGAACGAGAGACACCAAATTTGGCATGAAGGTTTCTCCAGTCTCTCCAGATCGAGATTATGTTATGTCCATACCTTTCTCAACTCCCCCGCAAATGGACAAAAAACTCGTTATGCGTAAATACTTTTAGCTTAACAGGTCCTTAAAGAATATCATATAGAAGCAACCCTGAAAGTTTCATTAAGATCATTCTATAAGTTTTTTTTAATTTGATTTATTAAAGTGTATAATCAGTACAGCAGTATTAGTACCTTAACAACAAGTGAATAGTACTGTATAATAAAACCAAACCTCAAACCGCACTGAGAGGACATTCTATCAATAAAAGAGATAATTATAAACTAGATTTAGCATTGAATCTCTGGCGCTTTACTGGCAGCACATGTGTGCGAGCGAGTCAGCAAATGCCTGCGATACGTGCAAACGTAAATGAAGTGATGTGTCACTCAGCTTTTGATAGAGTGCATAAATATGAAAAAGAATGTTGCTATAAGCATGTAAATAAGTCATATAGTACTTCAAAGAAGCCGTCCTTAAACACCTGTTTGATATTTACTTCTATGCTTAATTTAAAAAAACTGCACAGAGTATTAAACTGACGCGCACGCTAGACTGATTTTAAATAAAAGTAAAGATAATAGAAATTTATCTAAAGTAAAAGCATCTTTTTATTGCATACTTTTCAGTATCAATAAATATCTTATATTTTGGAAAAGAAGAAGTTCGAGTGACTGAGTGAAACAATAGCTGAAATGGATAAATATTCATACTAACTAATGACGTCATTGATTTAATAAGCACACATTGTGGCGCAGCTAGCAGCTTAGACTAATTTTTAATCGTTCAATAACTTGATTCGACCAAACAGATAACTTTTGTGATAGATGGGAGCGGTTTTTTGTGACCAGTTCGCATTGATGCACTTTAGCATTCATTTCCAAAAAATTATGGCATTAATTTAATAATTTTGCGAAACATTTGTGGGCGCGTCTTGGCGTTTAAACTCATAACTCATAGCCATAATAATTGTGCGATATTTGTGAACAGGTCTTAGGGTAGACTCCATTTGTATCCATATACTACCAGGGTAAGCTGTATGTATAAAAGACACTGCCTTGCCAGAGTCGGTCATCAGTCACTGTTCGTGCTTAACGTTCTTCAACTGCAATCCAAAATGTTCAAAGCCGTAAGTATATAGTTCAAGTTAAAGGATTCCAAAGTGGATAATTCGTTATTATCTATAGCTGTTGATCTGCGCCGTTGTTGGCATCGCTGTCGGTTCACCATTGATACCAGCGCATCGTCCTCGCGTTGTGCCACATCCCGTACATCATCCGGTGCCAGTACATCATGCAGTCAGCTCAGGTCATGTGAGTGGCGATGATGTGCACGCCGAGGTCCTCTCTCTCTCCTCTGATGTGCGTGCCGATGGATTCGATTCTGCATTGGAGACCAGCAACCACATAAGCGAGCAGAGGAGTGGTGATGAGCATGGCAACATCCACGGCAACTTTGGCTTCATCTCACCCGAGGGCGAGCACATTCAGATCTCGTATGTTGCTGATGAGAACGGTTACCACCCCGTGGGTGCCCATCTGCCAACACCACCACCAATTCCAGTGGAAATCCAAAGGGCCCTCGATTGGATCGCAGCTCATCCTCCAGCACCCGAACACCATGGACACCATTAAGGGGAAAGCCTTCGCTTTGATCCAAATGAATCGACTGTACAATGGACTTGGCTTTGGAATCCTGTTGATGAACAATAGTTTTTAAGTCTTTCGAGCATAATAAATTCAAATTGCAACTTTTGAAATCGTATCTGTATCTCTTAGATTCTTCTGATTAGATTTAATTTCAGTGTGACCATTCTATTCGAATGAAATTACTTGGCCACACTTGGAATACCTCTGAATCCGTTGCAGAAATTCCCTATTGAATGTTTTAAATTGTACATTCAAAATTTGTACAATTGCTTTGCTATTTATGAGCATCAAATGAGAAATGTCAATAATAATAATTAATAAAAGCTTAGGCAATAAAATGTGGAATTAAAAGTGAGAAACAGAATGATATCATAGTAATTTTTACACATAAATAATCTACAGTTGCAGAGTGGTATTAAAAAGGTGTGAGCTCAAAACCTGAATAATACAAAAATAAATAAATTATATTTATACCCTGCACAGCGGTATATTAGTTTTGTGTGAAAAGTATGTAACAGGCAGACCCTGAAAAATATATACATTCTTGATCAGTATATAACAGCCGAGTCGATTGAGCCATGTCCCTTCGATCTCTCCAACTATAACACCAAATTTGGCATGAAGATTATATATACCTTCTCCAGATCGAGTTTATGCTAGACTTTCAATAACTTCCTAATTTCCATAACTTCCGTAAATAATTCTGGCAAGTGCTTAAGAAAGTGACTGTCTTTAATATAATAATCCTATTAACTAATCTTATTGATACAAGAGCTTTAAATATTAATATTTAATTAAATGATTATTAAAATAAAATGATTAGCTAATGATAAATGTTATTATTAAACTCAATCTATCATTGCAGCTTATTTGAGGAACATTTTGAAGTGGTTCGATTGCTATGACCACAAGAACATTCGCATCTGGGCGGGGCCTATGCCATATGTGGTGCTGATGGAGACAAAATATGTGGAGGTAAGCATCTGGTGTACGTAATCCTCTCTAGCAACGATCAATCTACTTTCACACTGGGTAATAGCACGTGTTAAGCAGCACAACTCTGGTCTATAAATACGATCCATATAACATGCTGTATCCCTGGCTGGGCAGGGGACTCCTCACTGCCAATGGTCATCAGTGGATGGTGCGACGCAAGCTAATAACACCCTCATTCCATTTCCGAATCCTCAGGGACTTTCTGCATGTGATGAATGAGACAAGCGGTCGCTTTATGACGCTGCTTGAACAGGAATCCAGGCAAGGTCAAGTGGTTGATATTCAGCGTTTGACCGCAAGGAATACCATTGATGTAATCTGCGGTAGGCAGTGACAAGATCATTTCAATTGGTTTTCCTTAAACTGTATTGTTGTTTACTTTTTATAGAGACTGCAATGGGCACTCGGGTCAACAGCATTGAGGGGCAAGTATCTCCGATTGTGGAAGCTATTGACACCCTTTGCCATGTCATTCCGGAGCGAGTGTTCTCCTTACTGAAGCGTATGGATGTGTTCTTCAAGTTGACCTCATTCTACAGACAACAGCAGCAGGCACTGAGCATTTTGCGGGTTGAGTTTGCGCAGGTAATTAACAGCAATCGAGATTTCCCAACTTTCTACATTCTTCTTATATTTTGCAGATCATTGAACAGCGGCGTCGCTTACTCAAAACTTTAAGCTATCAAACTCCCCAGCCTGAGGATGAGTTCATAGATGCTGCGCGCCCCAAAATGGCATTCCTTGACAATCTACTGACCGCCGAAGTGGAGGGGAAACCCTTGACATTTGAGGAAATATTTGAGGAAGTTTCTACATTTATGTTTGAGGCAAGTTATGATAATCAGACACAAAGGTTAAGAAAGCTGTTAGTCTCGCAGCATCCTCAGCAAACTATCAATGTAAAGGAAACTTCTCTTCTCCAGGAGCTGCTCTTCCACTAGGTTATACTATGGAATATATTATACTTATCCCTCTTACGTATATTCCTCCTGAATAGGGCCATGACACAACCTCTTCAGCCATAACATTTGCCATCTACTGCATGGCTCTAACGCCAGAGGTGCAACAGAAGGCCTATGAGGAGCAGCTGCAGATATATGGAGATGAAAGGACACGGCATCCCACATACGAGGAACTGCAAGAGATGAAGTACCTGGATCTGGTCATCAAAGAGACATTACGTCTGTTTCCCAGTGTGCCATTCATCTTTCGCACAGCTCGCGAGCCTACAGTCATTTGTAAGCTTAGAAGTGCCAAATTCTAGAACTCTAATTGCTAAATGAACACTTTATGCTTTACAGTGGACAAGTTCTTGCCAAAGGGCACATCCATTGTGCTGCCCATCTTGGCCATTGGCCATAGTCCACACAGCTTTGAGGCGCCTTTTGAGTTCCGACCCGAACGCTTTGAGGTCGATAAGCGACTCAATGCCAATGCCTTTGATAATGTGCCCTTCAGCGCGGGTCCCCGGAATTGTATAGGTACGTAATCTTGTACTAAGAGTATGTATAAGTTTAATATTTACTTTGATTTCCTATCTGTAGGTCAAAAGTTTGCGCTGCTTGAATTGAAGGTGACGCTGTCAAAGTTGCTGCGTAAATTTCATATTCAGCCCGCGCCTTTGGCCAAGCAGACAATAGAACAGGTCTTCCAGCATCAGTACAGGCCTGGCCCACATGAGCTGAAGCTTCATGTGCCCATAACACTGAAGTCTATTAGTGGAGTTCCAGTGCGGCTACAAACGCGATTGTGATATGCCCTTCTGCATCCTAGTTGAAACGGGTAAATCGGGATGTCTTTAGACTTCATTTTTTAATTTATTAATAATTGGCAAAACTATAAATAAATATGTGAAATTTGCAATTAATCGGAAGCTTTTACTTTATTTCATTGCTTTGTTTTGTTTTATCGTTGCTTAAGCCTAATTTGTATGCCATTCTCGGATTTAAGTGTTACACGAATGTTGAACACAGGATCGTATTCGCTCTGGGGCACACAATCGATGCGGGAGTAATCGTTGATGCCTGGAGGCAGATTATCTACAGGAGGAAGGATTTCAAAGTGCCGCACAAGTAGGGAGAGTATCGCCTGCAGCTCGTACATGGCATACTTCTCAGCTAGAAGATTCAATCGGATTACTTAAGTAATTAACTAGTAATTGGCCATGTTTCACTTACCAATGCAGCCTCTGGGTCCGGCGCTAAACGGAACACTCTTGAAGGCATCGATGCCGCTGTTCTTGTCGGCTCCCTCGAAGCGCTCGGGCTGGAAGACACAGGGATCCTCAAAGTAGCGCTCATTGTATCCCATCGCCATGAGGCACATGAGAACTGTTGTCCGCTTTGCCACCTTAGTGCCATCTGGATGAGCACAGTATGACATTCGATGTTGAACATTAGTTGGATTGCTTCTAGTACTTACTTATGTCAATGGACTTGCGATTGGTTCGTGCTATCATCGGTACAGCTGGAAACAGGCGCAGGGTTTCACGGATAACCAGCTCCAGATAGTGCATCTGCTGTATGTGTGCAATATCCGATTCGCCAGAGAAATCCTTGCCAAATATACGTGTTTGCTCCTCGAACACCTTCTGCTGGATGTGTGGATGGCGGGAGAGTGTGTAGATGGTGAAGGAGATGGCAGAGGCTACTGTATCGTGTCCCTAAATTGATATTAACAGAATGGTTATTGTTACACACTATCAAAGTCTGTTATAAAACTTACTGTAAATATAAATGTAGACAACTCTTCCATAATCTCCCGTTCTTTAAGTGCACGTCCATCGAGCTTAGCGCCCAGCAAAACGTCGAGGAAAGATTTACTATCCTTCTCATTCTTCTTATCTAAATGCTGACTGCGTTGAGTAATGATCTGATTGAATAATAAAGTTAGTAAAGTTAATATTCAAATGATCTCCACTATCTATCGAATCCTCTTACCCTCTCAACCTCATTCCGGAGTAATTTCAAGGCCCGTCGCTGCTTCATATAGTATGGAGTCAATCGGAAAAGTGCATCGAAACGCTTCACAATGCTGAATGTACGCTCCTGAACGACATCACAGAGGCTGTCAGTATGAGATATAAATATCAGAATAGAATTGAATGTAACCCGAACGTAGTTTAGCTTACTCCTTGATGGCGCTATGTAAATCTGAGGGCTCATCGTTCAGTGAGTTGCTGGCCATGCCCGTTGCGTTCTCTGTGGCAAAAGTAAGAGAAAACAAATATTTAATAAGAGAAATGGCAATGCAATGAGCATTCCTTTTCCCATCTTCAGTCTTCTTTGCCTATGCTTTGCACTCAGCAACAACAGTTTCATACATTTTGTTGTTGCATCATTACTTATTATTATTACTATGTATTACCTCTTTCAATTTCAAAGCTAGTCTTTTGGGAATTAGTTACCTTAAGAAAGGCCAGTTATCTAGCTCATACAAACCACAAGAGCTGCTCAATGTAAAAGCCAAATAATTACAAAAACAATTTTAAGCATTCATTTTGCCATCTTCAATCTTCTTTGAATATGAACAGTTTCATACATTTTGTTGTTGCAGTGCATTCGGAATGAGTTCAGCTGTGGACGTCATGCATCCGTGAGCATTAATTGTGTATTGTTGTTCTTATAATCTCCGACTACGAAGAAGGGAATAGCAAATTGCACAAAATAACGGAGTGCGTTTCATGAGTCCGGTGCGCCACTATGTGAACGTAATAAACAAACTTCCCTCAACATCAAATAATTTTGTGCTTAATTATAACCGTTAATTGTTTTACTGCTTCTTGTTCAGTTGCTTGTTTTCTTTTTCATTACACATGAGAAAATTGTTCTGAATATTTGAAAGTCGTCGTCGTTCTCCTAAAGTTGGTAACATTTTAGGCGCTGTAAAACTTTGTTACCGCACAATCTCTGGCACTTGTAGCAATATTTTAGGCAATAAATCTTATTTATAAAATGGCCATAATAAATAACAAAAATAAATGAGTGCAACGGCATCTAAACCGCGTACTGACATCGAACCCAATGGAGCAGGGAGGAAAAAAGAGAAGCAAGATGCCCATGAAAAATGCTAAAAGTTTTCAAACAGACCACCCCACCACCTACCGCACACAATATCCAGGGTACACTTGGCAACCAGCTGCTGGGCATCAAAGGGCTGCAGAGTATGCGCCTGTTGGGTGAGCTTCTGCACAAACCTCTCGCCGGTTCGATGCACCACACGCAAATAACCTTCGATGGCGGACCTCTCAAAGGCAGGCACATAGAGCTTCTGGTGCTTGAGCCAACGGGCACCTGAACTGGTGAGCAGGCCATCGCCCAGCCAGGGACGAAGAAATGAATACAAGTGCTCCTTGTACAGCAGTGATGAGCTCGACAACATGTTCTGTCCAAGTGGCAATAACAATCGATTAATATGCTCAACTTTAATATCGATAATTTACCTGAATTTCAGCTGGATCGCTGAGTATCATGTGATACTGCAGGAAGACCAGCGAACGGAAGCCTTGAAAGTCATATTTGCGGCAGTACTGTAATATCTTTTTGGGGTATTCTGTGGAGAACAGAGAGAGTGAGAGATTAATGTGAAATGATTTAAATACACTTAAATTAATTAATTAATTAAATTAAAAATATATCCGCAGAAGATTTCAACTGTCAATAGTCAGTACAGCAGTCAACTTGAGATTTAAGCCATTAAGATTGATTTATAAACCATGCTAAAAGCAACATTTTCAATTGGCTTTAATGCAAATAGTTTTCGACATACAACTGAGCAAAGTCTGCAATCATACAATGACCATCTTAAGTATCTATTAAATCGCAATACCATGGAAAAGCACAACGGCTATCCATGATCCGTGCTCCTGCTCCTGCTCCATGCTCCGTGCTCCTTGCTCCTTGCTCATCCGCAGTCATCTATAGAGTCAGCCAATGTCATCCCAAGCATGACAAAGCTATCAATTGTTGTGCTGCATTGTGTATTCTGTGTATTGTGCATTTGCAATGATTACTTGGCCAAAAGCACTTGGAGGGAAAACAACACTAAAGTTATTCAACAAATTGGGAAACGGGGACAAAGAAAAAATCTCAAATCTGATGAAAATTGCAAGAAAATATTGCAAATTGAAAATGGGAAAATGAATGAATTTCGCTGAAGTGCAGCTTGGCATATCTAAAATACATTAAGACAAATGACTTATATTTGTAACTAGTGAAATTGATAACATATTACTCTACTTATGTATATCTCTGAGTTATATTTATGAGTAACTAAAAAGTGTTGGTAATACTTTGCCAAATTACTCCATTAGTTCCTTGAAATCGGAAGCTCGTAACACTGCGACACACTTGGCCAAATAGTTCATAAATATAGGCAGGCAGAGTTATCTACTTACCAGCTGGCTTGAGTCCAAACTGAAAGAGATTACCCACAAAGGGATATGGCGTTGGACCCGGTATCATTTCCATTATTCCGGCCATATGATCCAGATAATTGAATATCTTGACGCCTTTAAACACCAAAAGGGTGGCCAAAATGATGGCCGCTGCTAGCAGAAACATTATTACAACAACAACAACAACAACTCCTACTTCCCTTATGCAATACGTAATTCGATATCAAATTATTTGTCCGTTTAGTTCCGTTCAATTTGCGAATGGTTTGGCAACTGTTCGACCCACATGAAATGTCTTCAAAATTCGCCAAATTTTGCTACTCAATCAATCCAGCGATAACACCATCGATAAGTTATCTATATTAGCTACAACTACTAAGCTACTCTATGAGAATATAATATAGACATAGTATAGTATGAATGTATAAGCAAGTCGCTCTAATTATACAGCTTGTAAGCCGGTAACACTTCAATTTGATTATCGTCAATTATAATTACAATTACAGCAGTATTAAATTGTATGTATAATTATGACACTTGAGTAGGGCTGCCACTAAGATAGTTCTCAAGATTAATTGCCCAATTAACTGCTCAATTGACTCACACTTCAGTTGATATTATGACGTGTAAGTCTAAAGTGCACTTAACAAATGTTATCAAATTGCTAATCAATATACTTGTCAATGATATGAGTCAAATCCTAATAACAACCTTTTATAATATGGCGTGAACGCTTTTATGGTTATATCAAACAACAAACAACAATTTGTTATTGTTATTTTATTAATTATTGTTATTGTTATGCCAAAAGAATAAAAACAGATAAATAATAGTTAAAAGAATTACGAATTCATATTATCTATTGTTTTATTCTTAATCTAATCATACTAGTTAAAGAGTTAATAAAATTGAATATATATAACAAATAAATGGTAGTATTCTGATTCTTGTTGAATCACAATTTCATATTCAAAACTATATTTATTTGATTTTGTGTAAAGCCAAGCCATACAACTTATCCTAGATCAGAACCTTATAAATAAATTCAGTCGCTTTTGTACAGTCGCCGCCGACGGTCGTGTTTTGCTGTGTTAATTATTGTTAGTTATCCACCTGCAAGACTTTTTCAATTGACACCGCCCAGACGGTGTCGGCGTCAGCATCTGATCAAAACAGAGATAAGAGCATAAGCAACAAACCCCGCGTCGCGCGCTCGCTAGAGCTTGCTCTGCGCTCGCTGGCGCTCGTCTGCGTTAGTCTAGCGCTTCAGCCGCTACCCGCCCCCGCGCTCGCTGCCACTTGCTAGCGCTGAACTTTGTGCAAGATTGTTATCAGCTAAACTCATCTTGTGCAGACAAATTCAGCAAAAACAATAAGCAAACGCATTATTTAGTAAATAAATATTGTTGATTTGCTAAGAAAATGAATAACAAAACATCTTCTCACTCCCGGCCTGGAAACAAGTCGTTGGATTTCGAGGCGATGAAACTTGTAGCTGGTGAATCACCAAGAAACCTACGTACATCGCTCATCTCAGACATGAGGATATCGCATTTAGACGGAACGAGCAACTCGGTAGCGACTCCTACGTGTACTACTACTACGACCACTGTTAGCTGCGGATTGACATATTCTGTAGCATCAACATCGTCCCAATACATTTGCGCAACACCTAACATTGTGCGTGAGGTAAGCCAAAGCGCAGCCACTAATAGCTGTTCTTTTCAACTGCCCATGGTATCACTGCGTAGGAAACACAAAGGTAAAATGGTCACAAAAACAATTGTTAAGGGCAAACAACCTGTAGTCAACTTAACTGAAGGACGGAAAGACGTAAGCAACCCCTCCTCCCCTCTCCTGCATAGCAACCGATTTGCTGCACTCGCTGAAGAAGCGGAGGCACTGATGGAAATGGATGATCCAGTGGAGCATACAATGACAGCTAATGACGAAGGTACTCAGCAACAAAAATCATATCCGAAGCCGCCAGCGATCTGTGTGCCGCATGTAAACAACATGAACGAGTTAGAGGAGGCTTTAAACAAGCGCACTGAGGAATATAACATTCGCACTTCCAGATCTGGAATTTCTCGCATTTACGCTGTAAATGCAGAGGCATTCAGATCTATAATCAAAGTATTAAGTGAGAGGAAATGTGAGTTTTGGCATCATCAACTAAGGCAAGACAAGGCGTTTAAGTTGGTGGTAAAAGATATTCATCCTAACGTCCCAAAGGAGATCATTGAAAAAGCTTTTGCAGAAAAAGGATTCAAAGTTATGAACACCTACTGCCCCAGGAAGCCTAACTGGCAAAGTATCGAAGTTAACGAAAATGATGATGAAAAAATAGTTAACACAAAAACTAGGCAAAACATGTTTTTTGTTGACATTAAACAAACAGCCAATGCTGCAGAAGCACTAAAAATTACGCAGATTGGAAGACATAGGGTGACAGTTATGAAGTCGAAGCCTAGCAAAGAACTGGTGCAATGTAGAAAATGCCAAGACTACGGACATTCCCGTAACTACTGCCTCAGGAAACCAGTGTGTGGCAAATGCTCAGGTGATCACCCAACAGGGTCTGACTGCTGTAGGATGCGCTCAGGCGACACCAGTGTTTGTGCCAACTGTGGTGAAAATCACGCATCCAGCTACAAAGGATGCAAAGTGAGGATTGACTTGACGAAGAAACTTAAGCCACCGACCAGATTGCCTCAAAACGGACTGCCACAAAGCCACAAAAGCGAACTACGCAGAGATAACCTCTCAACAAACCAATTTATAACGGACACAGTTGTCAGGAATGGGTTTTCTTACGCTGATATGGCGAGGCGTAACTTGAACTCTACTGCTAACAATTCAACACCAAAGCAGCTGAGTGCTCGAACGAGCAACGCAATTGAGGAAGAATACAGCAGCAGACTTGCAATTTTAGAAAGGGCCATACACGAGATGAACTCCAGGATGGACCAGCTGCTAAATTGTATCCAGGGTTTAATGGAGTCAAATAATGCATTTAGGGACCTAGTCCAGAAAATTATTTCGAAATGAATTATCCTAAAGTAATAATTGGGTTATGGAACGCACGAGGACTGCGTAAAAATGTAAACGAATTGATGACATTTCTAAGTATCAATTCAATTGACGTTATGTTAGTAACGGAAACCCATATCTGCCCAGGTGAGACACTTTACTTCCCAGGATATTCTTGTTACTTCGCCAATCATCCTAGCGGGTACTGCAGAGGTGGGGCTGCCATTATAATTAAAAACAACATTATCCATTCGCAAAAGGAGCCAATTTCACTCTGGAAGGTGCAACAGGCAAGCGTTAGCATCTCTACCAACGACGGGAACATTACATTGGCTTCAGTATACCTCCCTCCAAATGAAGCGTGGTCTACGGCAGAATTCGATAATGTACTCTCGTCACTCGGCAACAAATTCATTGCAGGAGGCGATTTCAACGCAAAGCACCGATGGTGGGGCAGCTTAAGGGCATGCAGTCGCGGTAACCGTTTGCAAGAAGCTTTAGCGAATAGTAGATGTCAAGTGCTAGCTACTGGAAATCCAACATTCTTTTCGTATAACAGGCAACTGACACCCTCAGCGATAGACTTCTTTATATACAATGGAATTGCGAATAACAAGCTCACAGTAGAAAGCCGTTACGATCTTTCATCAGATCATCTGCCTGTTGTTGCCACCCTCCATATTTCTCCGCAAATGAAGCCTGGTAGAAAAAGACTGCTCGGCCCCGGGTGCTGCATAAATAAATTTAAGTCTGAGCTTGAAAACAGGATTAATTTGGGCACGAGACTCAATGACTCGGATGAAGTAGATGCTGCACTATCCTCATTTATGGAGCACCTCAAATCCGCAGCCGTTTCTGCATCAGCGGCGCCCCCACAGAATCAACAGCGTCATCATAGAGCTGAGTTGTCCCCTCAAGCTGCCGCGCTCCTGAGTCTAAAAAGAAGGATCCGGAAGGAATATGTCAGGACTGGTGATGAGAGACTTATACCAATCTGCAGGAGAATAGCGAATCGGCTACAAAAAGTGCTCACCAAATCAAGGCAAACACAAACTGATGAGCTTCTAGCCAGAGCAAGTTGCGACGCTTCTTCTAATTTCCTGCTTTGGAAGCTCACAAGTAAATACAAGAGACAGGCTATTCCCAAGGCTCCTTTAAAAAATCAATCAGGCGGCTGGTGCTTTTCTGGGCTGGAGAAAGCCGAAACTTTTGCAGACAGTTTAGAGAATAGATTCAAGCCGTTGAATTTATCACCAGACTATATGCAATGGCATATTGAAGCAACCCTGAATAGACCGTTCCAAATGACCCCTCCTGCTACACCAGTAACATACCAGGAGGTCTCACTGTTAATTAAAGATTTAAAATTAAAAAAAATCCCCTGGGCACGACGATCTGGATAACAGGACAATTAAACTGCTCCCGCCTAAGGCAGTGCTTTTCATAGTCCTGCTCTTCAACAGCATTCTACGGCTTGGACACTTCCCGAAGATCTGGAAGTCTGCACTGATTACCATGATCCCCAAGCCTGGGAAGCAACCAACGGAGGTCAACTCATACAGACCAATCAGTCTCCTTCCGGCATTGGGTAAAATGATGGAGAGAGTCATCTTAACTCGGATCCTTAGTCTGGAGAGCGTATCTCAAGCGATACCAAAGTGGCAGTTCGGTTTTCGTAAGGGACATGGTACACCAGAACAATTGCATAGAGTTGTGAATTTTGCACTGGAGGCTATGGAGCAGAAAGAGTATGCTGTGGCTGTGTTCATGGACATACAGCAGGCTTTTGACCGTGTCTGGCACAATGGTCTTCGTTGTAAGCTGAAGCAGCTATTGACTCCACAACTATTCCAGCTAGTAAGCAGCTTTTTGGCTGACAGGTCGTTCAGCGTTATTGTCGATGGTGCCAAATCTTCTGAAAGACTGATATGCGCAGGAGTTCCACAAGGTAGTGTACTTGGACCAACTTTGTACTCCATATACACAGTCGACATGCCGAAGCCGTGTGCAGTACGAGCAGTTGACCCTCAGGACGTTCTTATCGCAACATATGCCGACGACACCGCTGTTCTTACCAGGAGCCAGTCTCTTGGCACTGCCGCCGAGGCCTTGCAACAATATGTCAGGAGCTTCGAGATATGGGCCCGTAAGTGGAACATTGGCATCAATGCTAGTAAGTGTGCGAACATGACATTCGCGACAAGAATTGGATTCTGTCCAGGAATTAGGATGTTGGGATCAATCCTCAGTCATGAATCGCACTACAAGTATCTCGGAGTCATCCTTGACAGATGCCTAAACTTCGCTCGGCATACAACAATGGTGCAAAAAACAATCCTGGCAAAGGCGGCGAGGATGTCGTGGCTGTTGTCGCCAAAAAACAAGCTCTCTCTGCAGAACAAGGTTTCCATATACAAGGCGATATTGAGCCCAATTTGGAAGTACGGGCTTCAAGTTTACGGAGTAGCCGCCAAGACAAACATTAACAAAATTCGAGTGGCTCAAAGCAAAATCCTCAGGAGGATGTGCAATGCGCCTTGGTACATGCGGAATAGAGACATTGAGCGTGACTTAGGCGTACCTATGGTTGGTGACGTTCTGCAGCTACAGGCGGATAAATACTGTCAAAAATTGACATGCCACCCAAATACGCTTGCCCAACGCCTACTGAGGTATGCGGGCAGAAGACGCCTGAAAAGGATTCATCCACACGATCTTCCTGCCAGAAGAATATCTTAATTTCTTAATTTAAATATGTAAAAATGTAAAAATGTAAATATCAAAATAATTCTATGTATTATATGTGTAACTATATTATAAGATAGTCAATGTTTTTATATTAATGTATAATTAGGTTAAGCTGCCATGAAGGTAGTAATGTACTAATTAGAAGCAAACAGTACAAATCTGAAATAAATTGGAACCTATTTTAAAAAAAAAAAAAAAAAAAAAAAAAAAAATAAATAAATTATATAATTATTGCATACTTTTAGGTAGCTTTTTTTGTTTCCGTTCATGTTATTTCTTTTTCGCCATTACAGTATAAGAGCAGTCCCCAAAAATACGAGTGTCTTTAACTTTGGTTTGCTTTCCATTTATTGTCTTTTCTTACCGCTTTTAGATTTATCTTACGCATCGAAATTGTAGTATGAAATTAATTTCCTAAATTTGAGTTTCTATTTCTCAGCTTAAGCAAACAGGTTATTCTATTAAATCATTTTAAATGTATTCTTCTTTATTATTTGTATGCTTGCGTGTCGAATATCGATTTGAGCTAAAGAATATAGAAGAGAGATACTACCAACTGTCTGCAATAAGCACACTACTTAAAAAGCTACTCTACGTTCTCTTAACAATTGACAAAGAGAATTCTTTTTTCTTAAGAGAAGAGAAGAGTTTGATTAACAAGTTTCTGTTTGTTTTGTTTACGATTTGTTGTTTTAATACTTATCACGTTCTCATTTTTTTCTGCCAACGATTTCTACAATGAATTCAACTCTTGATAATATAATGTGTTGAACTATTTAAATGCTCAATTACTATGTATCGTATATCAGATTACTGATGTCTTATTTTCCGCTTATTAGGCGCAAATTCTATTCTAATAACTTATTCTCGTGTTGCGAAAACACTTGCAGAATTATAAATACATTTACTTAGACAATGCAAGTTAATATTAATACTCTCTGCCATACCTAAAGAACAAACTAAGGCATGCATAGCAACTTTATAAATATACTCGCATATTCACTACGTAATTTAAGCAATCAATTCTCAGTCAGAATACTGCTAACTGAAATAGTTAAAAGGCCACTTACTGATACTGAAATGCATTCAGGTTTAAATTCCAACATCTTCAGAAATCTATTGTAGATAACGTGGGTCAAGTGCAATATTTATTTAATTTTTTAATCGATTATTGGTAGTAAACTATAGGTCTTTCATTCGTAAAATGTATGGATCTACCTTAGTTTAATATTTGTTTTCAAATTTCATTTTTCAAATTATAAATTTAAATTTTGCACCATCTTATTACATAGTTATCCTATTTACATATCAAGAGAATCTTAGTCCATTGGCCTCTCTTAAACGATATTATGTCGACTCATTGTGATCAGCTAAAACTCGCGAGTTTTAAAAGTAACTCTAATCGCTCTCTGTCTCTCTCTCTGTCTCTCTCTCTCTCCAACCTTTGCTACCGACGAATCGGCGATGATGTCGTATTTAAGTGGAATGTCATCTCAAACAAGTCGCATTGCCAGACGGCGCTCTGTGTTGTGCGGACGAGACGAGTGTTTTGTTTTCGCTTTAGTTCTGAGTTCCCAGTTTCCAGTTGCCATCTTTCAGTCTTTCGTGTGTGGTCGGAGAATAGTGCCTGGAATGTGGTTTTTATTTTTGTATGCCGCACTGGCATTGCCAGTGTTGTTGTTCGCCTACTTTGAGCTGAGAGTCGCTCGTAAAAGACACTTGTTAAACAAAATACAGGGGCCGCCTACTGTGCCCATCCTTGGAAATGCTCATCAAGTGGGCAAGAATCCGACCGGTAAATACAATTAATATTCATAATGAATAATGAATAAATAATAAATGTGAATCGTTTTGCATTTTCTCGAATTGCATTTGAGTTGATGAGAGCTTTACATCAGTTGCAATGCAATTCGGATTAAAGCATTAAAAGATTGGCATCAAATAAAATCTAAAAATATAAATATTTAATACAAAATCTACTTTAGACTCTGGTCTAAATAATAATGTCACAGCAATGCCTATTAAATCTGAAATTAGCAACAGAACTGTGTTGAGATAACACGATTAGACTCGCGAGACTTTTGTCATAACGGAGAGAAATTATTATAAAACAAATTGGACTGCTCACAACCGCTAATGTTATCAGACATAATTACTTTAATTGTATAGTATAATTAGACTTTGAATCGCAAACATATAAGAAAGCAATCAAATAATTTCAATATCACAATATGCACTTAAAAATATCGTACTTTGGTTTCTACTTAAATGATTTTATTAACAAATGAGTACAAACCGATTTAAACATATTTATCGATACAGAAATTCTGAACGCATTCTTCGACTGGTGGAATACTTATGAGAAGGATAATTATCGCTTTTGGGTTGGACACTATGCTAATGTTTTAATTTGCAATCCCAAACATATGGAGGTAAGTCTCAAAACAAATTAAATGTAGTATTCAAATAAATATTATTATTATTTGTTTTGTTTTCTTTTTAGTACATACTGAGTAGCAACACTTTGATTAAAAAATCGGATATTTATGAAATGCTACATCCTTGGTTGGGCCATGGACTTCTCACCAGCTGGGGCAGCAAGTGGCATAAGCATCGCAAGATGATAACACCTTCATTTCATTTCAATATTCTTCAACACTTTCACCAAGTTATGAATGAGAATTCGACCAAATTTATCAAACAGCTGAAGAAAGTTTCGGCAGGCGATACTATTCTAGATTTCCAGAACGAATCACACTATTTAACCCTGGACGTGATTTGCGAGACAGCAATGGGTGTCCCCATTAATGCCATGGGACAACATGACTCGAGCATTGTGAAGGCCTTTAAGGAGTGAGTATTCATACCTCATTCTCATTCTAAATTTACTAATATTGTATATTTATTATTATATTTATAGCATGTGCTACAACATAAATATGAGAGCATTTAATCCGCTGAAGCGTTCGGATTTTCTTTACCGCTTTGCCTCTGAATATTCCGACAATTCAAGGACTCTGAAGATATTGCAGGACTTTACCAATGAGATTATCGAAAAGCGAATTGAGGCCCATCGTGAAGGTACCGCCAAGACAATTGAAGGTGATGAGTTTTCACGAAAGAAGTTGGTTTTTATGGATCTGCTGCTTTCCTCTACCGTTGATGGGCGTCCTTTGAATAAGCAGGAGATATACGAGGAGGTTTCCACATTTATGTTTGAGGGTCACGATACTACCACATCGGGTGTAGCCTTTGCTGGCTACTTACTCTCCAGACATCCAGAACAGCAGGTGAGTTGCAATTACATGAACTGCCTAAAATTATGCTTATATTTTGTTCTCATTATCTAAAGGCCAAGTTATATGAGGAGCAGCGTTTGGTTATGGGTAATGAACTGCAGCGCGATGCGACCTTCCAAGAAATTACCGAAATGAAATACTTGGACCTGTTTCTCAAGGAAGTGCAAAGAGTCTATCCTAGTGTGCCGTTCATTGGGCGCTACACGGAAAAGGACTATGATATTCGTAAGTTAATTTGGGCAAAGCAACAATCAATTCAGTTTATAAGATATGTCTTTTTTTCTATAGATGGAACTATAATACCCAAGGGTACCACACTCGATATGGGTCTCATAATGCTGGGCTATGACGACCGCATCTTCAAAGACCCCCTGCGCTTTGACCCGGAACGCTTTGACCGCGAGAAACCCGGTCCCTTCGAGTACTTGCCCTTCAGCGCTGGACCTCGCAACTGCATTGGACAGAAGTTTGCCCTCCTCGAGATCAAGACTGTTATCTCTAAGATAGTGCGCAGCTTTGAGGTGCTTCCTGCAGTGGATGAACTCGTCTCCAAGGATGGCTATCTAAACACATACATCGGACTGCCTACGGCAGAGAAGAAGGAGAAAGAGAAGCGGGGACACAAATACGATCCCATTCTATCTGCAGTTCTGACATTAAAATCCGAGAATGGTTTACACTTGCGTTTACGTGAAAGGAATTAGATTGAATAACTCTTTTAGTATATACTAAATTTAGAATACACTCGTTATTATTAATAAAATTTTGTTAAATTTACTTTACAATATGTCTAGAACTTTAATTGATGCCCACCAAAACTGTGCCCACATTGCCCTTGGCAACAAAGCTCGATGTCTTGACGGTATCTCCATTGATGTACTGCGATTGCAATGAGCTGGTTATAATCTCAGCCTCAGCACCCAATTTGAAGTACTTGGTAAGGTCAATAGTCTTCTCGGCTTCACCCAGATTGAGCACAATCACATAGAGATCGCTGCCTTCCTTTTGACTACACGACAGAGAGAGTATGGGAATGAGGAAGAGAAATATTAGAGAGTGGGTTCTCTAGAGAACGACCAACTAATTACCGTGAGTAGACAAGGACATCATCATCTACAGCCTGAATCTTGAGCTCGCCAGCGCGGAATGATGGTTCCTGTCGCACACGCACCAGGGTCTTGAAGATCTGTAGATGGGACTGTGGGGCACGAAGCTGTTGCAGAGCATTGATCGTCTTATATTCATCGGATACTGGTAACCAGGTTTGATCTCCACTGGTGAATCCTGTGCCAAATCAAATACAACTATTGTATAGAGCCTGTAACAAGCTGGTCTAGGATTACTTACCCGCCATGGAAGAAGCATCCCATTGATATGGAGTACGTGCCGGATCACGGGATCGGTCATAGTATTGTTGTGGATCCGAGTTGCATGCCTGAGGATCGACTGTATCCTCCCAGCTAATAAACACATCAGTCATGCCAAGTTCCTCACCATTGTAGGTAACAGCATGTCCGGGCAATGTCTGCAGTAGGATGTTGATCAAATCAATGCGCTGCACTCCGAAACGGGATGCCACTCGTTTGTTGTCATGATTTCCCAGTACCCAATTGGCATAGACTCCCTTTGGCATCGCATTCATCCACTTTTCAATATGCTCCACATATTCCGTTGCTTTCGAGGCGTTGTTAATGTTCGAGAGGAAATCGAAATTGAATGGGATGTGAGAACCATTGCGTATACCATCTCCGTAGAACTTGATCATATTCTCAAAGCTGGTGTAGGCTTCCGTCATTAGAACACGCTGATCTCCGCCGTGTTGGGTGTGGAACTCATCGACCAATTCACGCCATTGATAGATCATGTCGACGGTCTCGGGCTGATCCTGAGTGTATATGTGTTGAAAGTAACAACTATCATCGGGATCCGGGCAATTGGCGTCATTTGACAGAGGCTCATCAGGGTATTGATTGTAGCGATCCAAGTCAACCTCAAAGAGAAAAGGTATCGCATCGATGCGGAATCCAGAAACTCCCTTTCCCAGCCAAAACTTGAGGACATTCTTCATCTCCGTCACCACGGCTGGATTGCGATAGTTGAGATCAGGTTGTGCCGTGGCAAACTGATGCAAATAGTACTGTTGTCTGACCTCATTCCATTCCCAGGCGCTGTAGCGGAAAACCGAGTTCCAATTGTTCGGAGGTTCACGTTCACCAGTTTCCTCATTGATCTTTCCATCGTGCCAGATATAAAAGTCCTTGTAAACGGGATCGCTATCGACTGACTTGAGGAACCATTCGTTCTGATCGCTTGAATGATTCGGCACAAAATCCAAAATAATTCTGATGCCAACCTCCTTAGCGCGAGCAATCATGCGCTCAAAGTCCTCCATAGTTCCATACTCAGGATGTATTTGATAGAAGTCAGCGATGTCATAGCCAAAGTCCACCATGGGAGATTTGAATATTGGTGATAGCCAAGTGGCCGTAAAGCCAATGTCCTTCAGGTACTGCAATTTCTCGGTGACACCATTGAGATCTCCGATGCCATCACCATTAGAATCGCGAAAAGATCGTGGATAAATTTGATAATAGTTGCCGCTCTCCCACCACTCTGTGGCCCCACTGATGCCCAACACCACTGACACTATAGCAATGACTGTAGCCAATCGCATTTTGGATGAATTTGCTTGAGGTTCCAAAATGACATCCCGCTTTTATGGGAACCGATAAGCCGATAACCAATGCCTATCGTGCTCACTTGGAGTGGCCATTTCAATTGCTAGACAAACACCTTGCACATTTAGTTCTCTTCTGAAACTAATACCCAGCTCGAATGTCATTGTTCATCCCAACACTCAACTCTGGTTAATCAGATAAAGCCATTCTGTACATTACCCAACAGCGATATTCGAATGTGGAAAAATTTGTACTTCTGGTTTATTGTTTATTATTGTTACTACAACTGTAACTGTAACTAAAGTGCATCGGCATTACTCAGCTGTCACTAATCATGGGAATGATAGGAAGCACCAAACAATACTCAATATTAAGTATAAACTCAAACCCAAATTGTAAGAGCTTCTTCAACAGATAATAGAAACAGCTAGTAATCAGTTTTCTTTATAAACAACTCATTATTACCATTAAATACTTTAGTTTAAGAATTCAGTTATTGGGTAACCTTGTAAATGTCATTCGGGTTACATATTGCATGTAGATTGTTTTGTGACCTTTATCCAAATTTCGCCTGATCGTCTCTTTTTATACCCTGTACAGGGATATATTAACTTTGTGCAAAAATGTCCGTCTGTCTGTCTGTCTGTCTGTCTGTCTGTCTGTCCGTCTGTATGAACGCGTCGATCTCAGCAACTATAAGAGCTAGAGACTCCAAATTTGGCATGAAGGTTCCTCTATACCGTCCGCAGATCAAGTTTGTTTCAAATTTTGAATACCTCCCCGCCTTCCCCCGCAAATCGATCAAAACTCTTTATACCCTGTTAACAGCATGTATTTCTGAACATACATATTTCTAACTTAACAGGTGTTTAAAAAATACTGTTCTGAAACATATGTGAAAGTTTCATAAAGATCGGTCCAGGAATAAGGAAGAAATTTAGAAAAGAAAGTAGATGGAAAAGACTAGAACATTTTGCAACGAATCGCACTGCTTTGTCAACAATTAGAATTCATTGCATGCTTATAGCAGCTAGCTTTTGCAAGTGAGCACATTCTCGCCGTTGCTGAGTTGTGTTACTTCAAATGTCGTACTGCTTGCCGAAAATTATATTGCAAGTCAAAACGTAATGTATGCAGAGATTTGTAAGAATAATAATTAGTATGATATTTGTAATATTAGATTTTGTCTTTCAAGAATTGATTATTCTAATGATCATTTGCATTTTAAATATTGGCGAGTAAGTGAAGTCCATGAAAAAACGGAGATGTTTTTTTTCCATTTAATCGTTGCGGTTGCGTCAAGCAGCACATGTGTGCGAGCGAGACAGCGAACGTGCAGACGTATATGAAATAACGTAGCACTAAGCTTTTCATCTTGCTGATATAAGCATACAACGAATTCATATGCTAAATGACAGTCTGAAAAGAGTATTCTTTAAACACCTGTTATGTTCTTACTTTAATTTTAATCAAAGTACCTATTATCAAAATACTTTTAATATAGAAGCCTGTACAGGGTATTATACTGTCGAACGCGGTCGACTGTAGCCTTTTCGACTGGTTATACCCTGTACAGGGATATATTAACTTTGTGAAAAAAATTTTTGTAACAGGCAGAAGGAGTCATCTCCGACCCTATAAAGTATATATATTCTTGATCAGCATCAACAGCCGAGTCGATTGAGCCATGTCCGTCTGTCTGTCTGTCCGTCCGTCCGTCTGTCCGTCTGTATGAACGCGTCGATCTCAGCAACTATAAGAGCTAGAGACACCAAATTTGGCATCAAGGTTCCTGTATACCATACGCAGATCAAGTTTATTTTAAATTTTGGATACCTCCCCCCCTTCCCCCGCAAATCGAAAAAAAACGAATAATAGCCACATTTTTCAACGTAGACACTTCTAACTTAACAGGTGCGTTAAGAATGATATGTAGAAGGAACGCTGAAAGTTTCATCAAGATCGAATTGTAAATAAGACAGATAATCAGCAATAAATGTTATTTTTCCACGGAATCGTAGAGCAGCAGGCAGCACATGTGTGCGAGCGAGACAGCGAACGACTGTGACACATGCGTCTGCTTACCATGTGTGCATATTTGTGCGAGCGAGATAGGGAACTACTGCGACACAGGCATAAGTAAATTAAGTGTCGTAACACTCAGCTTTTGAGTGAATATGTATAAATATGTGAAAGTTAGCTGCTATAAGCAAGCAAAGAATTCATATGCAAAATGAGAGTTTTAAAGGGGTTTTCTTTAAACACCTGTTATGTTCTTACTTTTATTTTAATCAAAGTATCTATTATCAAAATACTCTTAATATAGAAGCCTGTACAGGGTATTATACTGTCGAATGCGGTCGACTGTAGCCTTTTCGACTGGTTCCAACTATTATTTTATCATAATGATTAATTAAATTCAGTTCAAATATAAATTGTAATACAATAAAGTTTTTAGTCGAGAATCAATCTGAAATACCAAATTAGATAACTCTCGCTTTATATAGTCCCAGAGATTTAGGTTTTCCACTTAACTTATTAGACAACGTACTTTTTAAGTACAGAGTCTAAAAATATAGCATTCATTTATATATAAAACTCTTACTAGAAGAATTACCATAAGTGTTTTGGTAAATTCTGCGAAGAGTGCTCAAAGGTGAATGCAAAACACAACAACAATTTTGAACATTTCTCTTCTTATTTTCAGTCTACTTTGCCTATGCTTCAAGTTTAATAACAACAATTTCGTATGTTTTCTTTTTGCAATACTACAACAATTACCATATGTGTTTTGGTAAATTCTGCGAAGAGTGCTCAAAGGTGAATGCAAAACACAACAACAATTTTGAACATTTCTCTTCTTATTTTCAGTCTACTTTGCCTATGCTTCAAGTTTAATAACAACAATTTCGTATGTTTTCTTTTTGCAATACTACAACAATTACCATATGTGTTTTGGTAAATTCTGCGAAGAGTGCTCAAAGGTGAATGCAAAACAGTTTTGAACATTTATCTTCTTATTTTCGGTCTACTTTGCCTATGCTTCAAGTTTAACAACAACAATTTCGTATGTTTTGTTGTTGCATTGCATCGCTAATGCGTGCTGCCGTCAGTGAGCTTTATTTGTGTATTGTTGTTGTAGTGCTCGTCGACTACGAAGAAGGGAAAAGGAAATTGCGATAACGGAGTGTGTTTCAAGGGTCTGGTGAGTCACTAATGTGATAACTAATAAAACCCAAAATTTAAATAGTCACCTCACTATTTTAGTTACAAAGATAACAACTTTAATATTTCAGTTTTAACTAATGAATTGCTTAATGCAATTAATATTATCTGATTTGAGGTGCTCAACGAATGTCAATGTTCTGCTTATGATTAGATTATAATATATAACTAGTTAAAAATGTTATATAAATCAGCATTTAAATGCTTATCAAACTGACTAATGACAACATATGTATGTATGTATGTATGCATATGTTAATGTGATAAGCAGCGTACTGTTTTAAATTAATTATGAATTGATTCTAATCAATCTAATCTTAACGAGGATACGAAATATACTTTATTATTATTATTTTTACGTTTTTCCCTTGCTATTAATAAGTGAAAAGAGTGAGTTTCTACTTTATACCCATTAAAATTTGACATAAAGAGTATATAAACTCTAAGCATAAGCAAAGGCACAATGCCTTAAATTGTTCGATGTTGTAAATATTGTTGATAAATTAATGAATGAATGATTAGGAATGCAATTACGAGATTATCTTCCAGTCGATCAATCTATCTTCCAATTTCTCTCGTATTCTCAGTTAAATGTAGTAATACTGAAGGAATTATAGTAACAAATCAGCATATCATTCTTTGCAAATACGTATTTATTATGCTTGCCAAAAAACATATTTTGGAGTTGAAGAGCTTAAAGACTATCGAGAATTGTCTGAGACTAGTCAATCATGCGTTCCAGGTCAATTCTAAGGAGTCCAGAGTAGGTGGCAACTCCTTAATGGTGAGCATTGTGGCCATGGGAATGGGCATCTTCGTGGGAGTGCGCTGCGTTCCAGGCAACAGAGCGGACAACATGGTCGGGGACAGCGGGAATGGCATCTCCTGTAGGCTGGAAGCCATGCTCATTGGCGACATACTTGATTTCAATGTGCTGACCCTCGGGTGAGATCCAGCCGTAGAAGCCTTCAATGTTGCCATGCTCATCACCGCTCTCAGATCGTGTGATGTGGTTGCTGGTCTCCAGGTTGGCATTGAAGCCATCGGCGCGTACATCGTCCTTGCGGGAAAGCACCTCAGCGTGCACATCATCAGCGTGTCCAACTACATGATGATCAACATGGGGCACTGGCTGTGGTTGATGGACGGCGGCAACGGCCAGACCGAAGATAGCGCAGATTATCAGCTGGAAGATGTGCACTTAAGTTAGATCATTGTCAATCCTTGCAGACTCATACGAACTACTTACAGTCTTGAACATTTTGCTTGGAATGTTTTGCAGTTTGTAGATCGGGGAGAACGAACGTTGACTGATACTCCACTCTGGTCAATCAACGTCTTTTATACAACTCCAGCGGTTGCTCAGCCATGTTATTCGGGTTGCCCAGTTTATGGCTTGATCTCATCGCGCAATTATGGCTCTGAGTTATGGGTTTAGCCGGCGAGCCCACCACCAAAAACATGCGCTTAGAAACAGAACGATAACAACAAGATACGGTTATAATCGCCAAATTATTGCTTTTACTAAAGTGCATCAATAACGGGCCGATCAAACGGGTTCAATTGTCCCAAAACCTGTTCCCATTTGAAAGCAACAGCTCATCATCGTTCTCGCAAGCCCCCTTCGATTCGGCCAATCAAGTTAACGATACGCACATGACATTGGCATTGGTATTAGCCAAATCACAGAGTGCATCCATATGATTTCGCAGTTTGTTGCCATAAACATCATATATAATATAGAGATTATATTATTTAAATACATATCTTAAATTGTAGAACATAAGTTCTAATTTTAACTCAAGGATCTTATATCATTTTGGGTTTTCCCTCTGCTGATCAATTAATTAAATGTAAGCAATTTTATATTAACTTAAAAAAAAAACAAATGTTAAACTTAATTATTTACGACTTTGTTAACATAAAATACATTTAAATTTTAGAGATAAATAATTAAGTAGTGAGATTGGAAGGTTGCAACACGAAGAGATTCCCTGTAACCAGGTGTAAAAATATTACGGTGAATAAATAAAATAAATAATAAATATAAATAATTAAAATATGTATAGATAATATAGACTTCAGTATAATTAAATAGTAAATAAAGCTTACAAATATCAATGTTTCAACAACAGTTAAATAATTTAGAAGTAAGATTAGGTGGGAGCAATTCGAGGGCATTCTCTGTATCCATTCGTTATCAAATTATGATGATTATAGTAAGCTAAGTAATTATAATATGTGTAGATAATATATAATTTATTTCTGTATAATTTAATCGTAATCAAAGCTTACAATTTGCAATGTTTTATTTCCACAGTTAAATAATTTAAAAGATAGATTAGAACGGTGCAAAACAAAGAGATTCCCTATAACCAGGTGTTAGCACAAAATGTGATTATTATAGTGAACAAAATAATAACAATGTGCATAGATAATATATAATTTAATTCCGTATAATTTAATGGAAAACAAAGCTTACGATAAACTAAATAATTATGTATGTATTAAATAGCAAACCAAGCACTCAAATATAAGAATCTGCAACCAACTAACTCTTTCATATGCTGTTAAATTAACCCAGGTACAGTGGACCATATTTGTTCGGTTATTAACTGAAATTCCATATGATTTGAAACAAATAGAGGCATTGTAGAGATTGGCTCCATTTCATTGACTGCAATTAAATATATACTGCAAATTAAGCGCATCTCAGTGGTATTACATTTGGGTGGTCCACATTCAAAAGGCTTTAAGTCTTGTGGTGCAGTACATACAATATTTAATTGCAGTCAAGGAAATGTAGCCACTCTCATTATTGGCTATACAATGCCTTCATTAATTAAGTTGATAATTAAGTAAGTGTAAGCAAACTGAAAGCTATGTAATTTATTTAAAAGCACATCAACTTATTAATGTCGGTGGGCGGTGAATTTTTTTTTTTTTAAATATTTTTCATCGTTTTTTATTTTTGTACGTGAAGTGAGCGGTCGGTCACAGTTGACAGCTGTCAAGTCGCCACAAGGACACGTACATGAACATTAGGATGTTGGATTTTATGGCGTTTATGTCCATGTGGTGGAATGCAGCCTTCGAGGGTTATTGTTATAATATTTACAAAGTGTTTAACTGCCTAAGAGCAAACACACGTCGTTTATAATTAAAGAAAATCCAAGTGTATTTAATATTTGATTTAAATTAAATTAAATTGTAAATTGAATTTACGAATAAACAAATTGTGTATTCTAAACAGTTTTATATTTAGGGAATTACAGAATTAAATTTACTTTTGTTCTGGAATTTAAAAGAAAAAAACTTAGCTCTACATTTTAAATTATAGAATGTTTAGGATCACTGTAACTATATTTGTTTATATTTATTTTTAAAGCCTATCTTGTTCAGTTAAAAGTTCCAAATACTTATCGATCAACCGTCGCTACGGTCGTAACCTTCCAAAGCCAAAAAACCGCTGGGTATCTGAATGCTGTGCTTGGGTCACATAAAACCATTTTATGGCAGTTATTTTTGTGATTCCGACGGGAACGCAACATGTCGACCAGTGTATCGACAATGACATCAACGCACACGCATATTCAAGACAAAAACAAACAGGATATCCGACATCTGGATATCCTATAATATAATAGAAAAGGTTTTCCTCACTATCATTGAAGACAACTTATATAATATTTATATACTGACAAGCAATAGCAGTTACTTTGAAAATATATTTATAGGTGTGACTAAAAAATGTGAGAAAAAACTGTTATAACAATCATTTCTTTATGTAATTTTCTGTAATTAATTAGCTCACTTCGTCAGTCTTCTTTGCCTTCATTTGAAGTTCCTAGAAGCCGAGTTCTGACTGCAAGTGGATAAATCTGATTCAATGTCAATTGAGCGTATGTGTGATATGCCTTGTAATTTGATGATTACAGGGTAGCAATTGAGTACGAGCACAACTTGTGTAATCTAACAAGAATGTCATAAAACTGGGTAGATTACCCAAGCGTTTTGCGGGGCTCGTGGGATCGAATTGGCCTTATCGGCTCAATCCCTATCGCTACATTGCTATTGGCAATTGTTATTAGCAAATTGATTTTGCGACACTCTCAAACGTAAGTGACATGTTGACGCGTTTACTTCACTGGCTGCTCGCTGTGTTGTTGGTGACCACAGCCCAGTCGAGAGTCGCCGCTGCAACGGACATCGATTGGTGGGAGAATGCCGCTTTGTATCAGATCTATCCACGTTCGTTTCAGGATAGCAATGGGGATGGCGTTGGAGATTTGCAGGGTATAACGAGGCGGTTGCCGTATCTGAAAGAGATTGGCATTACGGCCACTTGGCTATCACCGATCTTCAGTTCACCAATGTCCGATTTTGGTTATGATATATCGAACTTTACCGAAATCGATCACATCTTTGGCACTCTGGATGACTTTAAGGCCATGATGGTGCAGGCCAAGTCGCTGGGCCTCAAGATCATACTCGACTTTGTGCCCAATCATTCGAGCGATGAGTGTGATTGGTTCAAGAAGTCCGTGAATCGCCAAGATGGCTACGATGACTTCTATGTGTGGCACGATGGGAAGCTAAATGCCGAGACCGGTGAACGTGAACCGCCCAGCAATTGGGTGAGCGTATTCGGTGGCCCCCAATGGACCTGGCACGAGACTAGACAACAGTACTTTCTGCATCAGTTTCAAGTGAAACAGCCGGATCTGAACTTCAGTAATCCCATGGTGCGTGAGCACATTCTGGATGTGCTGGGCTTTTGGCTAGATCTTGGCGTGGATGGTTTTCGCATCGATGCCGTCCCTCACATATATGAGCATCGCAATTCCGATGGCAGCTATCGGGATGAGCCTGTCAGTGGCTGGAGTAGCAATCCAGATGCCTATGACTATCACAATCATATCTACACCAAGGATCAGCCAGCAACTGTGGAGTTGATGTACGAATGGCGCGATTACCTCTTGAAGTATCAGGCCGAGCATGGTGGCGAAACACGCGTCCTCCTCGCTGAAGCCTACAGTCCGGTGGAGACGCTGAGCGCCTACTTTGGAAACGGCACGAGGCTTGGCACACAGCTGCCCATGAACTTCCAGCTGATGTATCTCAGCGGCTTCTCGACGGCACGGGATGTGGTCGGTTCCATTGACTACTGGATGAACACAATGTGGGAGAAGCATCAGACTGCCAACTGGGTGGTGGGCAACCACGATACGCCACGTGTTGCCAATCGCATGGGTGCCCACAAAGTGGATCTACTCAATGTGATTGTGAATGCCTTGCCAGGCGCCTCGGTGACCTACTACGGTGAAGAGATTGGCATGTCCAATGTGGCGACAGAGTGCACGGAGATCTCCTGCGATGATCGCGATGGTGAGCGTACTCCAATGCAATGGTCGCCAGTGAAGAACGGTGACTTCTCAACGGGAGAGAGCACATGGTTGCCTCTTAGTCCGGACTTTGAGCGTTACAATGTACGTACAGAACGGGGTGTGGCACGTTCCACGCTGCAAGTGTTCAAGGGTCTGCAGCAACTGAAGAGCAGTTCCGCTTTTTTGGCGTTCAAGCAGAAAGGAGGCTTCTCCTATGAGGCAATCACGGAGCAGGTTCTGCAGATTATACGGTAAATAGGAAATCTAAAAGAGGACTTCGGATAGATTTATGAATATCTCTCTCTGTCTCTCTTTCTCTCTCTCTCTCTCTCTCTTTCTTTCTCTACAGCACCAATCAAAGGAATGAGGAGTACCGCATTCTCGTTAACATGGGCAACAAGATAGAGACGATTACAAGTCTCTCCAATAAAGTCTATGAATTTATGCTGGTCACCGCCTACTCTCTCCACAAACCTGGGTAAGTTTAACATTCCAAGCTTACGTCTTCTTCCCCTCACCTAAAGTATTCTCTTGCAGGCAGAGCATTGATTTAAGTGAAATCCTGGTGATGATGCCTTATGAGGCAATCGTGCTGCGTTGGCTGGCGTGATTCATTTGGATTTCCCTTCAACTTAAGCTGCGCATGTTATGATTCCCCTTAAAGCAGTAGCTCCGTGCTGGGTCTCTTATCACTTGCTATCCAATCACACGCCTACCACATGTCCCCAGGCAAAGTTCATTTCAAATTCGAGTGGCAATTACCAAAGTAAATTGTAAATTTCAAGCACTTGATGGCTACAGGTGAAGGAGGACCTAAAGATGATATAATCAATTTTCTGTACATATATGATGGGATACCACACCTAATCGATTGATAAGTAAAGCTCATAAATTAATTAGAAATGTATGTGAGATTATTTATTGCATTTCAGAAATATATATATGTTTCAGATTTCTAGGAAATATAATTCAAGTAGAATGGATTCTATTGGCATATGGAATCTGATAAGTTATTAAGATAACAAAAATATATATTTGTGTTTGCATTGGGGGCTGTGGGAATAATCATGGAAATAAACAAATACAATTAAAATAGAGTGGATTCTTTGATCAATTTAAATTGGTAAACTATTAAAAATTAAATAATTGCATTTTATAAATATATATTAAATATATAATATATATTATTAAAATAAATAAAATGTTGACAAATTATTAAAAATAAAATAATACAATTTCAGAAATTATAATATAAAATAAATAAAATTTGAAAAAATTTGTATAATTAAATAAATTCATTTCAGAAATATATATTTGCACTTCTGGGAAATATTATTCAAATAGAATGGATTCATTGGGTAATTAAAATACTTGAATACTTGAATCTTAGAAATTGCAAAGAAATATAATTAAAATAAAATATAAAAAAATATAAATAAATACATTTTATTATTTATTTTATAAAAAATAATTAATTTAATACCGAAAATATTTATTTGTATTTCTAAAAAGTATTATTAATGTAGAATTGATTCTTTAGGCAGTTCTATTTGTAGAATCTATGAATAAATTTGGTAATTCTACGAAATATTATTAAAATAGAATATATTCTTTTTGCATATTGAATTTGATAAATTATTAATAATGAAATATTTGAATTTTAGTTATATATATTTGTATTTACATTAGAGATTGTGAAAATAATTCTAAAAATAAACAAATATAATTAAAATTGAATTGATTGAATTTGATAAGTAATTAAGAATTATACAGTGCTCAATACAATGGCCTCCTTGGGCATCAACAACACGGAATTGGCATACGTCAGATCACTGAAAAAGTTAATAATTTTATTAGAAAGCAGAAAAAGAGTTTATGTTCCAGATTTCACTTACTTCTTGCGGCGCACGCTCTTGTCATTGACCACAACATAACGGAGCTGGGAGGTGAGCTCAGTGAAGACAGAGTCCAGGTTGACAGATTCGACATCATCATTGATATTTAGAACGGTAATGAATGACTTGTGACCAGAGAGAGAGCTGTGAATGTCGTATAGATAAGATAAGAGATTTTCAGAGAGTGAGAGAGACAGAGAGATTGAACGGAAACTAACCGCTTGAAGGCGAGCACATTGGGGCCAAGAGCATTCACAGTGACATCGCCCTGCTTCAGAGTGGGCTCATCGCGGAGAGCACGAAGCTGTTTGTACACATTCAGATGGCTGAGAGCAATGCCCCGCTCCCGCTTCACATTCACCAGCTTGTAATTGTCGGCGAGGGGCAGCCAGGTGGTGTTGCCATTTGTGAAACCAGCGTACTTCTCATCGCTCCACTGGAATGGAGTGCGAACGGGATCGCGTGTGAGACGCTCAAACTCTTGCTTATTGGATTGACAGGCCTGGGGATCGACAGTGTCCTCCCAGCTGATCCAGACGTCTGTCATGCCGATCTCCTCACCCTGATAGTTCACACTGACGCCGGGCAGCATTAGGAGCAACATGTTGGTGGCATCGATGCGATCGGCGCCCAAACGAGAGCCAATGCGACTGGAGTCATGATTGCCCAGCACCCAGTTGGCCACTTGACCAGCGGGCATATTGTCCAGCCAGTTGTGCAACAGCTCCGAGTAATGGTAAGCATCTGAATTGAAGTTAATATTTGAGAGCAGCTCAAAGTTGAATGGAATCTGGGAGCCATTGTGGGTGCTGTTGCCATAATATTGCATGAGGACATCCAATGGAGCATAGGCCTCGGTTAAGAGCACACGATCATCTCCGCCAAGCTCCTCATCAATCTCTTCGATGACAGTGCGGAATTGATAGACAAGATCAATTGTCTCCGGCTGATTTGTGGTGTAGATGTGATTCAAGTAACCGTAATCCTCGGGATCATTGTTCCAATCATTGCGTGGTTCATCGGGCCAGTCGCCATTCTTATCGGGTGCGATTTCGAACACATGTGGCACAGCATCGATGCGGAAGCCGTAGACGCCCTTGCGAAGCCAGAAGCGGAGTACATCCTTCATTGCCTCGACGACCTTGGGATTGCGATAGTTGAAATCCGGCTGCTTGGCATGGAACTGATGCAGATAGTATGCCTGGCGACCCTCATGCCACGTCCATTGCGAGCCACGGAACACACTAATCCAATTAGTTGGCGGCTGCCTAATGCCATTCACAACTTTGCCAGTGTGCCACACATAGAAGTCCTTGTATTCCGCCTCACCAGCTGCCGAGCGTTTGAACCAATCACATTCATCACTCGAATGATTTGGCACAAAGTCCAATATGATCTTAATATCCAGATGCTTGGCACGTGCCAACAAATTGTCAAAATCCTCCATGGTACCGAAGGTTGGGTCAATTTCATAGAAATTAGCCACATCATAGCCAAAGTCAGCCATGGGGGAGGTGAATATTGGCGATAGCCAAGTAGCTGTGATGCCAATTTCTTTCAAATAGGCCAATTGTTGCGTAACACCTGAAAGAACATATAGCAGTCAATCAACAATTGTAGATATCTGCATTATAACTAAAAGTTTTCCACTCACCATTCAAGTCACCAACGCCATCGCCATCGCTGTCCTTGTAGGATCTTGGATAGATCTGATAGAATTGGCCCGTACGCCACCAACCCACCTCGGCCAGGGTTGGCACAGTGAGTGCCAGCAGGCAGCACACAGTCAGAGTTTTGGCCAACATGTTGTCTCAGCAGCGATTGCGGGCATGGATTAGTTGGGGCCTCTATTTATGCCCTCTATTTAGGCCCGATTGTCGAGCGAGTGCGATAAGCTAAGGCCGTGATAAACCCGCAATATTGCCAACTATTGCCGGATTGATTAGATGGGAAATGTTTATGATCGAAGCATGAAGCACAGTGGTTCATTGCCAGAAATCAGCCAGTGGTGCCGACTGTTGTTGTCCCTGCTCGCGTTTCACGTTTGGAGATCATGCGACAGATTAGCAACAAATATATTTCGAATTTCGTAGTTGCATAAAAGTTATGACCCAATCGATATCTTATCGGTGCAAGAGCAGCTATGGATTATTTATGAGTACACTTTTGCTGGGGGTATTTCGAGAATATCAAATATGCGAACTACTGCAATTAGAGGTGCAATTAAAATACGTCTCGCCAGATATGAAATAAACTTAATGGGAAGGCCGAAATATGAAGTCTAATACCAAATCAATTGGTAGAGATGGAAGTTAAGAATATACTTGTATCGAGTTAATTAATAATAAATAAATATACAAATAATAATAGATAAATCTAATTAGATTTGATGGGTCAAAACAGTTTCATACTTCTAATAGTTTATAATATTTCTCTTCCAAGCTATCAGTAATAGTTATGATCTTAACTTAGGAACTCCATAAATCCAAGTGACTTTTCTGTTACAATATTAATTTATTTTCTTAAACTTAACAAACTTGCTTTTAATGAGCTATTAAGGTATTCAATGTATACTATTTTTTGCCATATTTAATCTAATTCAATCAATTCAATTGCTCTATAAATTACACGAACGCAGCTGGAATCAGTTTTTATAGAATAACAAAGATAAGAAGTAATACCAGAGGTTTTATAATGTAGATTCTGAAATTATCGATAGCTTGAAGAAGCATATAAGAGGTCGATGGACCTCGGGGCTCAATTAGTTAACCATGACCACTTGGTCTAGCATTGTCTTACTGCTTGGATTAGGCCTTTTGGCCGCTGATGCAGCCGCCCCGTGGTGGCAAACGGCTTCCTTTTATCAGATCTATCCACGTTCGTTTAAGGACAGCGATGGTGATGGTATTGGGGATTTGAATGGCGTTACAGAGAAGTTGGAATACCTTAAGGAAATTGGAGTGACAGCCACTTGGTTGTCGCCCTTCCTGCGCTCACCTATGGCTGACTTTGGATACGATATATCGGACTTTAAAGATGTCGATCCTCTCTTTGGCACCATGAAAGACTTTGAGAATATGGTGGCACGTGCCAAACAGTTGAATGTCAAGATTATTCTGGACTTTGTGCCCAATCACTCGAGTGATGAATGTGATTGGTTTATACGATCCGCTGCTGGCGAGGCGAAGTACAAGGATTACTATATCTGGCATCCGGGACATGTTGAAAACGGAGTGCGTAAGCCTCCCACCAATTGGGTGAGCGTGTTCCGCGGATCCGCCTGGGAATGGCATGAGGGTCGTCAGGAATACTATCTGCATCAGTTCCACAAGAAGCAGCCCGACTTTAACTTCCGCAATCCCGTTGTGCGCGAGGAAATGAACAATGTACTGAAGTTTTGGTTGGAGAAGGGCGTCGATGGCTTCCGTGTGGATGCCATCTATCATGCGTTTGAGGTTGAGGCCGATAAGAATGGTGACTATCCAGACGAGCCACGCAATGACTGGACCAATGATCCCGATGAGTATGGATACACTCACAAAATTTACACCGTCGATCAACCTGAAACTCCGCATTTGGTCTACGAATGGCGCCAGATCTTGGATCAATTTCAGCATGACAATGGTGGCGATGAACGGTGAGTAATCAAAGTGATTTCAATAAATTTTAGATAACCAAGTCATTATCTATATATGTAGCATTCTGATGGTGGAGACCTGGTCCCCTATTGAAATTGTGATGCATTATTATGGCAATGAAACGGCTGAAGGAGCACAGATACCCTTCAATTTCCAGCTGATAAGCAATCTGCACTACGATTCCGATGCCTATCACTACGAGTACCTGATCAACAACTGGCTATCGCTAATGCCAAGTGGCAAGAGTGCCAACTGGGTGGTAAGTGAACAACATAGGGTGACCCTTGTGTCAGCCACGTGAATAATCGCTTACCAAATCGATAACCATTTAATTTCTTTGATATGGCCCATAGATTGGCAATCACGATAAGAACCGTGTAGGCTCCCGCTTTGGTGCCGATCGCGTTGATCTATTCAACATTTTGTTGCTCACACTGCCTGGATGCAGTATCACGTACCAAGGTGAGGAGTTGGGCATGTTGGATGCCTACATCTCGTGGGAGGATACTGTTGATCCCCAGGCCTGCAATGGCTATGAGGAGAACTACATGGCGATGTCACGTGATCCTGCCAGAACACCCATGCAATGGACAAATGGAAAATTCAGTGGCTTCACCACCGGTAGCTCAACCTGGCTGCCAGTTGCCGCGGATTATCCACAGCGTAATGTGCAAACGGAACGAGGCGTCGCTCTCAGCCATCTGAATGTCTTCAAGCGTCTGCAGCAACTGCGAAAGGAGCCAGCCATCGAGCAGGGACATGCCGAGGTTAAGGCGATTAGCAACTATGTCTTGGCAGTCAAGCGGTTAGTAATTCCCATAGAAAACCATACCATTACCCACTATTTGACCACATCTCTTCTCACTTGACAGCTCTCTGAGTGGCAACTATGTCTACATTTCCCTCTTCAACATTTTTGGCTACATTGAGAATGTTAACCTGAATGACATATTCAGCGGACTTCCCACAAACTTCCAGTATGCTCTCGTGACCGGCAAGTCCATCAAGCAGTTGGGTGATCAGGTTTCCGCCAGCAGTGTCACTCTGATGCCCTACGAGGCCATTGTCCTGCGCTCGACAACCACAGTTTAAATATAAATATGTACAAATCCAATGCAATAAATAAATAAATCACTTTCTATCTAAATGCGATTAAAATCCGAAATTGATTTCACTTATCAGCAGCTGCAATCTGAGTTGATTTGTTTAGAGTCATGCATATACTCGGTTTTCTATTAATAGATGTCATTGGCACAGTAAGCATGTAAGATCGACTCTCGCATACCCTTTGCCATTGCTCTCATATTATTATAGATAGTGCAATATAGAACTTGAATTATGGTCTACTACATATTGCGCTTTAAACAATAAGAGTGCAATGTTTGAACAATCAATGAATAAGTTCTATATACTACTTAAATTATGCATCAATATTATGTTCAGGGTATACAAATGCAAAGCAAAAGCAAATGAACGATTAACAAATCACCGGCTGCTGCTCTATGCGGTTAAAATCACATTGAGTAAAACGAGAGAGAATGAAAGAGAGCGGAAGAGCGTGCAAGCAAAAAGATTTGCGGTGAATTTGAGAGCAAGCATTGCATTTGTATTTACAGTAAGCGCTTAATACATGATAAAATCGACAGAATGAAAACAAAGCTTCATACACTGAGAAGAAAGGTGTGCAATATTATATACTGTTAATAGAATACAAACTATACGAGTAAATATTAATTATTAAACTATTCTGAAAACTTTGTAGTGCTAATATTAAATTAATAATATTTAAAATATAATGAAAAGTAATTTCATCAATAATTGAATAATTATTTTAAGTTTATTTTAATTACATATTTATTATTTTCCTTATAAAAGGCATCCCCTGTTTTTTCGAAGTGTGTAAGTAAATAACATTATTATGGTTTATTTTAAGTTTCTATGTTTTGTCAAATGCAATCGTTTTAAACGAGAGCAGCACCTCTCCCTATTTCTCACTCTCTCTCTCACTTCATCACTCTTATTTGTTGTCTCTCCCGTTTGCTGCTATGCTCTAGCACATCTTGCTGAGCTTGCGTACTAAAAATAATGCGCAAGCATAACATGATATTCTCAACAACTGAGAGTGAGAGCTATGACGAAGAGGAATATGAAGGGGATTTGATAAGCAAATGAGTTTTGCATTCGATCGTCAGTCGACTTTGCTAGCTCACTTCGAAAACATTATATCAGCATCCGCAAATTTCGGGTCGAGAAAATGAGAAGAAGCGAGGTGGGTTTGCTGCTGTTGCTCATGCTGCAGTGGCTCGGATTAGTGCAGAGTCAGCCATTTCCCAACTATCATGCGGACTTTTTGGACATCGATCAGGAAAAGAATGAGCTCAAGTGGTGGCAAACTGGCGCGTTCTATCAGATTTATCCAAGGTCATTTAAGGACAGCAACGGCGATGGCGTGGGTGATTTGAACGGTGAGTGAAAGCCAAAAGACAAACAAAGAAAGCAATAAATAATATAAAATAAACTGCTCATAATTCGTTTTCTTAGGCATTGCGGCGAGACTGCCTTATCTAAAGGAACTGGGCATTACAGCCACTTGGCTATCGCCAATATTCACCTCACCTATGGCAGACTTTGGCTATGATATTGCAAACTTCACCGAGATTGCGCCCATCTTTGGCAGCATGGCAGACTTCGAGAGACTCTTGGGCATCGCCAAGCAGCTGGATATAAAGATTATATTAGACTTTGTGCCCAATCACTCGAGTGATGAGTGTGATTGGTTCAAACGATCGGCAGCTGGGGAGCCGGAGTTCAAGGATTACTATGTGTGGCATCCTGGCAAGTTGGTGAATGGATCACGTCACCCGCCCAGCAATTGGGTGAGTGTATTCCGAGGATCCGCCTGGCAGTGGCATGAGACCCGACAGGAGTATTATCTGCATCAGTTTGTCAAGAAGCAGCCCGATCTTAACTATCGCAATCCCAAAGTGCGGGAGGCAATGAAGGTGAGTCTGCCATTTGTTTTAGACATGATTCTAATCGTGTCTTACTTGTAGAACGTGCTACGCTTTTGGTTGGCAAAGGGCGTTGCCGGCTTTCGCATCGATGCAGTGCCACATGTCTTCGAGATAGCACCGGATAATGAGGGTCAGTATCGCGATGAACCGCGCAATGATTGGAACAATGATCCCGATGACTATGGCTATCTGCAGCACATCTATACAGTTGATCAGCCAGAGACCATTAATCTTGTTTACGAATGGCGTGCGGTTCTGGATGAGTTCCATGATAATGGCGGGGATGAGCGCATCTTACTGGCCGAGACCTATTCACCCATTGATATTGTGATGCAGTATTATGGCAATGCCACCGCCGAGGGAGCTCAACTGCCGTTCAACTTTCTGCTGATAAGCGAGATATCAAACAGTTCAAATGCGGAGAATTACGCTCAGAGCATACAAAAGTGGATGCAACATATGCCGCAGGGACGCACAGCTAACTGGGTGGTTAGTTCTTTAAGCCTTTCTGGAAGAATCATCTTGTAATTCTTGTATTTCCAATCATTCTCAGTTGGGCAACCATGATCAGTCGCGTGTAGGATCTCGCCTGGGTACTGATAGAGTTGATATGCTAAATATGCTGATTACTACATTACCTGGAGCCAGTGTGACCTACCAAGGCGAGGAGTTGGGCATGACAGATGTCTGGATCTCATGGAAGGATACGGTTGATCCCTCGGCTTGTAATACAAATTCCAGCATCTATGAACACTTCTCGCGTGATCCAGAACGTACGCCATTCCAGTGGAGCGGCGATACCGATGCAGGTTTCAGCAATGCCAGCAAAACCTGGTTGCCTATTGCCGAGGATTACAGACAGGTCAATGTGGTCGAGGAACGGACTAAATCACTTAGCCATCTGAATATCTACAAAGCGTTATTACAGCTTCGCAGACAGACAAAGACACTGCAATTGGGAGAAACTGAAGTGAAGGCTTTGAGTGGTGCTGTGTTGGGCGTTAAACGGTGGGTCAGCAGTGGATTCAAATCATATTAATTGTTTTTAATTTAATTATCATTATAAACATTCTTAATTAGCTTCCGTCAGCGTGACTTTACCTATCTGACGGTGCTAAACCTCTTCGATGGCACTGAGTCTATCAATCTGAAGCAGAGCTTCAATGATTTGACGTCAGAGATGGAAGTGGTCTTGGTATCAGACAAGTCCCAACGTAAAGTGGGGTAAGTTATATAAACATAAATAAATAATATAAAGTTTATCAACATTTTACACAACGTCATTGCACTCTTAGTGATTACATCAACGTCGAGTCTTTGCAATTGCTCCCTAAGGAGTCGCTGATTCTGAGAAGCACCTCTACCTACTACACCTACTATTCGAATGGTGAACACCGTCAGTTGCCGATAGAGGGCGTCTATCTGTTGCTCACTCAAGTGGTGCTCTATCTGAGCTATTGTCATGCTCTCTCACTCAACTATGGTCGGTAGTCATTTCTATTGTAGTCTACATATAAACGAATATATGCGAGTACTCATGACAGAATAAATAAACACAATCGAAACACTCGAAGTTCGTTAACCACTAGTATAAAAGGCTCTGTAAAATCAGCTCGATTATTCAGTTATGTTTTGGTTTAACAAGTTTGTAGTGACGTTGTCGGTCTTGGCTCTGCAGAGCTGCCATGGCCAGGCAGCTGCTGTGGATCTGGAAAGGGCCAGCAGCAGTAGTAGCAGTGAAGCCACCAAAGAGTGGTGGCAGGTGGCACAGTTTTATCAGATCTATCCTCGCTCCTTCAAGGACTCAAATGGCGATGGTATTGGCGATTTACAAGGTATCATCTCCAAGCTGGACCATCTGAAGGACATTGGCGTGACAGCAACTTGGCTTTCTCCGATATTTACATCTCCCATGGTTGACTTTGGCTATGACATTGCCGACTTCTTTGACATTCAGCCGGAGTACGGCACACTCAATGATTTCGATCAACTGATCGTGGCAGCCAAAGAACGAGGTCTTAAGATCATTCTGGACTTTGTGCCCAATCATTCGAGTGATCAGAACGATTGGTTCAAGAAGTCTGTGAAGCGTGTGAAGGGCTACGAGGATTACTATGTGTGGCACGATGGTTATGTGAATGCCGCAACTGGAAAAAGAGAGCCGCCCACAAATTGGCTGCAAGCCTTTCGAGGCAGCGCCTGGGAATGGAATGATGAACGTCAACAGTATTATCTACATCAGTTTGCCGTCCAGCAGCCCGATCTGAACTATCGCAATCCCGCGGTTGTGGCTCAAATGAAACGCGTGCTCATCTATTGGTTGGATCGTGGTGTTGCCGGCTTTCGCATTGATGCCGTGCCCTGGTGCTTTGAGGTGCCGGCCGACAGACTGCCAATTGGGTGGTAAGTGAGATACAGACAGAAAAGATCAGCCAGTTCCTAACTCTTGAATTGGCTTCCCTTGGCAGATGGGTAACCACGATCAACGACGCGTGGGCAGTCGATATGGGGAGCAGCGCATCGATCTGATGAACATGTTGCAAATGTTTTTGCCTGGCGTGAGCATTACCTATCAAGGAGAGGAACTGGGTATGACTGACTTGGACATTAGCTGGGAAGATACACGTGATCCGGCTGCCTGTAACTCCAATTCGAGTATCTATGAGCAGTTCACCCGCGATCCCGGCCGGACGCCCTTCCAATGGAGCAGCGCCGCAAATGCTGGTTTCTCCACCAACAGCACCACCTGGTTGCCCATCAATCCCAACTATGTGACTGTCAATGCCGAGGCAGAGAATGCCGCTAGCACCAGTCACCTCAAGCTATACAAACAACTGGTGGAGTTGCGCAAGGCGAAGACGATGCAGTATGGAACCACAAAGTATGCCGCAATTAATGAGAATGTGCTGGCCATCAAGAGATCACTGAGTGGTCAGACCAGCTATGTTCTGGTGGCCAATGTGCTGGGCACAAGTGTCAGTGGGGTGGATGTGGGCAGCGTGCTCTATGCTTCTGGCAGCTATAAGATCAAGTTGGCCAATCCAGCGGCCAAGGCAACTGTGGGGTAAGTTCTTTGACAAATCAATAGCCAAAACTTAAGACTGACTTTTGTTGTACTTTCTGATTTTTCACAGTGGCAGCGTCACGTTGAGCAGCCTTTCGTTGGAGCCATATGCGGCTCTGATTTTGGAATCAGCTTAGATGTCCTTTAAAATTATGTGTATGCTTTGTCATAAGTTATCTAGAATATATATATATATATGTCTATATATAAATGTGTGTATATGTACTTGTATGGTATATAAAAGTCATTGGCAAACGACATTGGAAAACTTTTCAATTTGAGGTCACAAGCCCGGTAACTTATTATAAATTATTAGGGAACTTTGTCTGCCTCGAGTATGGCCACAAAAAGAAATTCCATTAGACGTGATTGATAAGACACACAAATCACGCATACACAGTGTTGCAACGGACCACAAAACACCTCCGTCTCGGTGACTCTAAAGTTCTTTTCCTCCCTCCCAAAAAACAACGTCGATGTTGACGTTGACTCTAACTGCCAACTGCCAACTGCCACCTTTCACCTGCCTCCTAGCTTCTACTCTGACCCAGACTCTGATGCTGTTACTGGCAGCTTCCCCTCGGCAGCTTTACGAGTTTTGCTAGCTGCGTGGACGGACACGACCAGAATGGCAAACGACAGCAAGGCAACGACTGGGGTTAGCTTTTTAATTTACTCATAAAAAATGAAGTGAAATTATTATGAGTTTTCACCTCCAGGCGATTCTCATGATGTGCTCCAAATTTATCTGCACTTTTTCTCTACATTCAAAACATTCCCTGCGAACTGTAACTCAAAAAGTACATGGCCCATGTACGAGTATCTACAAATTATTCAGATTTTGTGGCAGCGCATAAATTGCCGGAAATGTGTGTAAAAATGTAGTCAACAAATAATACTCATGTGCAATTACTATTTACAATTACAGCATTACATAAATGATCATTAAACGAAAAGTAATATATAAATAAATGTAATTTAAATAAATGCATTTTAAACAACAAATAAATACATGAAGTTTTAGAAAGTTTTGCTGATTAATTATTCACTTATATTTGCGTTAATGGACAAACAAATAATTTATTTCAAAATATTTATTTTAGTTAAAAATTAACGCAAATTAGTGAAGGCAATTTATTGTGAATACCATTTGAGAAATGTTATTTTATTTTTGTTTAAATGTATCCACATGTATCTAACATCAGTCCTATTCAACGTCTCATTCGCTACGATGAATCTCTGTTGTAAATTGTCATCTTGGGCAACAGAATGGCTTTGACCGATATGTATTTACCTTTTTCCGGGGGCAATACGGAACTGTCATTGAACTATTCGACATTGAGATGCTGCAGCATCTTTGCTCCTGTTTGTTTGTTAATGCGTTGGCTGTGGTTCTCAGACAAGGTCAACGGAACAAATCTCACGAGGCATTGTCATGCATAAGCTGCTTCAGAAGTTGAATACCAAGACTCAACAGAAATGGGAGAAGTCCTGATCGATTGAAGACGGGTGCGACTCCTTCTACTTGGACTACTGCAGTTTCTGCCCAAGGTAAGCAATAGATTTGGAAGTGGTCTTCTAGTCGCCAAGATGTCCTCAATGTTTAGCTGATAAAGTTAAGGAACAATTCTTAAAGTCCAAAGACTGATCAGCTGTTATTTTAGTTCTCGACTGTTAAACTATCTAGACGTTCAACGTAGAGCTTAGTAGTTGCTTTTAGAGCAATCGACGTGTTTCCCTCCCTAGAGTGTTACACTTCGCCGAAAGCCAAATTGAAATTGACAGATTTTACGATGCAGGTGTCAAAGCCTATGCAGTCCTAAGGACACATTGATGGTTCCGAAAATGAAATTATGAGCAGCGAAGCACAGGAATCTTCTTCAGTCAGTTATGTTGCTGGTGGTGGTTCATCCGTGTTGCTGTCTTGGATTAGGGATGAGCCTTTCCAGAACTGGCAGCCAATATGGAGTGCCGATATGTTCCAGCGGACAGAAAGTTGACATCTTTTCTAGAGGCAAATGTCCCGATGTTCTAGCAGAGTCGGAGCTACTTTATGGAAAACAATCTAAAATAAATCCCTATTTTATAGATTAATTTGATAGATTAATAATGTTACTTATATTTCTTTTAGGAACCCAATAATTTTCTGCCACATTGAATCAGTTGGCAAGAAAATCAAATCACTTTTGACTGATGCACTTTAAATGGCCGTTATCCCAGTCGGACCCAATGCCCACACTGCCAACACCGGCTCCGGCAATTGGTTCATTGCTCGTTCATTGGTGCCTTTCGACGCGACATTAAATGCCGTCCCTTTTGGTGACAGATACGTGAGAGGCTTTCAAATTAGCGCGTCAAAAGTAGGGCGAGAGTCCTGCTCAACTCTTTCCCACATTGCCACAGCTGGTGGATGGTTATGAGCTATGCTTGTGGTGCAATTAATGGCAGGCCAGTTGGAAGTTTAAAGTTGACTGACTGCTGGGCTCGACTGGGCGGGGTTTTAACCCTTAGGTGCCAGCAGTCATTAAGGCTCAGTAAAAGCACTTCAATTTGTCATTTCAATAGAAAACCAAACTGAAAAGCCTAGATAACTAAATAAGGCTATAAATATATATATATATATATAGTTTAAATCCATTTGATCGATTCATTTAAAGGTTAAAGTTACTGTTATAACTCAACTGACCAGCAAGTACGTGCCTGGCATATGGGTGGATCAAAAAGCAAAAACCGACGCTCGTTAACAACTTAATAATAACAACAACAACAGCAGCAAGAAAAACAATCACAACAACAACAACAACAACAAGAATAACAGCAGCAACAACTAGAGAGGCTTGTAGAAATAGCCGTTAAATTAGAAAAGCCAAATAAAGGTGAACCATACTCAAATATTACGCATACGCTGCGTGTGCAAACAAAATTAATATGCAAACCTTGTTGTAGCTAAAATACATTTACTAAATGTGCTGATGCTTCCGTCCTGCCTGCCTGCTGAATTACTACAGATTACAAACTTAATGCATTTCAAAGTTTTCCTCTGGGTTCGAGGCAAAAGTTTGTCGGCTTACTTTACCGTAAATCTTCGAAAACCATCTTAAATATAATGCGTAATGCGAAGATTTTTTAAGAAGCCGCTCTTTGGGAAATTAACTTCATTATCTGTATAAAATGAAATGCACAAATGGACGGTAACTTCGTCTGCCAGCGCCAGGTGGCGCTCTGCCTTGCGGTTTCCCTTTAGTATAAAAAGTGTAACCAGTTTATTTCTTACTTTTGCTTTGTTTCCCCCTTTTTTTGGTTTCAGGTCACGTGCGTGGAAGCAAAGTGCCCCAGACTCGAGCTTAGGATGTGTCTGCGACCCTTTTAATGGGCTCACAGGTCACGCCGCCATTTACACGATTATTTTATATTTTGTAAGTCGCTTTGCTGGCGCTTGCTAATTTTCCAATGTCCGTCCAATGCTGCAGTAACAATACGATACGAAGTTGCTTTGATTTCTATATACATAATATTTATAATATTTATAATATTTATATATATTTATTTATTTATATTTATATTATAATATAAGTATTTTATTGAAATAATAATAAAGTTAGTTAAAGGCTAAACATATGTACTTTGTCGTAACTTCAAAGGGTTTCAACTTTGTGGTATAATATTTTAGCCATAAAAAGCTTGGTAACTCACTTCATGCATATAATCACTTTGCGCCAACAGTACTATTGTTATTATTACTATTGTTTGTTTGTTTCTTTTTGGTGTTCTAGCCCAGTTATTTTGAGCCGGAAATCCGACAAGCTAACAAAGTAGTCCGGTTTCTGCCCGACACTGCAGATGTTGCCCGCATACGTGGGCATGTGTGTGAATGTAGTCTGAACTGTGACAACTGTTACAGCGCTAAGCGCTTTAAAAGAAAACTGAAACCAACTCGTGGAAGCCAACTCGTATTTAAGGAGCAAAAGGAAAGCTTGTTGGCTTCTCGCAGTCCAAGTGGCGTATGAGTAATATGCTATCAACTGCTGGCGCCAACATATTAACACGGTGTAAACGCAATTTAATTGGCAACGTAGATGTGTACAAGCAAAATGAGGTTTCACTTTCAGAATCTGCAGCAATGTGAGCGGCAACGAGAGAGGTCTGCGAGGGTTACCCCAAAAATTCACAGATATCGGCTGAGAGCTAAGGCTCTTAATAAACTTAAATTAATAAGATATACATATATATATTTATCATTTAATAATTAATAAAGATTCTAAAGAGTTGAATGACGATAAAATGAAATCAAACTGTGAACTTAACTTAAGACAAATAAATAAAGTAAATAAATATTAAACTCTTATCATACTAAAAATACTTGTATTCAATCCAATCAATATATTCTAAAATCAAAAATAAAAGGAAGAGCTCTTATCAGTATAAAAACATTATTAATTTCTATTGTCAACAAAGTAGCTAAGCAGCCCTCGCAGCTCTTAACTTCAAAGGGAATTTCGGGAATGATGGACCCCAGAGTCTACAAGTCTAGACCCCAAACTTTTATCCGTATTTACTTTGTATTAAGCATACGAGTGCTTTGCCTTTCGTTTGCTGTTACAAAATCCAAAAATGTGAAATAAAAATACGAGGGTTTGACTTTAATTTCTGTGTAAACACTTTAAATGTCGTACCCCGCCGCAAACCGAACCTCCCCTGTCTTCCGGGGCATATCGGGCACTTGAGCCTATCTGAGAGCATATACGGATACACTTCTACCTTTTCGAGTACATGTACATACTCACACACACACACGCACTTACAGAGCAGGAAGTTTGTATGTTGTGTGGGGGACTGAGTGCTTTGTTTGTCGATTTTATTTGTTTGTTTATTTATTTATTTATACAAGCGGCGGCGCCTTTGCTTTGAGCCAAAGGAAGATGCCAAATGCCTGAGTTGTGTAACGTGTAACGTTGCTCAAGTCTGCGATAGGCAGGTTAATTGGTTGGACTTAAAATAAAACAAGGAATACAACTTTGGTGCATTCAATTCGAAGCGAAAATCAGAGCTTCTCCACCAAGTAACTCAATGTTTTTGGTCTCAATCGCAGCGCTGCATGAATGAGGACATGAAATAGTTTAGACAATATGGTTAATGCCAAGGCAAACTAAAGACTTACCCCACAGCCTTCTTGGAGTTCAGGCTGCACAGTTCAAGGGTCAAGGTGGTTCCCAAAGTCTTGTCGAATACACGAAGATCAACGTAGACCGGGTTGCTGCCCAAATTGGCCAGATAAATGAAGCTGGTGTAGTTGGACAATGAACTGAAAAGACCAAATGGTTCAATGTTATGCTGATCAAAGCATAATCTTTGGAGAACTTCACTCTCACCGCTTGACCACGAAGACTTCCTCGCTGAGTGCAGCGTATTTGGTTGAACCATTCTGCAGAGCTTTGGAACTCTTGCGCAGCTCCACCAGCGCCTTGTAGATCTTCAGATGCGAGTTAGGGGCAGCCGACTCCGTCTCCACATTGATTGTCTTATAGTCACTGGCCAAGGGCAACCAAGTCTTGGAGGCTGTGGAGAAACCTGCATTGGTGCCACTTGTCCATTGAAAGGGTGTGCGAGAAGGATCACGTGTGAACTGTTCGTAGACATCCTGGTTGGAATTGCAGGCCGCAGGATCCTGAGTATCTGCCCAGCTTATCCAGCCATCGGTCATGCCCAGCTCCTCGCCTTGGTAGGTAACACTGGCTCCTGGCAGGATCATCACGAGCATATTCATTGCATCTGTATTTTCCACACCATAGCGACTGGCAGCTCGACGCTGATCGTGATTGCCAATCACCCAATTGGCCGTGCGTCCTGGTGGCATATTCAGCATCCAGCTGTCCACAGCAGTCTTAATGGAGCTCGCCGAGACTCCACTGCTTGCGGGCACTGTAATCAGATTAAAGTTAAACGGCAGATGGGCACCCTGTACAGATCGATTGCCATAGAACTGCATTGTGTAAGCGGGAGGAGCATATGTCTCAATAAGCAACACCCTTGTGTCCCCTCCATAGATGCGCTGATGATCATCCATCACAGTGCGCCACTGATAAGCCATGTCGATGGTCTCAGGTCGGTTCTCAATTAAATCACTCTTCAAATAGTTCCGACTGTCCACATCATCAGTCAGGCCACTCACTTCCTCGTCAGCGTACTGACCATTCTCATCAGGTTCCACCTCGAATAGCACAGGCACCGCATCGCATCTGAATCCCGCAACGCCCTCATTGAGCCAATAGCGCAACACTCGCTTCATTTGAGCCACAACATCAGGATTACGATAATTCAGATCTGCCTGCTGCACCGCAAATTGATGTAGGTAATACTGTTGACGTTCCTCGACCCACTCCCAGGCGCTGCCTCGGAATGCCTGCAGCCAGTTGGAAGGAGGTTCTCGTTTCCCTGTCATGGCATTCACCTTGCCATCGTGCCACACATAGTAATCCTCGTAGCCCTTCTCACGCTTCACAGACTTCTTGAACCAATCGTTCTCATCACTCGAATGATTGGGCACAAAGTCCAGGATAATCTTCAAATCTAACTCGTTGGCTTTCTTAATCAGATTACGGAAATCCTCCAGAGTCCCATACTCCGGTTGAATGTCAAAGAAGTCAGAGATATCATAGCCAAAGTCCACCATGGGAGACTTGAAAATAGGGGACAACCAAGCAGCTGTCACCCCCAAATCCTTGAGATACTCCAGCTTGCTAGTGATGCCATTGAGATCTCCGATGCCATCGCCATCGGAGTCCATGAAGGAGCGTGGATATATCTGATAAAACTGTGCTGATTCCCACCAATCATTGGTGGTGCTTGCTAATGTCTCCGCGTCCTGGCAACCTTGGCCAAGAGCCACCAGGCAAAAGACTAGAATAGACAGTTGTAACGGTTGCATTTTAATCACTTGTTCAGCGGGTGGTTATCACTTGGGCTTTTATACATTCAGCCAGCACAGGTTAGTCAGCTTAACTGGGCTTAAATGATAAGGAGATCTCAAGTTGAAGAGCAATTTGCCAAGCACTTGAGCAGTCAACCTGGAACATTAAGTGTGCATTGAAGGAAGAGAAGTTGTACTAGTAATGCGATTGCGAAATACCCTGAACTTCTGAATGTACTTGGCACTGTTAACTGTCTTTCAAACGGCCTCAGTCTTAGCCTATCTTCAGTAGTTGTTGGCTAATTGCAATAGCCAATTGCCATGTTGTCTTTGCCTGACAGCTGACACTTACTCGCTTATCAATTCTTATCTAAAGTCCCTCTGTGTAGCTATAAAAGGTCACCTGATGCCAACACAGGTAAATAAAATGATTTTAACTTTGATTCGAAACAAAGCGCTTGCCGCCCTGTTGAGTGTACTTCTGTTAAGCATCCTTGGCCAGGCTTGCCAGGATATAACAACAACAGCAAACGACGCTAAGGATTGGTGGCAAACCGGGCAGTTTTATCAGATATATCCGCGTTCCTTCATGGACTCTGATGGCGATGGCATCGGAGATCTCAATGGCATCACTAGCAAGCTGGAGTATCTCAAGGATTTGGGGGTGACAGCTGCTTGGTTGTCCCCTATTTTCAAGTCTCCCATGGTGGACTTTGGCTATGATATCTCTGACTTCTTTGACATTCAACCGGAGTATGGGACTCTGGAGGATTTCCGCAATCTGATTAAGAAAGCTAAGGCGTTAGATTTGAAGATTATCCTGGACTTTGTGCCCAATCATTCGAGTGATGAGAACGATTGGTTCAAGAAGTCTGTGAAGCGTGAGAAGGGCTACGAGGATTACTATGTGTGGCACGATGGCAAGGTGAATGCCTTGACAAGGAAACGGGAAGCTCCAACGAATTGGCTGCAATATTTTCGAGGCAGCGCCTGGGAATGGAATGATGAACGTCAACAGTATTATCTACATCAGTTTGCCGTCCAGCAGCCCGATCTGAATTATCGTAATCCTGCTGTTGTGGCTCAGATGAAGCGAGTGTTGCGCTATTGGCTTAATGAGGGAGTGTCTGGCTTCCGATGTGATGCACTGCCTCCTCTGTTTGAGGTGCTACCTGATGCAGAGGGTCAGTATCCAGATGAGGAAGTGAGTGGAACCACACAGGACGCGGATGATCGCGATTATTTGACAACAAAGTACATTGAGAACCAGCCCGAGACCGTGGACATGGTTTACCAGTGGCGCACAGTGCTCGATGATCATCAGCGTATTTACGGAGGGGACACGAGTGTGTTGCTCATTGAGACCTATTCGCCACCCTGGTTCACCATGCAGTTCTATGGCAATCGTTCGGTGAATGGAGCTCACTTGCCGTTCAACTTCAATTTTATTAGTGTGATGGAGAAGAAGGAACTGAGTGCGAGCAGTGTGCAGGAGGCCATCGATCTGTGGCTGCAGAATATGCCTGCTGGACGCACAGCCAATTGGGTGGTAAGTAGTTGAGTTGAATTTACCAGGCCTTACTGATTCAGTTACTGATCTCTGAACACAGCTGGGCAATCACGATAAGCGCAGGGCAGCAAGTCGTTATGGTGTGGATCACATTGATGCTATGAATATGCTGGTTATGATACTGCCAGGTGCCAGTGTAACCTACCAGGGCGAGGAGCTTGGCATGACCGATGGTCAGATCAGCTGGGAGGACACTGTTGATCCTTGGGGCTGCAATTCGAATGCCGAAATATACGAAAAATACACGAGAGATCCCGAACGCACGCCTTTCCATTGGACAAGTGGCACCAATGCTGGCTTCTCCCAGGGCCCATCGACTTGGCTACCTCTGGCTGCAGATTACAAGACGATCAATGTGGAAACTGAATCTGCTGCATCTCACTCCCATCTGACCATCTACAAGTCGCTAACTGCATTGCGAAAAGGATCTAAAACTCTACAGAATGGCAATACCAAGTACAAGGCGCTCAGCGAGGATGTCTTTGTGGTCAAGCGGTGGGTCAAATGATTGTTAATGTTCCCTGCACAAGAACTTACTCTGCTTTATATCTTCAGCTCGTTGTCTGGTGCTGCCAGCATTGTCTATGTCTCAAATTTTGGCTCAGCAACTGTCACTGTTAATTTGACAGAGTTTGACAAGACTTTGCCATCTAACTTGAGACTGCTCATACGTAGCTTGGACTCTAAGAAAACTGATGGGTAAGCAAACAGTTTGTAATAGTAAGTACTTCCAATTGATACTCTCATTTCTCTTTTAAAGAGTCAACTATGCTACCAATGAAGTTAAAGTGGAGCCTGGCGAGGCCTTGGTGTTCAGCACGGAATGAAAATGTCAACAAATAATTTGGAATTAAATTGTGTTTTTATTGATAGTTGTTTGTTTTCGTAAATATATGCCACGTAACAACATTTAGCATGATTTAATTTGATCTTTATTCATATAAGTATTTATTTTAATTTTATTCTTTTATATAGTATATTTATGTATTTTAATTATAGAGATATTCAGTTACATGAATATGCTTTGTATTTTCATATGCAAATTGTAACTTATTTACATTAAGTACACACACATACACACAGATAAAGGGAATACACATGCATTGCGCTAACAATTAAACTCTTATAATTTGGCTAGACTGTTGTATTTATATATTATATATATGTATGTATACGAGTATATAAATATTATCAATAAATATTTATCAATTATTTGCGTGTTATTTTACTTGTTCGTTATCACCTAAATTTCATACAACATTTCGCATGTTTGACGATAAGTTTCTCGTACCTATGGAAATGCAAACCTGCGGTACGTATACGTAATATTTCATATAATGTATATTTAGTATTTTGTATAGAGTACAAAAAGAGAGCATACACATACATATAACTAAGTAATTCCGGTGTATATACAACTTGTAATTATAATGCCGGCCTTTGATGCCTGTGGATACACACACTAACTATACAATTAAATCTACCATGTTGCTGGGCTCAAACAACAAAGTAAATAGAATTGCTAAAGACGCCGCCATTCGCCGTTTGCCGTTCACAGTTCGCTTCGTTGCAAAAGGGTTGCAAGTATTGTTGTGGTGCAACCCCTTTGTAACAGTGCGAGTACAAGTAGGTGTACTAGGTGTAAGTGTGTCTTAATGCTAAATGCTCTGCAACTTATGCTAACAATTAGTATAAGTACGAGATTAGTTTTGGTTTCAGAAAACACACATTTTTGAAATTATATCACATTTTTCTTGTTTTTTTTTTTTTTTTGTTTTTGGTTTTGTTTTATTTGTAACTCTTTGCTGCGATTGCAATTGCAAAAACCACAAGCTAGTTATGACTAGTTAAGCTTAATCGTTAGCTAAAACACTTAAAACAGTTTTTCGCAATTCGAAATGATTCAATTAAATCTGGCTGACAATAAGTAGTTTCTTTTGTTGGTTTGACTCTTTCGTTGGGCTTATTGTGAACTTCATACATGTTGCAATCAAAATCTTTTGACAAAATGACATCGAGTCGCTGACCGGGTGACAGGAAGCACAGTTATATATACAATTTGAAATTACTAGTCTAGGAGCAATATGAACTAAAGGTTCTTAAAGAAATATTTATGAAGATTTCATTTAATTCATAATTTACTATTTATTGAGTAGTTCAACTGTCAACCCGGTCGCTTTGTCTCTCTATAAACATCTGTTTGCTTTGCATTTACTTAAGTATTTAAATATTTCTATCTATATACCTTAATTCTCTGTTTCTCTCCCTTTCCCTCTCTCTCTCGCTCTTCCACTCTCGTTTCTGTCTTTGTTTTGGCCACACTTTAAACTGGTATTGCGGCGCGTTTCTTGCCGCTTACTTTGCCGATCGCTGTTGCACTTCCGCTGTTGCTGCTGTTGCCGTTGCCGTTGCCATTGCTTGCAACATCGCTGCTGTTGTTAGTAGTGGCAGCACTATCTCTTGCAACTGTTTGTGGCTGATCTGTTGCATTTGTGGCATGCCCCAACTGAAGTTGTGGTTCCTGTTGCTGCTGCTGTTGTTGTTGCTGCTGCTTTTGCTGCTCTCTCAACAGCTGCTGTTGCAATTGCTGTGCGTTTAGCTATAAATTTGTTTGCAACACAGGCGCTCTCCTGCTGCCGTTTGTTGTAACATCCGATGGAACTGCTACATCCGTTGCACTCACTGATGCCAATGTTGTTGCTGCTGCTGTTGCCGTTGTAGTTGTTATTGTTGCTGCTGCCACTGCTGCTGTTGCTGTGGCAACTACCACAACAGCATTGGTCTGTCCATGCTGCTGCTGATTGATTTTGTTGTTATTCGACACCACTTGCTCCTCCTGACTGCCCTCGTTGCAATTGGGGGCGGTGGGCGTGACTGTTGTTGTTGTATTATTTGGCACAAATTGATCGGCATAGGGTATTTGATTGTAGGCGTTGCTATCTAAGGACGTGAATATGCTCGACAATGCAATTGTCTGTGTGGCCATTTCGCACAGCTTTTTGGCCTTCATCGAATGCTCTGCAAGAGATTTACCCAATTCAAATTGTGGCCGGTCATTGCAGCCAAACAAAAAAAAAGAAGAAGAAGGAAAAGAAGGAAACCTACCTGTTTCTGTGGGCGTGATATGTTTTTGCAATTTCTCCTCCTGTGCACACGTAGCAGCCGTAACAACTGCTGCTGCCATCATCGATGATGGCCCTGTGCCCGCGGTGCGATGCATGTTGCCATATCGCGGTGGCATCATGCTCTGGCGCACATTGCGCTCCGGTCGGACGAGGATTATGTAGAGCTGCAAATGAAGTGCATGCAACGGATAAGAATTACGTATACGTTTAGGCTTTCAACTGTTTCATCTGAGATTATTCTGCCGAATTCGGTACCTGTCGTTCATTAATCATACGCCCCATTGTACGCATGGTATGCGAAGACAGTTGTGCTCTATTTATGGTTTTGATGTTGCGTTGCAACACACGCACCCCAAAATACATTAGTAATTTCCCCATTTGTGCCAGTGACTATGGTAATTATCATGAAAGGCCAAGACGACATTTGGATATTCAACAATTCTAGGCCATTAAATTGTCAACGCTCTTTATGTTGGCCACGGCTCGACGTTACGTTAACGTTAAGCTATTGCGTTACGTAACGCGCTGCTATTTCCGTCTTGGCTTGACATTGTTTGACTGCCATTTGCCGCCGTTTATTATTGTTTTTCTTATACAAACAAACAACGGAACACCGCACAGGAAACAGGCCAACCGGACACCGACACCGACACGGATACGGATACGGACTTGGGCACGGACTTGGGCACGGACAAGGCGGTAGGCAAAGAAATACATAAAAGGCAACGCCGACTTGCCAAGAATGAGTGCTCGGAAGTTGCTTACTAGCCAGCCCAACCCTCTCGGGGGTGACAAGAGCGTTGTGGGCACTGTAGGCGTGGCAGCGGCAAAGGGGAGCCAGTTTGTTGTTTAGCTTAGATCTAGTTTGCCTTCCATGGCTCCATGGTTCAGTGATCCCTATTGTTTTGTGCTCGACTATTTGTTGTTGCCTCGTTTTGCAGTTGGTAAAGCAGCAAATACTAAATTGCATTTTTATGGCTTGAGGTGTTTATGGCAGACTGCTGTAAAGGTGTGCGTGTATGCATGTGTGTGTGTGTATATGTATATCTGGCACAAAGTGTGCATTATGTGACATCTGATAGCAAAGCGTGCCCCTCGAGCCGTTCGCTGTACGAAGAAAGGTTACATTTAACCGCCTGCTTAATAACGAAAACTATTTATTACCACTGTACAGGTGTATCGCACATTTCAAGATAACTACAGGGGATTTGGCTGCCCAGAAAACGTGCTATTTCAGTGAAAGTTCTAGAGAAAGCCGGCGAAAGGAAAGTTTGCTGTTTTGCTTATTGCATTACAATTTGTAACTCAACTAAGACATTTTAGGTGGAAGTCGACACTACTTTCTCCCAGCGGAGCTTTTTGAATCTATTTATTATTATCTTAAATTGGAATCGAAAGATAATAATAGTTCTTTCGAGTTATCCAGATACTTTGCAAGTAAAAGTTGCACTTTCTAAGCGCCAACTAAAGACGGCAACACACATTGAGATACAGTGTGTTGTAAATCTTGAAACTGTCTAACTAAATTGTTAGTGAACTTTATTGCAGAAGTTGCTCAGTAATCCGCATCCTTAAACTGAATGGGGAAAACTGGCAGAGACACATACTGTATCCATAAATTACTGCAGATATTAAGCTTGACTTGCAGTTTGCCGCAGCTTAATGTCCAATAATGAAGCATTATTAAAAATGTTGTGGCAAATCTCATGACCCCCTCTCTTCACTCCTCCCGATTCCCAACCCATATTTACAAAGAGGATGATAGTCTCAGCGTATCATGATGCGGAAAGTTTCTTAATTGCCGCTGCAACAAAATGTGCAGCAAAACTGGGCTAAGAACTGTGAGTTGAACTTAAGCTGGTAATGGGAGATTTAGAGATGCGCTATAGATAATAATTTATTAATTAGAATTAATTGCAATCATCATCTTTCTCTCTGTATTCCACAGTCGGGCACAACCTTACAAATGTTACAAATTATTTCGACTGTTCTGAAACGTAAATGTAATTAGATGATAGCATAAGAACATTTTGATGATTGCTGTTCAATTAACAGCAGCTGACTGGCAATGAGTTCGCGAATTATCAGATTATCAGACATTCGAATAAATTGTTAATGATGTTGTCTTACCTTTGGCGAGAACAGACACGCAATCGTTACACTGGCCGACAGGCTAATGGTCACCGACATACTCGTAATTCGTAATGGCACGTGATTTCCAGTTCCAAAGTATAATGGGACGAAGGCCAGCCAAATAACGCAGGTGGTGTACATGGTAAAGCCTGGAGTGTTCCAATTAATTGGTCAAACATTAATCGTTAGAAATATATAAGTATATAAAGCTACTAAGTATAGACTGGTTCTATAGACAAGTTTAATTGTATTAAGTATAATTTGACTTTCTTTCTTTCTACTTTATAATCTATTTGCGGAATTATATGAAAAGGCATCGATCAGAACTATAAGAACTCAACATTTGAGTGCATAATCAAAGAAGTTTGCATAATATTAAGTTTCTTTAATAGAAATCTATTGCATTTTCAATAGCTCTGCCTTGCTTCTAAAGAGTATACAAGCGGATCAGTCGAGCGAGCGCGACAGTACAATACCCTGTACAGCTCTCTATAATAGAAAAATATAGAGTAGAAGAAGGTTTTGCACATGTACACATACTCATTTACGTCTGCACGTATCGCAGTCGTTCGCTGTCTCGCTCGCACACATGTGCTGCCCGCAAAGCGCAAGGATTCAATGCAAACTTTTATTTCTTTTCTGATTATCTTTCTTATTTGTATATGATATTTTTCAAACCTATTTTAAGTTATAAATCTCTATAGAAATGTGACCACAATGTGCAGGGGAAGGAGGGAAAGTATCCAAAACTAAAAATAGTCTTAATGGTATACAGTTGCTGAGATATACGAGTTTATACAGACAGACAGACGGACAGACAGACGGACATGGCTCAATTCACTAGGCTGTTATTACTGATGAACAATGTATATAATTTATAGGGTTGCAGATGCTTCCCTCTGCCTGTTACATACATTTGTACAAAGTTATTATACCCTCTTTGGCCATTTTAATGGGCACAGGGTATAGAAATGAATATAACAAATGTACTCACCGATATGCTTGGATTCATTAAAAGCTTCTGGTATCTTACGGGTGAGCACCGCATAAACGGTGCATACCACAATCATGACAATGGGATAAAAGAACGCAATCATATAGGAGGCATCTATGTACGAGTCGCACACCAGCAAATTATCCTCGGGTGTCGGATAATGATGCATCGCATGTGATGGGGCAATCACCATCCAAACGCCGTTTATGAGAATCTGCAATGAGAATCGCACAGATAAAATAGTAAAAATAAATAATAAAACAGGGTATAAAAACAGAGAGAAGGAGCCCGCAGCATAGTTAAATCAATGGCCAACGGGCTGTGTCTATAATATGGTTTTTGTTTACCTGTACGCTGACCAGGCACGTGCAAATCACTAACTGCGATTTTGGGCTAATGAATGAGGGTCGTTTGGCCGACTGTTTGCCCGCCTTGAAGATGCGAGCGATGCGATTCGTTTTTGTTAACAATGCAGCATAGACGACCGTGAAGCAGAAGCCCACACCAAAGCTGCAAAGTGTATAGGATAGTCAAATATTAGAGTAAAACAGAGCAAGATGGAAGATGAATGAGCATACTAACCGCTGTATAGCACAAACAATGTTTGTTGGCTTAAGCACAAGAGCAAAGGTCACGCCATAGCACATGAAAATGCCAGCTAACAGAATGTAGCTCAATTCTCGGCCAGAGGCCCGTACAATGGGCGTGTCATTGTGTCTGTGTGTGTGTGTGAGAGAGAGAGAGAGAGAGAGAAACACAATAATTAATAGTTATGATAGTTATCGTATATATTATTTATTAAGTCCATAACTATGTATGCCAATGCAGCTCCAATTAAATGCAACTTCTCTTGCAGCAGCCTTGCAACTTGTGCAAAGATATAAAACTTTTTAATTGCCACACACACTTGCCCTAAACTTTGCATAGTACACATACACAAACACACGCACTCACACATAAATAAATTGTGTGGGAGGAAGAGTGAGAGTAGGAGTTACCTGACAAACACGCCCACAACAAAGAGCGTTATCAATATGCCTGTTGCACTGAACGCCATGGCACCAATTGCCCAGGCGGACTCGGGTCTGAGGTAAACCTCTGGTATTGGACGACAGTATTCCTTGTGGGCATCGGGTAGGGTGCCCATCTGACAGACAAGGCAATGGGTTTCATCATCCGGATGGCGAATCTGCAAATGAACAAATATTGAATGACACTCGGTTTTTAATTAAAGACTAAGAGAAGCTGAATCACGGCACGACAAAGTAAGTCACAAGGAGCTTAAGTATTTCACTGTACAAAGATTAAATTAATATGCGGAAATACGATAAATACGTTAAAGAATGCTAAAAAGAAATACACGTTAATTGTAGTGAACGATAAGTAAATGAAATAACTTCATAAGCCCTGGCCTGATTTAAACTCGAAGTTCAAGTTGTAGTTATTATATTTTCAGTTGCTCAGGTTTTGCTATAAAGTACGCATTGATTGCTGTTAATTCTATTCGCTTTAAGTGAATGATGCAGCTCACTTTCCAATTCCATTTTGCTGCCTTTCAGCCACTTTACAATCGCACACACTTTTTTTGTGGTCTGGACATTAAGCATTGAACCTTTTCATTCTCTAGTTCTCACAATAATTCACTACATTACATTTCAATCACGACAAAAGCCTTGCAAATAAATTACGAAACTTTCTCCACTTTCTTCACTTGTCAAATCCCTCCGTCCCCTTTCCTATCCCTATCCATGACACATCCTGCTTCAGCCACCACTTACTCTTAAGCTGAAATCAGGCGACCAGCTGAATACATTGCATTCGAGTTGATACCCTTGTTGTGCCCATTGTCCTATGTGTAGTGAAGTGTTGTGTTGTGTTGTGTAGTATAGTTTCACTTACTTGATAGGTTGAACAATTGAAACAGTGCCAACAGCAGCTCTCTCCGTCAACGTATTGCTTGCCCTGTCCACGCTCACAGGGCAAACTGCAAACGGATTCCGGTGGCTTTGGATGCAACAGCTTAAACTTTACCTCTGGAATGTTGATAGCGTAAATGTATCTGCTTCACCTGTTGCACTCTCTCACTCTCTCTATCTGTGACGTATGTGTGGTGCTTCTCAAGTACTTACCGGACATGTTTAAGCGGAGCTCGCCTTCGTAGTACTCGCCCACCTTGACCCAATGATACTGGCCCGCCGCGGATTGCTTGAAATGGATGATATTGTAGCGAGCGGGTCCATCGCCATTTCCATCGAAGCGAAAATCATCGCCGCTGAGGCCTGCACAATAAATACTTGGGGTTCAAATGGGTTTACGGCCTGACGCCCAGGAGCTGGGCTAAAGTCCTAACAGGCTCACGCAGACAGGCTTCTGCTTATCAGAAAATTAACAATTTGCGCGTTTTGCGGCAGGCTGCCTGTTGGCCTGGCCCGTTCTGACTTGGCCCGAGCATTCTTGTATAATTTATTGAATTTCAAATTGAGTTCAATGACGATGACAAGCAAGTCAATTTTCCACTCGAAAGCATGGCCAATGCGAATTGTGGGCAGAGCTAAGACTGTGACTACGACAACGACAAAGACAGCGACAGCGACTAAGACTATGACGACAGGAGCTCTGTTCCCCCTCGGTTATAACCACTTGAATTACTTGCGCAACTCTTGCGCAGTCTTTAACCTAAACAAAAAGTGGCAAAAGGACGACCGAGTAACCGATAGCCAACTTAACCTATAAAACTTCTCTTAATTCTTAGCTGTTATGACCATCTTGAATTATTAATACTGCCCGCATAACTATTTTAATCGGAGTTTCTATCTTCAACAATCTTGTACAGCATAGTTTTTGTTTTTGGTTGAAGTTAGGGAAGTCAAGTTTGGCAGAAGTTCTATAATATTTTCCGTATAAGAAGGTTTTGCACATGTACACATACATATCAAAAGCTGACTGTTCGTCACTTCACTTACGTCTGCACTTATCGCAGTCGTTCGCTGTGCTCGCTAAGCGCAACGATTCAATGCGAAAAATTACTTTTATTTTTTTTCTGATTATCTTTCTTATTTATAAAACGATTTTGATGAAACTTTCGGTATTGCTTCTATAAAGAATTCTCTAAGCACTTATTAATTAAGAAGTGTCTACGTTGATAACTCTGGTTAAATAGTTAGTTTTTTCCATGATTTACGTGGGAAGGGGGAGGTATTCAAAATGTGAAATAAACTTGATCTTGATATCAATAAACTTGATATCTTATACAGGATCCTTGATGTCAAAATTGGTGTCTCTATACCCTTTTTACCCATTATTAATGAGCCCAAGCTTCAAAAACTGAAGTAATTAATATCTTCAAGTGTATATCTATATGTAGAATACTGTCTTCAAAAGTCTGTCTTGCTTTTAGTTTAAATATATTACACAAACTATAAATCAGATATAGATCATGCCTAATGGATTTAATTACTCATAAGTAGCTAAACTAGTTGTGTATCGAACTTAATTCAATCGATTGCCAGATCGTTTTTATTTGCTGTCAATACTAGCAACATGGGCTTTCCAAAGTACTCGCAATTAGTTGACTTACCCTTAAATTCAACTTTACGCAAATATTTGAGCAAGTCAGCTCCCTTGGTTGGTTTCATGGCATCGCAGAGCGAAGAGCGACCGCCGCACAAATCGCGATGCATGTCCCTGCGAAGATTGGACCAATTGTAGGCATTGGATTGACCTATGTTGTATGTGGTTAGTTTACCTCAAGGCATAGGCAAATGCCATTACCGCATCGCTAACGAACTGCAGCTGATCCTCAAAGTCAGTATTTTGCCGGGATAGACGCTCCTTGGTGGTACAGCTGCGGGTGTAGTTGTTATACGGTGTGCTTGTGCTGCCCGGATAACGGCATTGAAAATGGTCTTCCCAGAATTCTGTAATTGCAGTTCAGATACACAAAATTAACACAAATACGCGCCCCTGGCTTGCAAAAGACATTGTGAGATACGCGTACCTACAAACCACGGATTCCGTTGGTTGTTCTCCACGGTTAGGTTAAGAAAATATTCCTCAAAACCGTGAACGGGATTTGCCTGCGGTTGCACGGACAGTGTGCCTTCCACCTAGAAGTAGTAGAGAAACGATAAAGCGGGCGCACGTTGCGTATGCGTAATTAATTTAAGTTCAGTAGCTGCTGCTGGTTGAGCATGGTATGCCCTTTAACTGAGTTGTGGGTGTTGGTTGATGGGCTAAATTAATTTACCATTGCCACGCCCTTGCCACGCATACACAATTTATTTCAATTAAACCATAATTCATCATGGGCCACGTTTTGTCTGCTCGGCTTGGCTGCGCTCCACTCTTTTGTCTGTTCCACATCATTTATAAATTTGTAGTTGGTGTCATGTCACCACAAGCCCCCGTCACTCATCTATGGGCGTGGCACATCAACGCAACTTGACATGCCACTCATTAATCACACTTTCCCGCACATTTAAGCTCATCATTTCGACCAGCGCAGCATACAGCAAATAGTCGCCACACAGCAATCTCTGGTACTTGCCTCCGGTTCATAGTCATCCGAAACAAGATTCCGTGCACTCCAGCCATCGGAGCCAATCCAAGAGAACACGCCTGTTGCATTCGCCCGTCTCACCGCCCGCATTACTTGCCGCACTTCCTGATCGGACCCAAAAATAATGGCGCCTGTGCAATGGTTCGATTTTCATTTCCATTTCCATTCCCATTTTCAATATACATTAATTTCACAAAAGAGAAAGACCAAAAAGAGAGAAAACAGAGAAAAGAGAGAGTAAAAATAATTAAATATTGTATTTTAATTGTATTAAAACTTCAACAAGCTGTTTCCCCAGCCACCCATTGCATCTGTCGCATTTTTTCAATAATACGACAATGTTGAAATTTTATTTCATTTTCATTTGATTTCGTTGCAATTAAGAATTTCTGTCTCTGCCGAAGTCAGTGTATGCCTGCCTGTTGCAATTTGTTCTTATTTGCATAACTTACAATATTTAAAGGTAGTAATAAAATCGGATTAAGATAGTAATAAATATTGATATTTCATTAAAGTATTCATACACTTTTGAAGTAAACAAAAATTCTGTTTTCAGCATTGATTCCACATAGATATGCAAACGATAATTTAGTTCCACACTTTTATTCAAATAGATCGCCATAAAGTGTCCTCTCCATATGCCATACTAAATTAATTGTGAACAACTTCAAATCGCTACAATTGATTCAAATTCTGTGCGTTTTTAATATGCTCTACAGTTATGATTGAATTCATGTCATTTGATTTATACGCTATAGCTTTTTTTTAACACAACTCGACTTGTGCAATTGCTAACAAAGTGTGAAAAATGAATTTTCAAACCCGAAACACACACACACACCATGTACAACTTCAATGGTTTATTGCCAAAAACTTTTTGACATTTAACATGACAAACGTTCAAAAAGAAAACGAAAGAAAAAATGCAAATAAATAAAATAAAAACCGTCAATGCAAATCATTTTTCAAACCAAATTTAAATGACGGCAAACGCAAACGGCGTCAATCATACGCCCTGTGGTATACAATTATATTTGAAAAGGCATTCAATCGGCTTTCATGCCCTGTAGATATCCAAATCGATAAAGGGGATTCAATTGAAGCGTTGATGCCCATAAAATTTACAAATATAAGCATTTCATTGATCGGTACTTTCAGATTTGACGAGACCTTTCAGAATACCCACAGATCTGTGGACAGTTTTGAGCACAGGGAATCTGTTAGTCGAGCCACATATTTGTGTAATGCAGTATATGTTAGACCCATTGATTTGTAAATATTAATCAAATGCCAGTTACAGACTGCCTGCAAATATATTAAAAATAATTACCGTCTCGACTTTTTATGCATGTCATTAATCAGCGTCGACTGCCAATGAAAATCACATGGCGCAGCAGTTGCTCAAGCAATACGGGCCAATATCATTGACTGCTGTATAGCTGTGTAACGTCTATTGATTTACATAAAAGCGCCATCAGGAGTCGTTAAAAGAAATTCACTGAGTATCGCAAGAAGCCGGCAACCTTTAACAAAAAGGGTTCTTCTACGCAATCATTATTTATTGTGATTTGTGATTTGACGCCGTTTACCAACACTCCCACTGCCCCTCTGTAACTAGCTACCACTACCCGCCCTGCCCCTCCCTTAATATTTCGCTCATTTCGCCCGACGATTAATCAAACTGACAAAGTATTTTCGTCTCGAATTTTGCATACAAGTGAGGTTGATGTCGTTGGCTGAAAAATTATATTCCAAATTGTAACTGTAACTGCTAACTGCCAACTGGGGTAAACTTTGGCTTGTAATGTGTGAGCTTACGCGTGTGTGTGTGTGTGTGAGTTTATGTGTGTGCTTGAGATTGTAACATGTTTTTGCTCTTTATCGCAGTTCGTCATGTTGATTCTCGCACTGTTCACTGCAATTTATTACTGTGATTTGGCTTAGTTAAATTTAGTAAAAAATATATATGTATATGTCACGATTTGTTCACAACATTTTAACACATCTTTGAGTTTCTATTTTAAGCAGATTTATATATATAAATTTTCCATTTTAAAGAAATTTAATTCCATTAAAGATACACATTCATTTCCATCGAAATTTAAGAATACGTAGGCTTTAAAATTAGTAATACAAATGAATATTATTAATTGAAAAATATCTATCATATTATATATGATTAATTCACGATATTACTCTGTAACTTTGACTACCAAATTATTCGTTTCATCAGCTGAATCTACATATCCTCTCTGGGCATATTCTGTCCTTGATTACCATGAAAAGCAAAGGAAAACACCAACTGAAAGTACTAAAGCAATGAGAGCAGGTAAATGGCAGGAATACAAAGTTACTCAACACAAGTTCAGTCAATCAGGAAGATTATGATGGTCCTCGAGGCAGTGGTTGTACCAGAGTTTTGTGTTTCTGCGAGTTTACTTTAAGTACAGCTAGGCACAAATACAACTAACTTAGCTGCTAGCTAAGTTATAGTTGTTCACTATCGAGCACTCTCAGCTGGCCAGTTGTATAGAACAAAAGCAAGGGCTTGAGTGTAAATCCAATAGAACACAGTGAAGCATGAAGGCACAAAGGCATCGTCAAGTTTTTGACCTGTGCAGCTGTTGCTGCTGCGCCTGATTAAGTTTCGCTTAACTTTCAGCTGGACACAAAAGCAAATCGATAATTTTGGCATAGGACAAGCAGCGGCAAAAGCAACGCAATAGCAAGACAATGAAGCCAGAGAGCCAGAGAGCCAGAGAAAGTGAGGCAAAAGTTATGGCGGGAAACAAAGATACCAATAGATTGTTGGCAAGAACTTCGTTGTGGTTGTGGATGTTGATGTGGATGTGGATGAGGACAAGGCAAAGCTGTCGCTGCTGATAAGATGTGACAACTGCAGTCGGCACAGGACACAGAACACACAGAACAGAGCAAACGGTAGTAAAGAAGGGTGTCAGCATCAGTTTTGTATGTCCATAACAATGAAAGTTATAACAATGAAAGTAACATCACCAAGAGACTCAGCGGCTCAGGAGTATCTTCTGTATACTGAATACTCTGTCATGGCTGACCATCGAGAGTCATGCGTCAATAAAACGAACAGTTTGCCTGTCTTTGGCCTGGCCTGGTCTGGTCAATCATTAGCAGCAGTGGCAGCCAAAGAATATGGTAAGAACTGAAAAAGAAACCGAAAAGGAGACGGAGGTGAAGACCAAATTGTCGACCGTTAAGTGGCTGGATGGTCGCACAGCGAGAATATCTTTCTCATTGTTTGCATTTTGATAAGTTGTGGCCAACACTTTGCTGGCAGAAGGACAACAACAACTTGGCCAAGTGCCTCACAAAGTATCTTTGAAGGGTCTGTCTTTTACATTTGCCTTTCACTTGCCTTGGCTTTCCTCTGCCTCTGCCTCTGCTTCTACCTCCGCCAGTGCTTATTCAATTAAGTATCAAAAGAGATTCCATTGAATTTTTTGTATTGTTTTTTACTCTCAACATTTGATTCGTTCGTCGTCTTTTGTTGCTTTGATTTGCACTTGATATTGTTTATGTATCTATGGGTTTGTAATTTACATTTTGTATTTAATTGACGTTCTCATTATTGATTCGATTGAAGTTGGCAACAAATGCGCAGAACAGTCCTTGACAATTATTGTGGCATATTTTTGTAATATTCGCTTCAACAAAATAACTAGTATAATTTAATTTATTTATGCATATTGTAGGTCTATCAACAAAACCCCAATATGCACCTGAACTAATTGCACTAATTACAATTGTCAAGCATATGAAAGCAACTCAAGTAGACAACAGTTTCACTCAAACTCAAACTCAAATTTATCATAATTAAATATTTTCGTTTGCGATGCTTTATAAAAATATGTATAAAGTTTCGGAATTTTTAGAGGATTCATTGTACAAATTAAATGAGGATTATTAACTATGGCAATGATCTAATTGATATTCCGCATTGGTTACGTTTCGACAAAGTTATGAGAGTGGAAATCTACTTTCAGATTGAATATAAGATACATAATTAGCATCATAGTTTCACTGTCTGATATTCTGCTGCTATTGAGCTGACCAAATGTGCTCAACACGTTTTCGCAATTGGTTTCCGTTGTTGGTTTTTTATTATCCTATAGTTTTTACAGTAGAGAACTTTAGTACAGCAATTTGCCAACACTCTTTGGTAGTTTATTTTGTCCTTTGCCAAGTCGCCTGATGTAACATTTTCATTTCCTGCGTGCAAATGTTGCATGGGCAAGTGAAAACGTTGTCAAACTGAAGCTGGACAACGATAAAAAAATGCAAAAAAGTGCAGAGAAGCGGGAAAATGACTGAATAAATTGTCAACAGTGTTTTTTTTTATTTTAAATATTTCCATTTAATTTGAGCTGCATCCGAGATACGCCCCTTGTGCAGCGAGTAAGTTGCATGTTCCAACCTTTTGGGGGAAATTTCCGTTGACATTTAATTTCGATAAAATGTAATTTTTGTTTTTTTTTTTTTCTTTTTTTGTCGCATCAAATTGTTATTGTTGCATTTGGTGGCACTTACCTCGAGCACGCCGTTTCGTCAGTAGCTTCTGCACAATATTATCGTATGCAATATCCTCAGCCACTCCTGAGTCCTTGACGAGCTTCTCTTTAATGGCAATACAAATGTTATGGCGTGCCAGCAACTCCTCCAATTCCTCAAATGCCTGCAACAATATGTACGCAAAGAAATGGAAAATTGAGAACTATGAGAACTATGAGAACTATGAAAAAGCTATAGCCTCAAGCGAACTTGGCCCACATTCTGGCCTTAAGTGGCGGCTCTCCTTCCCCGCCACTCTGCGACTCAATAAAAACATAGTGCTCTCCGCAAAGCAAATATGCAGCACCGCAAGTCGCTGCTGGGTGCAAAAATGTCGACTAACATGCAACATGCAACTGAAAACTAAGCTTAAGCGAATTTCCTGAAATAATTTTAACTGATAGAATACAATAGGTAAGCTCTTTTAAAATTGCTTTAGGATTTTAGACTTAGTTTGAATGTCACTTCTATTCTATTCTATTCTGTTCTTAAAAGCTTACAATGAATTTGATTCTGAGAATAAATAAAATATTTAAACCCCAAATTTCACTTTAAACTGAAATTTTAAATGATGTTGCAATTCTCGTTATTACATAAAGTTTATGTGCTGCCAAGTTAAACAGAAATTATTGCACACACAGCACACTTACACTTACCTTAATGCCATAGTTGCTCTCCTCGTAGATAATCGAAACGTAGGTCCAACCCATGCTCTTGACAATCTCAACCATGGCCTTCACCTGATAGTGGTCGGAGGGAATGGTCCGTGAGAAATACTCAAAACGCTGTTTGTTGCTCAACTCGGGGCTAGTGGAGAAATAGGAGACCTGCAAAATAGATGATAGAAGCAAGCATGCAAAGAAAAAAATAAAATGATTTCATTACAAGGTAAACAAAATTGCATTTGCCGTTTGATAGAAGCTGAAGGAAATTGCATTGGCAAAATAATGCTGAGAAGATGTAAATGCATCTCATTTTGGCTTCTTACTCAACCAAATTGGACAAACAAATATTAAGTTACCGGCTTTGCTGTCTTCATTAGAAATAACAATTGCCTTTCATAAAGAAAATCTTTGTATATCAGTAAATAAAAAGCGGAATTTAAACATTGTATGCATTACACATATTTTACGTCACATATTTTTGTGATTTATGCTCATTGTCTTTGCTAGTTGTGCGGCTTTTCTTGTCTACAACTGTCTGTTGGTCCGACATCTTTTGAAAATATAATACTACCTTCCGCTCAACAGTTGTCATCTCTGTTATAGTAGATATTGTTATTCGCCTCATTTTGCACAGCTGGGAAGGCAGCGAACCGCAGAAGCTGCAGACTTCACAACAGACAATGCAGCCAAGTCAAAGTCAAAACCCGAAGGCAATTCCCCTCTATATTCTATCTTCTACCCACTACCCTCCACCTAGCAACCTCTTGCCATTTCATATTTCCCGACTGTCGACTGCTTGTCGGCACAGCTTTGAAAGTTTTCCCGGTGCGAAAAGAAAAGCCAATGCCAAGGCCACTAAAATCCAATTTCACGCACAAATTAACGCCTTGGCATTTGCCAAGTTGCCGACAAAATTACTATATATATATGTGGGCTAAGCAGTGGTTGCGGGGCGTGGCAATTAAACCAATTGCAATTGCAATCGAAAGACGGAAATGTCGACACTGGCTTCAGGCCACACGGCATCCTTAGAGTGGGTGTATCCTGTGACTTCGAAGCGATGCCTTGGCAGTTACAAGTGTTTAGCTAACTACTTGATTTCTAATTAAGTGTCATTATCATCCTGTGCCTGCTGCTGCTGCTGCCGCTGCTGCTTCCTCCTCTCTCTCTCTCTATCTTTCTCTTCCTCTCTAACACTACTTGCCTTGACTGACGTTGTCAACAATTTTCCGGCAGAGTGTTTGTGCAGTCTAAGACACAGATAATGAAATTCCCAGATGCTGTGCAAACTGTCACCGCTTTGTGAAAAGTTATTCAGGCATTTAAATGAGGTGTGCAAATGCGACTCTATATGAGTGTTTGTGCATTTGTTAGAGAGCCAAATCAAAGCTGGCATTTTATGCAAACTTGACAACATAATAGACAAGAAAATCTCATATGCAACTCATGGAATAATCTACTCTTATAGGGCTAACTTCAAGTTGCTTTAATTACTTAAGCAATTTAATTGTTACTATGCGCATTACAGTGAATCGCTTTATTTATGCTGACCCTTAGCTGAGGAACACATTAGAGAGACAAATGTCAAATGAAAAAGCAGTCAAAAGTTAATGCAACCCTTTGAAATGTTCAACCGGACACCTTGAGCTTTGGTAAGCATTTTATTTGCACTGTGTAAATGTGGTTACTCTGTTTTTTTTTGGCCACAAACCATCAGAACTTCAACTGAAATTGCAATCAAAAGAGCACGTTTGATTTATGACCATTTGGAAGCTGTTTTTTCTTTTTGTTGCGAATTGCACTGAATGAACACTATGTGTGTGTGTGTGTTTGTGTTTGTGTGTGTGGACATGTGCGTTTTATGGCATACTGCTTGCAAGCACTGTAGCTGCCTTGTTATATTGACTTTAGCTGTTGCTCACGTAGTGCCAACGCTGCGGCTACTCAATCTCCTCGAGCAACGTGACTTTTGGAGCTGCCATGCGACGCTGTTGAGAATGAAGCAGAAAACTAACCAGCCCAAAGCGGAAGTCAAAGTGGAAGCTTCTAAGCACCCTTGACAAGGTTTGTTGGTTTGTTGGGTTGTTGTATTTTTTTTTTTTTTGGGTTGCCACTGCTGCACTTTACTTGATTTGTTGCCTCTGAACGAGAAACTAATTTAATGCCACATTCTGTTTGCAAAACTAATTTGCCGTTGGGCGTCATACGACAAATTTTGTGTGGATTTTAATTACAACCACAAAAAAGTTTGCACTGCCAACCAGACAATATTTTACTGGGCTCAGCTGCAAAAAAGTTGACCGAAATGAATGCAACAAAAAACTGTCCAAAGTGGGACTTTCCAATGAGGAAAAGTTACGTCTTTAATGTGGAGTAGCATGTTGAGTCCTACCTGCGGTATACGAAATAATCTCAGCAGATTAGCCACCTGTATAGATGTCACCGAGGAGGCAGCGCCAACCACACCAGAAATGACCTTACGTACTTGGGTCTTATTGCAATGATATTCTGCATCATCAATGTTGCTAATTGAACCTGTAAAATAAAGAATTTAAATGCGTATTAATTGCCAATAGTTAAGCGTAATATGATATGAATATATGATAATTATGATGAATGTAAAATAAATATTAAGTATACATTTAATACGTTTGGTAATTTCAGTTAATTGAATTTGTGAAAATTTATTAATGATTTAATTGTTTTGTATATTCAAGGCAAATAAATACAGTTGATAAGGTAACCATCTGTCGTAAAATTGGGACTATTTGACATCCATGTACATTGCAAACATATTAAATTGTTGCATAACAAAGTCAATTCACTCTATTGCACAATCGACCATTTGATAAATTTACAAGCTGATTTGTGGGTTGTTCAGGCAGCATGCATAACATTCTAATAACAACTAATAAACTTTATAAACGCCTCGTAGCGTTATACAAATTATAAGTGAATAGTCGGAACTTTGTCGACACCAGCTCAAAGCAGAGTGCAGACTTTGGGACTGTGGAAAAACTAGTCCATTGAAGTTGGCAACATTATAGAAATGTTTGGATTTTCTTTTTTTATTATTATTATTTTAGAAATGCGAAGACCCCAACTGTTTTCTATTCATTTGCATATTTGTGTTGAGGTTTGAAAGTTTTGTTTTCCACTTTTTTATTAATTATAAAAATTTAATGCGTTCAAATGCTATAAGTAGTTCAGTTGGGGTCAGTTATGACGCCCAAGTTACGCCCTAACACTTTTTTCTTTGATAATTATAATTACTTTTTATTCAATTTTATTTGTATTAAAGTTTTCATTTCGTTTATTTTTGCATCCATAAATTGTTTCTGCTTATTTTGCTGCCATTTGTGTTCTGATGTTTTGCTTAACCATTCGTCAGTTTTAATTGCTCCATGAGGAAATATTTATTTATATCAATATAAATTATAGGTTTTATACCTATTAAACATGGGTAAAAAGCTTGAAAAAGTTGTTGAGTTATATAAATCAATATATATTTCGAGTTTATTTAACATTTTCTTCATTCATTCAGTATTGTCACATATTGGTTTGCGTTGTCGTATTATTTGTTGGTTCCAGATGTTCAGTTCAGTTTTTAAGGGGTATTTCCTAATCGAATTTGGTATTTTTTCTTCACTTTTATCAGATAATTCTGCGAAATATTGCGTATATATTTTAGTCTGGAATTGCCAGACTTTGGCTTAAGCTGCCTGTTTTTTCTGTGATTCAATTAAAGTAAACTATTCCCCATGGAATTCACACAAACAATACGCTACACAAATACCCAGTCTGCTAAGAGATTAGAAACATTTGGGTTTATTATTAAAATGCGTATGCCACGCCTTACACACTCTATTATTACCACCCACATTTTGGCAGCTGCACTTAAATACAAATTAATTAACTCTATCGAAGCTGTTGGCTCAGTCGGGCTACTCAATTGGTGCCTCCTCTGTGATGATAATGATGGTGATGATGACTTGTGTTTTGGGTTTTGGTCTGATGGCTGATGGCCCCAATAAATAGACAGAGGAGCGCCGACTGGCTCATAGTTTGCGGTATGCCTAATCCTGTCAATATAATTCAGTGGCTTGGAAAATTATATTTTTCATACGTCAGATGTGAGAAACATGGCCCGCTAGTCGTTCGTCGGCACGACGCGTCGCTCAAATAAATCCTTGCCGCGCACATAAATAATGAAATTATGGAGATTAGAAAGTGTTCAGGCCTAGCACAAGGACATGGACAACGGCAACGACAACGGCAACAACGACACTTGATGCCCTCAATCGCTTGTCCTCTTCTTTCTGGTGCAATTGATTATAGATTGTTGCGGTTGTCTCGTTGATGCTGTCTCCTGTGCCTCTTTGTTGTTAAATAAATGTAATAAGCGCCAAAACGCCAGACAAAACTGCCATACGCGTTGCCAACTTTCACTTTTGCCACCCACTTTTTCTACTTCCGGTTCCGGATCTCTGGTGGCGCACTTAATTTTCGTTGGCATTGACACGTGGGATGATGCCTTCTTTTCTTTTCTTTTTCTTCTATCTTATGTGTGTGTGTGCTTGAGTGTGTGTCGCTTCACAAATTCAATAAACGCTGTATTGTCTTAGGGGAATTATGTATATTAGTTTTGGCGCATGAGTTGAGCTCAACGAAAGATCTCAGTCTGCTCTTGGGCTTCCCGCTGAGAAATCGCATAATTTATTTATTAATTTCGGTTATTAATAAATGAAGAGACATTCGCTTTAGCTTTGTTCTAATTCAACCAGCTGGAACGCAAAGCGATTAAATTAGTTAAGTAAGCTTAACTGAATATTCATTTTACTTTCGTAGTCCAACTGTAAATGGTTAATTAATTATGTATTTAATTTGATTTGAGCACTAAGTTCTTAACTGCAAACTACTATTAAGTGCATAATACTATTGTACTATTAATTGATAAATATTTCAAATAAATAATCCGGAATGTATTTTGTATATTTTTTCGATGCTGATTAATTATAAATAAATACTGGAAATAAATAAGTAAATATGTATTTATACTTTTGATACTCGCAGTATTTGCTTTAATTTAATACAATTCTGCTGCTTTTTAAAGTCAGTTTTAAGCTTACATTTATTTTTATTGTCTTATGATTCAACTACAAATAATATTAAATTTGTAAATATTTTTTATTAATTAAAATACTTAATTATTTTGCTCATACATTATCTTCGTTAACGCGATTTAAATTTAATATTTCGTTAATTGAAAGCGGTTTGCAGCAATTTGCTGCTGTATTATATTGCAGTTAATTGAATTTAAATTAAGCTTAAATTTAAATACAATTTAATGCAATCTAATTACATTTGCGTAAAATAAATATTAAAGTGTCAACTGCAAAGCTCGCGCTTGAGTAAAGAATGTCGCAACTGCTGTGGATATTCGCGTCAGACTTGCAACAACAATCTTACACAGCGACGCACTTACCAGCAACGCGTGGCAACGTTGTGACGCCGTGACGTCACAATGCACTTACACATGTGTCTGCAGCAGACTTACCTTTTATGAAATCCACCGCCATTTCCAGGCCATAAGAGTCCTTGTCGCAGTCGTCGAGGATGTGTGCACCGAGTGTTATGTTTGGCAACAAATTCATTTCATTGATGCGATCGATTGTGTAGAGCATGGCCTCTAATGCCTGAATGCCGCCTTGCGTCATGATGGGGCCACAGGTAATGCTATCTTCCCGCGAATGTACCATCATCAGGCCACCCAAGATGACATCGCCCTCGACAATCGCCTCCCGCTTGACAGGCCAATGACGTTGCGGCTGCGTTGCATACAGGCGATCCTGCAGAAAGTCCACTGATTCGGGCAGCGAACGTAGATACTTGCCACCTAAGTCCGAGCTCACTGGCATCAACACATAAGGCGAGTTGTTGTTGTTGTTGTTGTTGTGGGGAGTCACATGACGTCCTCGATGGCGTCCCGATCGCGGCGAGGCGCCCGAGGACAGCTCTATGTTGGCATAGCGTTGATAGCTTTCCAAATCAAAGTTATTATTGCCATAGTCAGAGCTTTCCACAGGTTGCTGCTGCTTATACTGAGGCTGCAACTCCTCATCGTTAACATAGTCAAGCGAGGGCGTAGAAGTGGGTGTGTGCGTGGGCGTGGGCGTGGGAATAGGCGTGGACCAGTGCAACCAATGTGAATGCTTGCCCAGCTGCTGCTGTCGCTGTTCCAGTTCCAATGCCTTGAAATGATTTTGTCTGTGAACTCGAGCACGGCGATGATGCAGACGCTGATGTTGACGACTGAGATGCTGCGGCTGCTGCTCTTGATGATGATGATTATGCTGCTGGTGATGATGATGATGATGCCTCGCAGCTATGGAGTTGTCATACTGTTCAACTGGAAACAGCAGCAGCTGCTCCACTTTTTCCTCCTTCGGCTGTTGTTCTTGCTGGTCGTTCTCATTGGACCACTTCTCGCGAATGTCACCAATCACAGCATTCTCCACACTGGCAGCTATCGTTTCGCCAAGGACCAGACGCACAACAACAACAACGACGAGAAGAGGAACACAAATATGCACAGACAACTGAGTGAAGCATGCTAATTTCATTGTTGCATCAACTTTTAATTGAAGTGTTTGTTATTCGTTTGTTGGTTTTTAGGGTACTTTTGGTATAATTTGTTCGTTTTGCACATTTAACTCACAATTTGTTTGTTGCTGATGATATGCACTCATATTTGCCAGGATATTTGCGAGGATATGTAAACGCTTTTATTTGAAAACTTCAATCTAAATTGATTTTACATTATTTATATTATTAAGTATTTCGCTTGATTTCATTTGAATTTGCTGATTGTGCGCGTTGCTTGCATTATGTAATCGGGTGTCATTCTGTCTCTGTCTCTGTCTCCGTCTCTGTCTCTTTCTATTTATTATAATGACTGTTATGCATTATTGAATTGTCATTAAAATTGCTAAAATTCAGCGACGCTGTCAACCATTTTAATAGCATTGCAACCGAACTCTAATGTAATACCAGTATTATTATGAGAGCACAAGTCCCTAGACGGGCTTATAAATGTCAACCGCATAAAGCGACAGAATGGTAAGAGCATGTACATAGCTAGCGGTAATTTTAACCATAAAAATTATTGCCCACAACTTGCCCTGAGGTAAATTAAATTTTGCATAAAATTTATGCACGAAGGCGAAACACAAAACGGAAGTGCAGAAATCCTTTGCAGCGACCTCGCGCCGCAGGCCAGAGACAATATAAAAAAGTGTAGCATACAACCAGACTGACAGCGGTAATTAATCAAATTGTTGGCGGCATAATGAGCTTGTCGGCTTGTCGGCTCATCGGGGCACGTCAGGTAGAGAGAGAGAGAGAGAGAGAATCAGAGTCAAAGACAAAGACAGAGACAGACCATCTCGAACTAAAACTCTGACTAATAAACGGGCGCATTAACGCCGCTTTAGAGGCATCGTCGGTTCAGCTCAGCTTAGTCTGCAGTTTGAGTTTACAAAATTACTTATCATCAGCATAATCAGCAGTATTATCAAGCTGTAGCTGTAGCTGTAGCTGTAACTGTAGTTGGGAGCAGAGAGGTGTGACCGTCAGTCCTTATTTCACTGACAAGGGCAACAAGAGCAACAGCAGTCTTGCAACAGTCCCAGCAGCTGTGCCGTCGGCTTTGGGTCGCATCTCATAATGAGATTGCGTTAAACAAATGGTGCTTTCCTTTTATTGCCCTTAATAGACACCGGAGGCTGCTTACACGCTCGTAATTTATTTTGATTACATTTGTCGCTCTGTCGAAGCGTCTCCCATCCCCCATCTCCCTCGATCCCTCGATTTGGTTTGGGTATTTAAGTTTGAATGAGGTATTTGCTCAAACTCAATGTAAGTTTTGTCTGTACGAATTGATTCATTAATAAAATTAATCCAATCTTATGCTGGCCAAAGTTAGTACTCATAACAACGATAAAACAAACTGTCAGAATAGTCTGTATTCGCATACAAATGATTTATGAAAATCAAGATGTTGTTCAACTGGAAATACGCTGACAAGACAGATTCATGTACATATTATGTGTATGTTACAGTGTATATGTGTATTCGATGTCTTATCTTGGCTTATGCTTAGTTTATGGTTCTCATGTCTACTGTATAATGACAAAACTGAAGCTGACACTAGCACAGACTCGTCAGTTCTATTTGCCCTCCATATTCTGTGCTCCATTCTCTGTTGAACATTCAACATTCTCCATCCTCCATACTTTGTCTTATTTTGCATTTTGTTGTGCGAGAGACTTTGATTTGATTGAGCAGTTCGCTCAGTTGCCTTGTCCCTCTTTGCGCTTATTTGAATTCACAGACTGTCATTCAAATTGAAATATGTATATATTGAAACGATACTGAATGGTAGCGCCTGGATTTAAAGATAATTTGTGAGTGTCGAAGACAACATTGAATGAGGCCAATTTGTTTATGTATCGCATGGCTACGTTCATCTTTCTCTTTCTCTTTTTATTCATTTTTTTTCGGCTTTTTTTTAACCACAATTTCCACAAATTGATTTTCATCGATAGCATCCAAAGATGCATAAATTGGCACTTGAAGTGTTGGCATTAAGTTGACATAAGGTCAACCTACTCGACGCGACGGCCGTTTAAAGCCAATATTGTATATATATAAAATATATAAAATGCCATAAAATAACACTCGATGCGTTGACAAGTAGGCTCTGCTAAAAGATGCGCAAAGTCTGTAATTTATGCAATTCATTTTCGCCCGAGGGACAATCAGAGTGGATTGTTTGCCAGTGACACAACGGGCATTAAAATTCCAAATTTATATATATACTCTACGAGTACTCTTAAGTAGCTGCTGCTGATTGTATGCCAAACGAATATTTGAATACATTAAATTTATCGCAATTAACTTGACGTTCTCTATAATGCCAACCATCATATAATTGCTGAGGAGAACTCGAACTTAAGTTCAGCTTGATTGTATCCCATATACATAAAGTTTTGTTTGTGGCATTAGGCACTTGAAACTTCACAGATCTGACATCTTTTGTGGAGGCTCATGGGGTCTTCATAGCAAATTTTACTGACAGCCGTAAAGTATGCACAGCAAATTGTTATACGCAACAACGGGAGCATAAGGGAAATTTCAAAATTCACATCAAATAACATTCAATCATACTTTTGTGTGGGCCATATGCCATATGCCGCATACTACCATACCGCACACACACACACACGCACAATTACAGGTCGACACCTGGGCAACGACGTCAATGTCAACGTCCTGCAGCTAATGGCTTGACAGCATCCGTGGCAGCAGATTATGTGACGTCTTCAATTTGCTACGCGGCGGAGCAAAAAATTAATAGCAACACATGTAAAAATGCCAAAATGCTCAGCACAAAAATATGCTATGCCAAAAATATGAATAACTTTGACAGGTGTACTTTGTACACTGTGCACTGTTCACTGTTCACTGTACACTGTACGGGCAGACATGCAAATGGCGACCCCACACCTTCAATGTTTCACTGTCAGTAACAAATGTCTGCGAGTGTGTGATAAATTTCGTTGACACTGTGAGTGGATCGGGCTAGAAGGTAGAAGGCAGAGGGCAGAAGGCAGAAGACTAAGGAAACCGGAGGCGACTTCTGGAACTGAAACAGCTAACATTTGTTCTACTATGTATCCAAATATCTACGTACTTATGTGTAGCTGTCAGGTAATCAGCAACAGCAAGAGCAACAGCAACAGCAACCGGAAAAACAACAGCAAAAGCGACAGCCATAGCGATATGTTCATTTCAAATTCAAAACATTTTGACAGTTGCACAACAATTCATAATTTGATTAGCTGCGACACAACAGAATCTGAAGTATGAGATCTGAGAGTGCTGCTTACAATTTGAGGCGCATGTGACAGTTTAGTACCCTGCATCAGTATTTACAACTGAAAGAGGCCGCAGTCGACAGTGGGAGACTCTGTACTTTTCGTGAGGACCGTGGCGTGGGCGTGGCAAAAATTAAAAAAAGAAAATTTTATGCAGACCGTGTAGTTTCGATTTTATTATTATTTATTATTTATATTTCTTAAAGATTTTGCTACTTTCTGACAAATTATGCCGAATTTATAATTCATATTTAAATAAAATAACAATAATTAATTATTAATTGAATAATTGAAAAATAAAACTCAAATTTTAAATTGTCAGCAGCGAGATTTGAGCCCGCGTACTCGTAGCGAGTCTTATTGTTGTTGTTGCTCTAATGCTGCTCAGCCCTCATGAACTTGATGGTCATTCATTCCTTAAAATCTCCTTTGTTTATGGTTCGATCGGGATGAAATTTTCGGAAAACGTCCGCACAAGGGCACACTCGATTTGTGCCAAATCTGCCATGTGTGCAAAGTCTGTAGCTCTTATAATACGTTTTTTTTCGATTTGCGGGGGGCGGAAGGGGGCGTGGCTAAAATCTAAAACAAACTTGATCTGCCTGCACACTATAAGAGTGTTGTCACCAAATTTGGTAACTCTAGCTCTTATAGTCTCTGAAATCTAGGTGTTCATACGGACGGACAGACGGACAGACGGACATGGCTATATCGTCTCGGCTGTTGATGCTGATCAAGAATATATATACTTTATAGGGTCGGATATGACTCCTTCTGCCTGTTACGCACAAATCGCTTTCGTTAAACTTAGAAGACTATGTACATTTTTAAAGTACAGAGTCTAAAAAAGAACTGCAAATATTAAATTACAATTTGAATGCAATTCTCCATTTAAAATTATTACATATTCACTTCTTTATTCCCTGTATTCATTTATAAATACCCCGAAAATTATATTTAACTTCAAACATTACCCTAAGCCTTTTTCATTGTAGATTGTAGATTTGTAGATTTCATTACATATTATGAGACATGAGAAGCATGGCATTATATGCCGAGGCCAATGATACACAGCGTGGCTATAAAAGCCATTTTAATAAAGGTCAACAAACATAAATATGTTACGAAAAACAATTTCACTTTCATTTCCTGTCCCAGGCGATGTACAAACTTTTCCCTGCCAACGAACTTTTGCTCATCCTTTACCTTTACACGGGCTCAGAGCTGAAGCGAAGAAAATTGTACTAGTAAATACATAAAAATATGCGCAAATAACAATAAAACCTACAAAATTATTGATATTGGGTGCATAAAAATTGCTACTCAATGTGGGCGTAGCTCAACGCACGTGTCTCTATGAGATTGGAGACAGAGATGGAGAAGGAGATGGAGATGGAGACGGAGACGCAGAGTGAGTGGGAGTTGCAGTTGAAGCTGTGCTTGATTCGGTTTCTGAGAGCTGAAATTAAACTTAGCAAATAACCCATAGATGGTGCGTATTCATTCGGATTTCATGCATGCCCAAGGCCAACTAATATTAAAACAAATATGCTGGAGCCCAGTTGGGAGTCTATTGTCCAGAGTCGGGGAAACTTCTGCGCCAAATACTTTAAGGCAAACTTTATTAGCTACGAAAATACCTGAGATTTGTATGAAGACCAACTAACTATAGACGGGCATTTCCCCCTAGCAAGTTATGTGCTACCGCATATACAAAACGGGAGAATTGTAATTGGTTTCGTGTGTTTAACGCTTTCCGCCTTTAGGCCACAAAATACGGCTAATAATCCCGTCTAGGCACGCAGCTCAAACAACAGGTTCTGTCAGTGTATTTGTTGTTGGCAAATGCTTATTTGACGGGAAAGCAAATGTGAATAGGGTTTCCATCAGAGTTCCGTAGGCTATTTTTGGGGTTTTCAGATGAATGTTAAAGTTTTGCTTATGAAGCCAAGCGAGAAATGTAGTAAACAAAAAACTTTTGGTTGGAAAACTTTTAAACCATTTATTGCATTATTTATAATTATAGTATAGTAATGCAAACGATTAAAAAGTTTATAAAATAATAATACTAATTATTCGTTTACCTTTTATTATAATTAATAGTCCCATTTTATAAATTCAGCATGAAGAAATTTTACTTTGAAAACTGGTTAACCTTCTTAATTTTAGTTTACTTGGAATTGTTCTAAATGGAATTTGTATGAAAGTTTTAAAGCTTTCGGAAAGGAAACTCGGAAACAATTTTAATAGATAGAGAAATCATAATTAAATTCTCCAGAGTTAAGCTTAAGCTCAATTTTAAATTTAACTTTAAACAAATTTATTTATTGAACTGCTTTTGTAATTTCTTTAATTATAAAATATTATATAAACATTCAACTTTATTGTTAATTTTTGGCATCGACTGCCATTAAATAAATAAATAAATAAATAAATAAATAAATAAATAAATAAATAAATAAATAAATAAATAAATAAATAAATAAATAAATAAATAAATAAATAAATAAATAAATAAATAAATAAATAAATAAATAAATAAATAAATAAATAAATAAATAAATAAATAAATAAATAATTAAATAAATAAATAAATAAATAATGAAATAATTTATTGAATAAATAATGAAATAATGAAAATTTATTGAATAAATATATATATAAATAAAATATATTTTTTAATTACAAGTGAAAGTGGAATAGAAATCATTGACAGGAAATTAATTATTGACAAATGTCAAGTGTACAACAAATTGAATAAGTGAAACAATAAAAAGTAATCAGTTATGAATGAAATAATCAAAAACAATGAATGAGAAAATTTCCCAAAAGCAGAATCAGGCAAAGTGCAGCTGCGAAAGTGCCATATAAATATGTAGTTATTGTACTAGCGCGCACACACACACACACATTCAACAAGAATATTTTGTTTTACACATGTAGACACGTGCCGACGAGCACAAAGCAAGTCTCGGGACAAGAGTGAGAACAGAGGCAAAAGTAAAGCACATGACAGGAAATCGACAAGCGATGCCATGTAGCAATTTAGCAGCAAATTGTTTTCTTTCACATGACAGCTGCAGGCACACTGAACTCAATCAAATGTCGTGTAGCACAGTGCAGCATATGCCATATGTCTGGCATACAGTGACGTCTAGTGATTGGTCAACATTGCGGTACAAATTAAAAATACGCACTTCCGATAAATGCCTTCAATGTCGTTACTACAGATGTGGAAATATCTTAAAGTTGCTTAAGTCTTTAAACGAATTATTACTGATTGAGAGCATTAGAAAGTAGTAGAGCAAAGTAAAGTTAAGTAAAATTATAATTATTTGTATTTAGTCCATTGACAATTTATTAAACTGACAAAGTATCATTTTTAATGGGATTTGATTCGAACAACATATTGGCTTTCATAACTACAGCAAATAGTGTTTATTTTATAGGCCCGAGCATAAAAATTATGAAACAAGTTGCAACGTTTTACTTTGCTGAAATATGAGACATTTTCATAATTAAATTTTGCACGCTAAATAAACGCATTAACTTAACAAAGTTACAAGTAACCAAAAACTCAGACGTAAAGTGAAAATTTTCATAATTAATTTTTGTGCGCTTCAAGTTGTTGGGGTCTGGTCCCGTCCATCACAAGGGCAGAAAGGCAGACGCCTTCTTTTATTTCAGTTTGTTTGTCGACTGTTTTGTTGCCATGTTTGCGTGCAATTTGTCCAGTTTTCGGCGCGTCAATTTGGGCGACTGTTTGCTTAACGCCAACGCCAACGACAACAACGACAACAAGAGTAACAAGAACACCACAGAAACACCCACACCTGAGAACTAACAGACAGACCAAAATAGACAAACGTGATGGCTATACTCTTTATGCTGGTATTGTGGTCGACCGCGCCTAACAAGCGGCCAAAAAGACCAAACGACACCGAGTGTTGCATACAAACAAGAGTCTACTAAATTATTGAGACCCCTGACAACAGGCAGAGGCACAGTTAACCGCTGCCATATTGCTGTGAATGTGAGTTTGGATGTTGAGTTATGCCAAATAAGAAATATTTGTCATTTTTGCATAGCATACTTTTGTGCGCACTTGGTATGGATACTAATCCGGGACTACACGGAACTGGCAAGTAGTTGTTATCGTTAGCTGGATTCGCAATGAGATGCGACCATTTGGTTAATTGAATTCCTAAGTTGGCAAGCCTAATGCGGGTATTTATAGTTAGACGGCCCATATAATTGGCTAACAAATGCAAAACGTTGTAATTATCATTGGCAACCATTTCTTTTTGTATTCATGCCAATTTAATTGCGTGTCTCAATGCTGGAATTTTGTATTTCTTTTGTTAGAACAAGTTAATTAAATCTTAGCCTGCGGTTGAATTTGTGGTAAACAATGGCAAGCGGTTTGAACAAATCAAGTGAATCCATTTGTGATTTATTATCAGTAATTGGCTTTTATAAACCTCACGACACAAAGTATTCAGTTTAATTGTCATTTTATTAAAAGTTATGTTATCAAAACATTTTATTCAAAAAATAATAACCAATATTTTATGGAATTTATGTAATAATTGCATATAAAAAAATATTTGGCAGGATTGCATGAATTTGTGTTCATTTGAAATATTTTCGACAAACGATTATATGAAACTGTTGCTATAAATTAAAAAGGAAAAATATAACTTATATTTATTAATTTCTACAAAATTATTAGTTATTAGTTTGAATGTGGAACAATCTTTTAAGATTGCTTAAAAGGTAGTCATGATATTTTATATTGCACATTGACTGTAAATCAGAGTCAGATAGAGCTATTTGCTTAGCTGGCTGTAAATACAAGCTGCTGTCATCACCGGCTCCCAGATACTCAGTCACTGCAGTCAACTCTTTCAGCTGGCAATGAAGGGGGAAATAGGGAAAAAGTTGAATAACTGCTGAAGCCAGTTGGCTGTCATTAGCATCTACGTACCACAACCGTCAATCTTGCTTGCACAATTTCATTTGTGCATTCGTGTAAGGCCATAAGCAATTTTTCTTTTGACAACCGACAACAGCCGCTGCTCACGCTTATCAGCGCCCGTTCACACTTCAGATTCGTATGCTTTTTGCTGGATTTTATGCACTGTGTGTGTGTGTGTACGTGTAAAGTGGAGCAACCACTGTGGCAAGGGGATCACAGACTGAATGGCACAGCTGTGGCACACAGTTTGCACAAATCGTGGTGCATGGCGCTGTAAATAATCTATTTCATGTTTGCTTGCCACTTGCCATCTAACCAGGAAAGCGCTAAACTCGCTAAATCGCAATGTTTGTGAGTGGGCGGCACTTCCCTGTTGGCAAGTGTGTACGTATATGTATCTGTTTCTGGCTAACACCAAACATCACTGCTAGATGGCCTCCGTTTGTTGCCACTTTGGCTTCTGGTGTGACAAATGATTATGGCATTTCGGTTCTGACATCAAATGTGCATAGATGTGTGCATACTTCATACTACATTATATCGAATTGACTGTTAACTGTTAACTGTAGACTGTAATATTTTGTTGACAACCTGCTGGTCTGCTTTAAATTGATATTTGACATTTATTTGTCGAGAGTTTCGCGTGGCAAGTGTAAGTTTCAGTCTCCACAGCCATCTCTCAACTGCCAAGTGCCACAATTTTGGTTCTTGAGGTTGTGACATTTGCGTGTAGCCAGCTGAGAGTAGTTTGTCAACATGAATAGGTTACAATTTCTAGTTATTTACAGTAAACTGGAATGTCTAACCCTTTCGAAAGTCCGAGTATATCTACCTTACATGCTATTTTATTTGCCTTACATTTCGGATAACATCTAACGTTCTTCTTTAAGCCCAAACGGAAGCAAATAAATTGCAATCAAATGCTTAAATATTAATCTTTGATTTTTTGTGCATGAAAGATGAAAGTTAAGCTCTATAAAGTACTCTACAACGGGAAGAATAAGCACTTCCGTTGCCTAAAGCACAAAGCTTGCCAAGTGTTTTTGTTTATATTATATATAAGGTTTTATTTTATTTTTGTGTACACACACACTCACACACACGAGCACATTCAACTAGACTTTTATTGCGTGCATTTCTCCTCTGAGTCGGAGTTACGGAGTTGTTGTTGTCCACCATGGTTACTTTATTGGCCATTGAAGTTATTTCCATGGTCATGAAACTATGATTGCATATGAGGAAACACGCTTTAAGGAAAATACAAATGTTTAAGAAACAAAATTCAGTGCAAAAGCCACCCAATTAAACTGACAACTTTATGTTTTCCTTTGGCCTTCTCAGTATTGTAAAGTGAACATTTAATCTCTTGTTTTTACAATTCCAATGAAGATTCTTTACACTTCATTCACACACGTATCTTTTGTATCATTTGGAAATTGTACTTCTCTTTTAAATTGTCTTAACCATTTGCAGTGCTTTTAAATTATAATTGCTGACCTTGCAAATTAAATTTGTAAATTCGTTTGAATTCTTTGTCCAGTATGCAAATATTGTACTTTTTATGCGGAAATTGCAGTCGTTTGTTGCAGTTTTGCTGCTTGGTCTAACATGCTGTACACATTTTCCCATACTTTTGTATCTATATTGTATATGTGTATATTCTTCTATTTGCATAGTTACAAAATAAAAGAAGCCAAAATTGTTTTATGCTTTTCAGCTTTGCTCAACGTAAACATTTAGAATTTTTTGACATTTTTATGAGTCCGCACAGTTAAAACGGATAGTAAACAATAGACTCAGGTTGGCTGTGTGTGTCCAGGACTTACAACATTTCTATGCAAATCTGAACGAGTAAAGCAAAAAACATGTAAATCAAATGAAACCTGTTAACAAACCTGTTTACCCCAAGTTCCGGCAACGGAAATTGAATCATTGTTTTCCTTGCTGTTGCAACGTCTGGCAAAGTAATAATTAAATGTAACATGTGCAGTGATATCAGATAGTTAACATAACTCAACAGCACCTGGCTAATTTAATAGCTCTCCACATGCAACAAAGTACCTACCAGCCGAGGCTCACATTCTTCACTCTCTGCTGGGCCATAAAGCGATGCTTACAGTGATATGCAGTTCACTGACCAGTCTGTGCAATATGGTTGGGATAGCAACAGGAAACGGAAACAACTGGCGCATGTTAGTGTGGAAAATCAACCTATAAGTCTGCGTAAACACACTTAAACTTTAATGTGTGAGTTTTGGGTTGCCGAATGAGGGCTTTGCTTTAACTGAATTTAATAATTATTAATGTTCACTTAAGTTAAGCTAGTATTTCCAAATGTTTCAATTGGGCAATATGAAATAAATAAATAAATCATTAGATACATTACTTTAATTTGTATCTTAAGTATAAATAAAATAATTTAATCATGTTCTTTGCATTTGTGGTAATTATATAATTTATATATTTTAGTTTTTCTTTTTTTCTTGTTTTATAATGTAGATTTAAGCACATCAATTAGCCATCATTTCACTCTTTTAATTTTAATTACCTCGCAATGTTATTTTTTAATTTTCATTCTACAGTTTTATTGTATTAATTGCTGTTAATATTTTTATTTGCAAACATATACAAAGTTGTGTTTACTTTAAATTGCAAAAAGGTGAAGTGCATCTGCCTACTATAATCGATTACTGATATGTTGTTTGCTTTACATATTTGTATGTGAACTGGAATGAAATCAAATAATAATCATTTCATATTTACGCCCTTTACAGCTTACACTTCTCAACTTGAGTGCTATGCGCCTGAAAGCTTGAAAGTCCTTTGAAAGCCACAATGACCAGCCGCAAAGGCATCGAAGTGACTGCTGCTTGGCTTGTGGACAGGGGAGAGGGTAGCTGGGAGATATGCCATGTATCAATGGCCATAAATTTTTGAAGAGACCCCCAGTGGCTTCTGTAATTGCGTCGACTCTGGCAGTACATGGCCATGGGGAACATGAGGTCGCTTTTCCATTTTTGGCCCCCGCATCCTGACCCGACTCAATCTCCCGGAGGAAGCAGATGAAATTAGGTGCAAAGTGTTTGCGCCGGAAAATGTTGGAAATAATAAAATGTTATGTGGCTCTAAGTGTAGATATCTCGTATGTTTGGCAGACATCATAAATTTCACACGCCAAAGCAAAGTGACAGAGACAATTCGAGGCACGTAAATGCCATATTTACTTTTTACGATAACAATGTAATACCTTTCTTTGGCATCGTAAATAATTAGTGCTGCTTTTTGTTAGACATTTGTCGTAAACTGCGTCGTCAGCTTCCGTATTTACAGTGCAAGTGACAAGATACTTCATGTCAACTTTTTTACGGTTTCTGTTAAATTTTAAATAATAAAATAAAGTTTATCACTCGCCTCGCATGTGTGAGGCTCTGACTTACCTCTGCGAAGTGGAGGATGTATGTTAAGTGGGTGAGTATAAGCAGACTAACTAGAAGATCGTCGAGGGTCGTTAAATGGTTTGTTCATTGCGTTGTCTTTTATAATTTAAAGAATTTCATTTTAATTCCTTGAGACGTGTGTAGCCAAAATTTCATTCTACTTTACTGCAAATTGAGAGCGTTGGAAACAAATGAACAATGGCCATTTAAGCCAAACCGACAAACTTTTTAAGCACAGAGGCGAAACTTTTTAATGCCTCTCATTTGGACCGCTTTAGAAAATTAGTTTTTCAATCGTCTCTTTATTGACTTTAAAAAAGAAATTCTTGATAATTGTTGTAGTTTGGAAAAAGAGCCAACAATATTTTTTAATACCAACATCAAATCCCCAAAGAGCTCGTGTCCTTGAATATATGTAAAAGTCATTTAAGTGGCAATTTCCTTTTTTGCCCAATTGAATTTCACCCACCGTTGCAGCATACAGCAACAGTTACAATTACAGTTACAGCCACAGTTACAGGCACAGTTACAGTTACAGCTACTGTTACACACGAGAAAATGACTTTTTGCTGAATCAAAATTCGAGAGTTGGAAATGCCATTACACAAAAGCCCGGAACGTGGCACTGGCAATTGAGAGAACAGGAAAGAAAAAATACAGAAAGTTTAAAAAGCATCATTAATAAAAAAATTCGTGAACTTTCTTTCCTGTTACTCGACTAGTAAATACTCTGTATTTCATGAGCTTTAAACTCGATTTAAAGATAATGAATGAAACGCTGACAAATGAAATTTATGCTATCGATAGTGTCAGCGTTACTAATTATTATAATTGCAGATCTGTATATTTTATCTGCTTTGCGCTCTCAATTATAGTTACGAATTCGCCTTAGCTACTCTTCTCATAATATTGTCTGGTTCGTTGCAGTGCTGCCACTTTAGCAATTTAGTGGCTAGATCTAGCAACTTTTAAAAATATTTGCAACTTTTTTTTTCGAAATGCTATTAGCCACAAAACTAGCAACTTTTAATTTTTATTTAGCCATTTTAGCAACTTGATTAACATTTGATCATTTTTGCACTTTTTTTTAGTTTTTTTTTGCAAATGAATGTACTAATTGCGATTAATAATGGCTCACAAAGATATCGGAACTGGTATCTAACTGAGTGGTTCGATTTTATGAACATCTTGCTAGTTTGTCTCCACAATTTTCTGTGTTTTGTAATTATTAAAATGTCAAAAGTTTACAAGCAAAATTTTAGAGATGCCTGGCTGCAAAATGAGGAGTTCAAACAATGGATTCGCATTTGTGCGTATTGCAAATCTCTGTTGCCATAACTATGCTCTACCATATGAGTACATGTCTTAAATCACTGGAAATGAGAAGTACGCTGATTTAAGTGAAGTTTTCGAACTAGACAACATTATAAATAGTCTTAAATTTGTTTAAGTTTTTTTTTAAGTACATATATATATATTTATTAAAAACGAACATTTTTATGATTTAGCAATTTATTTAGCAATTTTCAAAAAAATTCTAGCAACTTTTTTTGCCAAATCTAGCAATTTTTGCTTCAGAGATTCTGGCAGCACTGGTTCGTTGTTGTCTAGGGATCGAGGACAGTTGTTCGGGTTCTCTCACGCAGATGTGCCTTGCGCTCTCAATTGTAGTTGCGAATTCGCCGTAGCTTTGCGCTTTCCTCTCTCTCTATTTTCTCGTCATCTCTTCTACTACAACTAACTACAAGAACTACTCCTCTCATAATATTGTCTGGTTCGTTGTTGTCTAGGGATCGAGGACAGTTGTTCGGGTTCTCTCACGCAGATGTGCCTTGCGCTCTCAATTGTACTTGCAAATTCGCCGCTGAGTGAATTCGCCATTCTATTTCCTCGTCGTCTATTCGATGTGGACATAGAGAATTTTTTAGTTAATAGCTTTATTTAAAGTTGCATATGCCTGTCAAGCACTTGATTTACATTCGTGCAGGGTATAAAAATACAATAGGCAGATAATCACCCATCCGATGCACTCAAAACAAATACGGCTGGCGTAGCTTATCACCAAAATATCCACGAGTTTAAATAAATATCCATAAAAGTGTCGATATTATTCTCAGTAAATTGAGCAATCAGTGAGTGAAACTATGTTATGAATTGTATTTAAGTTGAAATTAACTTTAATTATGAAATACTTTCAGCAAACAGACATAGTAGTATTTATTTTACAATTACTATGAGCATTTCATTGAAATATATTCACATTTAATTTGAGGCTTGTTCCCGTTAAAACAACATAAAACGGCGACACTCCTTAGTAAAAATACATAAAATACCTTACACAAATTGTAAAATGATTATTTAAGTAGTATTTAAATATTTCCATTATTATTTTTATTATATAATACGGTTCCCGTATTATTCTTAAACAGCTTTCAGAAGCTATCAACCACGAGCGACTGATTGTTTGTCATTTGACCCCAAGTTAGCATGAACTATTTGTTTAGGTTCAGTGTCATCAGACTCGGTGATTGACTATGTATTGTCCTAGTCTCCGGTACCCTGACCTGCTCTTTTATTTTCCTTATTGAATTTTCTAGTTGCCAGCATATATAGAGCTGTTGATGTCAGAACTTTTGTTAAGCGTCAGTTGATGGATTGATATTTATGAGTCTGTTTTCTGCGCTTTTTGTTATCAGTTTGGGGGCCAAACCTTTTGGCATCGATTAGTTTGACTTTGACATATTTGCACAGTTGGGAAACAGACGTGCGGAAGCACAAAACGAAACAGCAAGGAAAATGGCTAAAAAGTGCAAGCAACAAAGTAAAAAAAGTAATAATAACCTCACGCCTGAACTAACTCTTTGAAGTCCGAACATCAATTTAATATTTCGCAGAATTTCTTATGAATTTACATGATATTTATTCCACTGGTAGCTGACTCAACTTACAGCAGCTTAATCTCGCTTTGCCAGCATGATTTTTCTGTTTATTTGCCCGTGTGCTCTGTGTGCACTGTGTGTGCTTATGTGTGAGTTAGTGTGTACATTGCGTGTGTGTGCGTTTTAGTTTTAATTTCAACGGTACTCACGTACCATATATGTATATGCCGACATTGTAGCGTATACGCAACGTGTGCTGCTTTGTGCTTTTTGCGCTGTCTGCTCGACTCGGTGTATCTGAGTGCTTGTGTGTATTTGTGGGAGTGTGTGTGTGTGTGTGTGTAAGTCTGTCATTATTTGTAAGCGCATGTTTAGAAGCCTTGCACGCCACAAATGAGTTTTAATTAAAATAACGACTAAGCCTGTTAAACATACCGCATTTTCAGTCGTTTTTAAAACTTTAAAATATTTATGTTACAAAGCAACGCATAATTCAGCTTGTTTACTTAAGAAAATAAGTTCAGTAAGTTCCCTACACTCTATGCACATTTGGCATTGTTCTGTCAGCTACAAAGAGAGAGCTAATTTTAAAAATAATTACATACAACAACAGTGTTTAGCTTAACATTAATATTAATTCATTAATCAATATCAGAAGAACATAATCAACAGTTTAGCCGAGCAGCGACTTTGAAATTGGTGTATTAAGTTGATGAGGAGTAAGAGCAATAACTGACAACTGATGGAAACCATGTTGCAATGATCTTTACCCCGTGGCCACTTAAGCACGTTAGATTGATATCTCTATGCGCATAAATATCTGATGACGTCAGCAACATTTACCTAAGCGCCCATAAAAATCATTAATAAAACACTCAAAGCGACTGAGCGGGCGACATCCTTGTCCCGGCTTGGCTCAACTGCGGCTGTTATCAAGAACCAATAAACAAAATCTCATTAAGTTGTAGACGCCGTAGCTGCGTGTGCGTGTCTCGATGTGGAATGGAGTGTAGACAGTTATGGGTGTACGCATGTGTGTGTGTGTGTGTGAATCTTATGCAAAAATTATAAAATTTCCATTTTATTGACACTCGAAATTGACTTATACTCGTATCAGACGCGAGGAGTGCGAATCCTGCGACCTGGCTGGGTTTAAGTGTTTGCCTGTTGGCGATCTAAAAGGAAAAGTTCTTGAACGACCGAGAGTATGCGATAAATAAAGAAAATAAGAAAAAAGAGGAAGAAAATAAAAGGAAATATAAAATGTGGCATAAAACAAAGCGCTAAGAAACAACAATAAGTCAATCAAGTTTGGCGAAATGGTTCAATAAAGTCAACACACAACAAAGCCAGTGGGCAGGTAGGAGTAGCATTTTGGGGGCGTGGCGTGACAGTGCCCCGAGGCCCCAAGCAGCTGAGTTGAGTTGTGTTCTGTTCTGTTCTGTTCAGTTGAAGTTCAAACAAAATGCGCTGAAAATATTTTTGGCGCCCTCTGCAAATTACATTAACACCGCACCCAAAGCAAAGCGCACAGAAGACAACAAGACAGCAAAGTCAATGCGGAAAAGGAGAAAGGGAGAAAGTTGGCAATAGAATCAAACGCAAAACACAGAGAACAGGGAACAGAGCTCTGAAACACTGTATATACAAATGAGCGCGTAGGAAGCGCAGCAGAGTGTCGATTGCTGATAACAGCCGGAAGCGAAGTACAGCAACAGCAACAGCAACAACAACAAATAAATACTAACAATAAAGCTCAAAAGACAATGTCTTGGTCCTGGCCCAGACCCCGGCCCCCGGTCCTACTGTTGTTCACGGGAGGAAAGCAATTTTTTTATTCTCGCTTGTGACAAGGCGAAAATTTTATAAAAGGAAATTGGCTGAAAAGCAATTTTTGCATAAAGTTCATTGAAATAGGTGTGGAGCCTTCGCCCTGTGGGCGTGGCAGCCTTGTGGCTTGACACAAATTTAGACATTGTTTGGGCTGCCTTTTGGAAACGCACTATGCTTGGTTGACTTGCCAATCAATAATTCAAATTATGTTTGGTTTCAGCGCGCCTACATCGAGGACGGGCCGGGGAGGATTACGTAGTATCTCTAAAAACGCGAATCGAGGAGACGCATTAATTTGCATGCAGAGCAAAATAAACTTGAACTTGTCACTTTGAGTATTTTTAAGGCAATATTTATGTTTGTTTTGCAACCGCCACTGTCTTGTTGCTAGAAATTCTATTTTTATACCCTGTACAGGGCTATGTGTACCAGGCCGAAGGAAGCGTGGTACACCCTGTAAAGTATGTATATTCTTGATCAATATCAACAGCCAAGTCGATTGAGCCATGTTCGTCTGTCTGTTCGTCTAGGGCTAGAGACACAAAATTTCGCATCAATACTAATATTTTGAATACTAATAATGGCTATATTTCTCAACGTAGACACTTTTAACTTAGCAAGTGCTTAAAGAATTGCTGAAAGTTTCATAAAGATCTGTTTATAATTAAGAAAGATAATTAGAAAACAAATAAAAGTAATTTTTCCACTGAATCCACGCGCTTTGTGGGCATCACATGTGTGCGAGCGAAACAGCAAACTACGGCGATACGTGTAGACGTGTTTGAAGTGACGTAACAGTCAGCTTTTGATCGAGTTTGCATGCATGTGGAAATATAGGATATATATTATTTTATTATAAAGTACTTTTATTATAGAGAACTGTACAGGATAGTTTACTGCCGCGTGCGGTCGTCTGATCCACTTGTTGGGTATAAGGAGCTTGACATTAAAAGGAAACACTAAAACATAAGGACAAGTCTAAAATATGATAGTTGGCTATTCTATTATTTCGAAATCCTAAAAGTTATTCTCTATTTTATTATTCCTGTAGCAGTCCAGGTAGTCCATTTAAACTTTTTCAAAAATAAAAATATAACATTCAGCTTGCCGAGTCAGAAAGCGAAGCAACATAGAAAACCGCAAATTAATGAAATGTTAATTTTAAATGAACAATGCTCTAAGCCGCAAAACTTTTGTTGCAAAAAATAATACAAACATTAGACTCTGAAAGTTATAAAATAACAATGTGAGCCAGCAGAGCAAACCAAGAACGGAATAAAACGACAAGATGTGAAATATAAATAAACAATAAATTTTGCAGCCACTGGAAAAGACCACAATGAACAAATAAGCGCCCACCTCGCCAATGTTTCATATTGCCTCATAAATCACGGGGAAAACCTATGAAATGCAAAAGGAAATCGCACATGTTTCGCAATCCATTTGAAATATCCCTGATTCGGTGCATAGGCGCTGAATAGGCGCTTCACAAAGTGTTTTACAAATATTTTTGTGGAATTGATTTATAGTTTTACTGTAAGCTTAAATTGTGAAAATTCTTCACTCTGCGTCATATTGTAGCTGCCACTGTGACGAGAAAATGATGCGGAATGTCTCGTATGAATGTTGGCTATTTTAATATTGTTAGACCATTGAACAGTTTATGATTGGGGATGACAGAAAAGAAGTATTCAAGATACCCTCAAAATAAACGCTGTCACAAATTTCGTACATTATTTTATAGCATGTGGAATATTACATTGATTGCAGTCTTCATCGATTTACTGTTTATTTATTAGACTTATTCTGAATATAATCTTACATTTGAAAAGAGATTTAAATGCCCTGAGGCCGTATTGAATACACATACGCCGAGCAGCAGCGCGTGTCGTCGATGTCTGGTGCCAGGCACATATGAAACAGATACGATTTATATGGCCAGCCCACAAGACGATAAACAATGGCAAAGAAGACGAACAGTAAGAGTAGCCGATATGGAGCAGGAGAGGGGTAAACGGAGCAGGAATAACAACAAGTTAACGATATAAAAATCAACATCAAAGGCAGCAGCAAAGCTCGACTTGACAGCCATAAAACAAATTGACATTTTTATTATTATGACAAAAAGTCAGGATATCACACACTGCACGTTCTCGTATTTGAGTAACGCAGAGAGAACTTATATACATATGTGTGTGTGTGTGTGTGTGTGTGTACTATTCGCAAAAAGGGCTGAAGTGATACTGATAATGTCAAAGCAAAACAGACTGTCAGCTAAATGCCCTGACAGTTAGAAAATGTAATATCAAAATAGTTGTGCTGGGCCAAAGAATGCTGCCCTTCTGATCTGAATGTCCATCCAAATACTTTGCACTAAATATTAAGCCATTTTTAATGAGTCAACAGCTCTCGCGTACATGCATTCTTTATATAGCACACTTCACTGTAACACTGCCAGGGAAAAGTGCAATGAAACCAACGTATTGACGCCATTTTCGATTTTTGGCTTTTATGAGAATCTCGCGCATGTTCAAGTACCCCCTCTCCCCTCTGCCGAGCTGATGCTGTCAGTGTCGGTTTTGAATTTGGTGCATCATAAAGGGTTTATTATGAAGCTAAAATGGTACTAGAGGGGGGTCACAGAGGGTACCGTGTACGAGGTCTGCAGTTTCGGAGCTTGTGTTGCTACACCACAAAAAGTTAAGTCAAAGTTTTCATAAAACTTTTATGAGCAAATAGTTGACAACAGTTTGCGGTTGCGACAGATGGTTTTAACTTAGTTTTAGTTTTTATGTTCGACTGAGCAGCACTTTTATTATTTTATTATTTAAGATATCTCACGGTTCCAGGAATTCATTTCAGAACTAACCATAACACTTTACAAATGCTAAAACTCTTGCTATAATTTTCAAAATGTGCCAAATCCCAGCATCTGTTGAAAATTCGGAATTTGAGATTCATAATTCCTTATTTTCAACAGATTATGTTTTATGCTTTGATCTAATTAAATATTCCAAGCATTTGCCGCCCATGAATTGTGACTCGTGATTTAAATTGCTGACAAAACATTTGTCCCAACCTCGTCGAATGAATCCAACAAATAATTACGACAGCACAGCAATTTCGCGTCTAATTGTCAGTCTGCTTTGAATTATCTCTTCATGGCGCACAATTTGCCAGCTCATAAATAATAATAATAATAATAATAATATTCAGAGTCTGCTCTGCGTTCCCAAAGTCGGCAAGTATTGCAAATGATGGCGAACCTGTTGAAATTCGTTTGCCATTAATTGTTGTCACTGCGCGAGGGACAAGGGGGAAAACCCCCTTCGCTGTTTTTGGAAATTAAATTCATTAGCAGATCTTTCTTGAGTCTTATCATTGCCAACAATTTGGAAGCAGTCCTTAGAATTAGAAGAATTGTGGAATTATAAATATGAACAAGTTGCTTTTAAGACAAATCTCTGTTAATTGAAAACTTTAATTATATTATGTTACCAATCAAACGCTTGTCAATGCAAGTCGCTGCCATGGAAACTTCGCTTTTTTATTATAAAGGAATTAGAGTTTGTTTTAAGAATCACCGACATTGGCTTCATATCCCCTTCCATTTTATATCCGGGGTACAACAATGGCAATCTCAACCGCCTCTGGACCATGAAAGGCTTTAAATTATTTGTTTCTTTGCATTCTGCTTTAAGTTTGTAATGCCCGCGCAACAGAAGGCACGTGTGCGGCATTTTAATCGGATTTACATGCAAAACATGCCATTGTCTATACAAAATTCAATGTATTGGAATTAATCAAGGGACAAAGAGGTCCTGCTGCCAGGAACGTGCGTACGCCGCAGTTGTCTGAAATCTGTGTGCGGCCTTGGGCAGCAAATTCTTATGCTTTGCAGCCAATTTTCAAATACCTTTTGTTGTTGTTTTTGTTTTTATTTTCTGTTGTGCTGTGTTGTTGCGAACGCCCTTTAATAGCCAATGCCGCCAAAATGGAGAGCGCGCTCATAAAACGCCGACCGTAGAAGCAGTAGAGCTGCATAAATATTTTTATTTTTATTTTTACGATGCCGCGCTCAGATAGCAAAAACAGAAAAAGAAACAAAAATCAGGAAAAGTAGACAACAAAAATACAGTAAGAAAATAAGCAAATAAAATCTTGAGCAATGATTTTTGGTCTTTTTTATGCACAGCTGCAAATAGTTGAAGTCGTTAATGGGCGGCCATAAAAGCACGCAGCTTGAAGCTCAAATACAAAAACAAAAAAGCAACCAAGAAGCAATAATAAGCGCAGCTTACGTATGCCCCGAAACTGTTGTATAATTGGTTGGGAAGCTGGCGCGTCCTGTGGCAAGTTCACAGGACCGAGGAATCATTGTTGTTTGGGGACCCCAACAGAAATGCGGTCAAGCTGCTGCTAAGCTTCGCATTTGACGCTGACATCGCACAATGCTGGGTCGAAAAGCAGAAAAGGGTCAACTGCGGGTCACAGTATTAGATGTGATTGTGAAAATTGTGTCAAAATACTTAAAATAGATTCAATTCTTAAATAAATATGACAATACAATTTAAAGTAGAAATAACAAATATTAATAAGTATATTTGAAAAACTGTGAGTTTTGTAAATATATTTAAGTATATTTAAATAGATTCAATTCTTAAATAAAGATGACAACACAATTGAACAAAATGAGTTCCTACAAATGTTAACAAATATATTTGCAAAACTGTGAGTGATATTTAAGAATATTACTAAAAAGTTTTAAATTTGCATAATGTTTCAGTATATACCAGAGCTATTTTTTTTTTAAATTTTATGATGCATTTAAAAGTATGGTACATAAAATCTGTTGAAAGGAAGATAGAGAAAGGAAAGGCAATAAAAAAGGAAAACGACAAGCGTTTTCACACCGTTTGACAGCCATTTCAATATGTAACCAATGGTAGCAACAGAGTAGACAGATAAAGTGGAAGACAGAGAGAGAGAGAGAGTGAGAGAGAGAGAGAGAGATGGGTTTGCTTAGAGTGGGACAGCTGCTGCATATGCGTGCACATATTGATATTATGCAAAACCGAAAAAAGGGTCAAATGTGTTATATGTTTGTTTGTTTTTCAGCTCCCTTGTATATTTCGGCTGTATTTTATGTTGTAAGCCTTACGAGCGCTTTTTACGCTTTTTTGCTTTTCGTTTTCTGTTTTCCACACAAATTGTACTTTATGGATTAAGCACGCCACTCGCTTGTTCAATGACAACAGAGGAACAGAAGAAGCGGAGAACGGAGACAGTAAAGGGTCCAGTCCGAACAGCTGAGCGTGAGCTGAACTGTGAGCGCATGTTGCCGTTAATTAAAGGTCAAATGACTCCCAACGAGGTTCCACTAGAAGAAACAACTCCGCTTCGTTGAATTTTAAACGTCCTAATTAGAATGAAGGAATTATGTCCCTTTTTACAGATTAGGCAAATGGTTAATTAAAATTTCGTGTTATAATTTATTTCATTTCATATTTAAAGTCAATTTCCCTTGCATTTCACTTTCAGACAATTTACCAATTATTCAGACTTGCTTAACAAAAACTGAACAATAGAGCAATTTCCTTATGCAATTTTATTAAATTATTTTTTGCTGCTAAAGGTAAAAAGAATTCCTTAAATATTTTAAAAAAAAGTAAGAGAAAGATATAAATGGAATTTCTGTTTGAAAATGAAATGCTTAACACAATTTAAATTGAATTCGTAAAATTAAATATTAGCATAAACAGTTCATCAGAGTTTTTCATATACGTTCAAGTTGTTTACAAATACAAGTATTAGTTAAATATTTCGTACATACTTTTTATATGAATGAAAATATTTGAACATAAAATGCATAATATAATTTGTAGTTATGAGTAGTTTCCCATTTGTTTAAATTAATTTCTCAATTAAAGATTACTACATACAGTTGTTTGTTCATTAGAGTTTTTCAGTTATGTTAATGATTTTTAGAATTTAAAGTACATGTTAGTGAACTAAATTTTTTACGAATATATGCTAAATAATTTGCATATAATTTTTAGGCTAAAATTTGATAAAAGCATATCATTAGCAGTCAGCTTGTAAGTTCTGGTCTGTTTGGTCAACATGTCAACTGTAAACTGCATAACTAGCTGCAAGGATATTAAACCACTTCAGTTCATGAGATATGTAGTTGCTGAAAGTGTTAAAATAATAGGGGCAACCGCAGTCTGGACTACGAACTCGACATATGCAAATCCAATTCAATATTCACCACATGAGATGCTTCTGACAGGACTCTGCCATCGACTGAGTACATAGGTAAGCCAATTTTATCAGCTGGAGTGCCCAGTGAATGCATGTGGTTAACATGCTTTCACTTCTGATTATAATTTATAATATAAATGTATTGCATTATTGGACTGTAATCATTTCGAATTTTGTTACCTTCAGATTTCATTTGCATTTCAATTTAAATATATTTTCAGTTGAACTTGCGTATTTCAATAGACAGCTAATTAAGTAAATGCCGCTTAAGGCTGAGCGCCTTTTCAGCTGTACAGATTCGTATATATTCAATTAGACACAACTAAATATTATGCATAATAAGCCTACTATACTTGGCTGAGCATAAATGATATTTTACTTGCTGTATGACAGTAAAAAAGATGTAACGTAAAACTGGTTAAGAAGCATCCCAAGGCAAAGACAAACCAAGGGAAAGGCAATGGCAAAGGTAAATGTAACGGCGAAGGAAAAGGTACAGCCAGAAGTGAACGTGAACGTGAATGGCAGCTGGCAGAGGGCCAACAACATTCAGTCAATTTTTCTCTAATGGTGTTAGCCAAAAGTGCAAGGCAAGCATGGCCATAAACGTGACGCTCGAGAGGCAATTAAAGCAGGGCAGGTGTCGTCTATAGACTACCTTGATGCCTATTAGAGATGGCCGCATATTCTAAATGAAGTGCCCAGCTTAGAGACTTGATAATTGATAAGTTGAGCATGTATAAATTATTACAAATAATCAGCTCTGTTTGTTAACTTTACTTTTCTTTACAACAAAAGCTTGGCATTGAGTTCGTGTCTACGAAATTGTCACGCTACCATCTCTAGTCGAGGAAAACTCTACAGAGCCATAGATGGAAGCATGGTCTTGTAATTCGCATTACGCTGCTTAATTATTTTCGCTTAGAGGTGCGACGTTCTCATCTCATAGCTTGAGTGTCTCTGAACACGTGTAGACCGCACAACATTTGAGATAAATAACGACAACTAAATGGGCCTAGGCCTGTATCTCTGACAGCTGGAGTGGGAGGTGGGAGTGGAAGTGGGAGTGAAAGTGGGAGTGGAAGTTGGAGTGGGAGTGGGACCCTAATGACTGGCATTTGATAATACACATGTTTCTGGCTGGTTGGCTGCTTTCGACAGGTGCTCAGCATGCAACGTAATTGCCACAAAAGAGAACAACATATACACAAAAATGTAATTAAGTTATTATCACAGTTGCCACAGTGTTGCCATCCCCATAACGAACTCTGGGTGTTGTTTTAGTTTTTGGCAGCTGCTTGATTGCGTGTCAGCATCGCATTTTGCACCTTCCGCTCGACCACTTTTGATAGCATACATACGAGAGCTGCCAATAACGGATAATTGCAAGCTGTAAAGATTTCTGGCAACTGCAGTTAATGAGTTGCCATGGCCAGCAACTCAACGTCATGCCACACACCGATTGGCACAACATTCCAAGACATTTAACACATCTAAAATAGTCGAGTGGGCGAGTGATGAGTGTTGAGCACTGAATGTAACGTTATAATGCCTTTAAAAGCTATTGCTTGCTACGTACAACTTTTAATTTGATTACATGCCACAGGCACGCAAACTCTGCCACACACATGTTTCACATACTAGCTAAAGTATGGAATATGACGTGCCTCACTCGTGTCAGTCGTCAGCTGCCAACATACATACCCTCTCACACACTGGGACATACATATTTTTAAGGCTAACACGCACACGTACGCACTATAAACACTAATACAAACATAGCACGAGTCGGGACGAGTCGAAAAGTCGAAATTTATGTGCTGCATAAATATAAATTTCAATTTTTTCTCCCACTCACCCTCTCTCTCTCTCTCTCGCTCTGTCGCACTAAAGCTATTTGGCTATCTGTCTCTGTCCTTCTTTTTTAGGTACATCGACCCGCTACCGGTCTCGTCTCAATCTAACCTGATGAGAGTCGAAAGGTCTGGTCTACGCTGCTGCACCTTTTCAGCCTAGATAGCTACCCAATTTTTAGTTGGTTGGGTGAACAGTTATGGTCGGGGTCTTTGATGTAGCTATGGCTTAAGGCTTGTAGTTTCAGCCAACGAACGCAGACTGCGTAAATATTGTTGGCAAATGAGGCTGCTCGGGGGATGCTCGAGGCTATACTTGTACACACGCAGACTGGCACCCACTTAGACAGCTACTTATACACAGAGAACAGGCATTCTCATATGCCATACTTATACCCATAAGTATACGCAATCTATAATTACGTGTAGCAGACACCAAGCTACCCTGTAATACAAGCATGTTACATGCTATTTGTAACAAGAGATGACATTGTACATATCAAATGAAGAATTCTGAGAATGCCTAAAATTATGCTATGAATTTTTGTAACTCTGTTGTCAGGCAGATCAATACTACCCTTTGGCACTGCGATAGATGGGTATGGCATGATATGAAGCTTCATCTAGATATTTTGATATTTTATAGATGGCTGCGTTTAATTGTGTGCTTGGCTCCGCATGCATTGACCTGCGTTTAGGCCCTGTTAAAGCTATCCTGCCACTTGCCCAATAGACGGCACATTGAGTGCGCATAAATTGTTGGTTCTTTAAGACAGCATGGCCCAACAGTTTGTTTATGCACAACTTGTGCAATATCCTGTATAAGCCATCTCTCAAACTAAATGAGCAGCGGACTACAATGGAAATTCCGAGTTTTCTCTGGCCAGCTGCACTAAAACTTTATAATTAATATGCTGTAAGGCTTAGATTTAAATGTCTTGACTAATGGCTGATCCTAGATGCTTTACAGTTTGTCTATTTAATTGCCATAATTTTCATTTGCATTATTTGACGCTCATTCATTATTTCAGATTAAAAGCGTAAAGCTATTTTAGCTTATCGATTCACAGCATTATACATATTTTATTCAGGCCAACAAAGCTTCAAATCAGAAAGGAAAATATTCAAATAAATTGTTTAAATATGAATTAAATATTTACACTTATGTAAATATTAAATAGTTAGTTGCATTTGCAACAAATTAAAGAATTGAAAGAGCGAAAGAATTTTCAAATTAATTATTTAATTTTAAATATAATTTATTATTAATTCTTGTTTTCATTTAAAATAGTTCTTGATCGTTTAATTTATATCTGTATAATTCCTAAAGTCTTTGCGGAAAATGAATTGCAACAGAGCTATACACATAATTGCTTCTTAGTAGTTTGATATTTGCTATCTGGGCACATATTTGTGTTTGCCAGTGTGTGAATGTTCAAGCTGACAGCTAATTAGGAAACAATTGACAAAACCAAATAAAGAAAGAGAATGACCAGGACTGTTCCCTATTATTATCGGGACAATCTATATTAATCAGGCAAAAACTGTTTGAGTAACATGCATTACGCGTAGGCCGTGATATGAAAATGAACTCACGTTTCCTGCGAACGCCAATCTGCTGACAGGACAGATAGACAAATAGTGAAATAGTCAAACAGACAAACAGTCAGATAGTACGCAGTGCAGTAGCAACGGGAATAATATTAACAACATGTTGGATGACAGGGGAAAAGAAGGGAAGCAAGGAAACTGAAACAATACAAAATGTTAATAGCGGGCAAATGTGTACTCTTATATGAGAATGTCGCATAAATCACAAGAGCTAGCATATATGCTACTCTTGTGTTAGGGGCGTATTCTGGCCATAGCCGTAAGATGGCTCACAAGTGCGTTTTTCAGCCACGTTCCTGCCCCAAAGACTGCCTCATTTACCTTCCCATGTGGCATGACATATTGGTTAGCGCTGACTTATAAAATATATATATATATATACATATATTATATATATATATATATATATATATATATATGTGCGGCCTGCCCTTATTTCGGCACGTGACTTGCATAGCAATTGCCAAGTAACGCAAATTGAAAACAACAAATTCATTGCCTACTTACAGGCGGCTTTTAACATTTCTAATATTCTTGCGTGAAACTCTTGAATCGAATACCGATTTTTTACAAATTTCTAACATTTTCTTTATGTGGATTTTCAAGGTCTCGCTTGTGACTGTTCCTGGAAATTTAAAGTGGGGGCAACCACAGTTAAACAGCCATAAAGTTGGCATCATAAAATGTAGCTTAATGCTCGCCACGTGCTGGCAACAAATTAACATTTGGCCACGAATTTGAATGTCTGCGAAAGAAACTATGTAGAATATAATTAACAGATTCGCATACCGTTTTGCTGAAATGTTATTAGCTTAAGTAGCTAAATAATAATCTGCTTGTTCTGTTCAGCTACCTTTAACTGAACCATTCACCCCCTCAAACCATATGCAAAAAAAAAGGCATGCTGAAAAAAAATATGTACTTTGTTTTTTCTGTGGTATCTAAAAGCGCAAAGTCAGGACAAATACAACAGAAATCAGACGTGTGTGTGTGTATGTGAGTGAGTGTGTGCTAAGTAGAGAACAACTGTGTGTACACACATATGCCTGCCTTTGTTTGTTTATTCGTATTTCTCATGTGTGTATTTTTTCGGGTTGCAAGCTCTCACACCCTCACACTCCTCCCTCTCTCACACTCCTCCTCCCTCTCTTACACTCCTTCGCCTTCTCTCACTACCTCTCTCTCTCTCTGCCTTTTTGCTCTCTCCCTCGCTGGGCTATTGTGCCAGGACATGAGCAGCAAAAAGATCATTATGTATGTGTCTATTGTCTGCCAGTTTCAAGAATGCTTAGCATTTTGCCAGGCTTTTATTTGATGTCGCACACACATGCGTGTGTGTGTGTGTGTGTGTGTGACTGGCGCTGCACAAAACTAAGTACTAAATATTTTATAGCTTTCTATATGGATGTAAAATATATATATATATATATATATTTCTTTATTTCTTTATTCTTTTGCAGTTAATAAGCGACAGCCGCTGGCATAACAAAAGAATATTAAGTATACGTTTGACATATAGATATATATACTTATATTATACATATTCGCATTTAATTTTACGCCCAAAGTGCGCTTTAATTTGGATGGCCATCAATTTAGTGTCGACCCACGATTTGGGTCTCTTGTGTGGCATTTGTTTTCATTATGTTTTATGACAGTGAGCGACATGCATTCAATTTGTTGCCCCTTACCTCACTCAAGCGCTTTCTCCTCTCTCCTGCCTACTCTCTTCACTTTGTTTTTATCTATCTATATTTAGGCTAGCAATAAGAGATACACTCAAGTGTGTCTGAATGTGCTGTCAGCAATTTGGTTTAAATGGGAATTAAATTGCCAATAAAACTGTTATTAAAAGAAATAGTCCAGAAGAAGAGAAAAACCTAGCATTATTAAATTTTACCCAAAAAGAAATTAATTTTCTAGTCACTTTAATTTCCTTTTCATGTGCTTCGCAACTCGTTTTCCTTTTAACGCGGCCAACTTAATTAAACCTTATCTAAAACCAATTTGAATTTAAGCGATGCTCGTCGCCATAAAAAAGTGCTCACAGTGTCAGCAAAAGTTGTGCGGAATCCATTAAAACAGTCATAAAAATGAAGGTTGAAAAACAAAGTGAGCAACTGCAAAATTAATTGCATAATTAGTGGCGCTTATCTGTCCAGCAGTGTGAGTCCAGCAGCCTCCAATTCTGGCGATTTGTATTTCAGCAAATCGTAAAAGAACTGGCCAAAAAGATTGGCTAAACTGCCAACAACCAATGCCACATCAATTTGGCTTAATCACAAAAGTTGCTGTCGCCAAAAAGAAGTATGAAAAACTTCTGACAAACGCACCTTTTTGCTAACAGAGTTTTTGTTTGCACGCAAGTTATTCATACAAATTTATATAATGTACAATTACACACACACATACACAATAAATACCTACATACATATGTATAAATATGTATAAATATAAGCTGTGAGGCTTTAATCACGCCTAGACAATGCAGGGTACCTGTCTTTGCATATATAGTTTGTGCGTGTTCCGGGTTTCACTTTCTCCTCGGTTTGAATGCGTGTGCGTAAACTTTGTGTAAGAGAAATGGGTAAATATATGAAACAGTTTCCCAAAGAATAATCAAGTTATCACTCAATTAGGTTGAAACCTTGCAACTCCCAGGAGATATGTTTTGCTGGAACAGTCATTCAGCTGTTTACTGCTGGGCAACACTACGAGGTTTCCGTGCTTAAGTTTGCGCCAACGCTCGAGTTAAAGTTTAACGCAGTTGCGCCATTTCCGTTTCCGCCGAGCGCCATTTTGACACCCCATTGCTGGCAGCCATCAGCCATCAGCCATGTGCCATCTGCGCTTGAGTGCGACGTTGGTTGTCCCGAGTATTTGCAGGCAGAGGCAACTATTTGATTTTCTAATTATTTTACTCATGAGAATTTATGGCGTGTCTGGGGCAACAGGTAGATGGTGAATGGTAGCTGGTAGCTGGTAACAGCCACAGCGTAAATTGTAAATGGCCTTAAAAGGCCCCAACTTGGCTATAAATAAATTAACATTTTCCATTGCGCTTGGCCAACGAATCGCAGTCTAATTAGCCGCAGTTGTTTGTATAACTTATTGCGACAACTTGCATGCGCCATAAATAAATGACTTTCTTCTGCTCGAGCGTGCTTTTGGCCCTTTCCCATCCTGCAAGCCAACGCTGCGGGACACGCATTACGATATTCCGATATATGAAGTAAATTCACGATTGAATGCACAAATTTCGAGAATTAATTGCCACGGTTACTTGAATGTGCAACGTGTCTGGGTTTGACAGCTGCTTTAGCATTTATTGGCAATTAGCATTGAGTTTGCCATTACTGTTGCCACTCATTAATTTAAATCAAAGTTCTATCCATTTTTAAGCAGTTACATGACAGAAAACGAGCAAGAAGTAAATTTAAATGAGCAAATTTGCAGTTTCAAGTAAAATACATATTTAATAGGCGATAAGGGAATGGAATGGGCGTAGTTTTCTGAGGCAGCTTTTGGCGCCATTTGCAATTAATTATCGTGAATTAAAAGCCAATTAAAAAGCTGTAATGACAAACAAACGCAACCGTTATGCAAATACTCAATGCAACTTCGGCTGCATTTTAACATTTTAACGAACATTTTAATTCATTTCACATAAATCGCAGGGATTCTTCAATAAAAATAACAAATAGTTTTACATCGTGGGCTACAAAAAATTTAATAAATACAAATAATTGATGATAATCCTGGTGAAGTCCATAAAATAATGTTTAATCGATGCCAGACAGCTCAGTTAAATGGTTATTTATAATCCAATGGCCAGGGATATTGTGAAACAAATCGAAATATAAACTATTCATAATTTTTTTTGCGTCTCTATCTCCAACTTTGCGTCTTGCTGCATTGCCTGATGTCATTGCCAAATACAGAGAGAATTTATTACGCCTGGGAATTTATGGCCCAGGCCATTTATCATTTGAAGTCGAAGTGCAATCGATGTTGCTTGAGGTTGCTGCAACCATTGTAGTAAACTTGATATGCAATAAATACATTTTAAAAATTCTATTTAAATTCAGTTTTTTATAACTGCGGAATAAAATGTGCAGACCAGACTTGCTCACATATTTTTGAGTAAAATTTACCTAATTCCTTTGCATAAATTCAACGTACAACAAATGTAATTGAATGAAACCCAAAAGGACAACTGATATGGCATAGGGGATATGAGTTGGCCAGCTCATTAATAGACCCTTTTATAATTAAACAAAGGTCAGTCTTCAGCTTAGACGACAATGTGTCAACGACTTCCCCTGGGAAGCTGTGGCGCATTTATCACAGTCAGGCAAACGTGACCAATGCTAGAAGCAAAACTATCAGACCATCAGAGCATCAGACCTTCAGAGCTGAAGCTGCACAGAAATTGAAGATTTGTGTGGTGTAATTATTACAAGCAGCTCCTGGATCCTTGACTATTGTCAGAGTCCTCTCTGGAATCAGAGTCAGAGTAGAGTAGAGTTAGAGGAGAGCAGCTGTTAATGCGCCTAATGCTGGAAATACAATTTTCAAAAGGGCAGGAGATTGTTGCCCCGACAAGGAAATTAAATATCCTGCAGGTGCAGGAGTCCTATATGATAAGGTGAATGTGCTGTCGGCAGTCAACAGACACACATTGTGTAATTTTATTTTCATTTTTAACTTTTATTTGGTCTGACACCACTCGCACTTAATGCTGACTCCTCTCGACTTTCCTCTTATCCTGAGCTTTGCTTTGCCTGAGGTTTCTGATGCTAATTTGCCACACATGAAGCCCACAATTTGTGCATAATTTTCTAATTAGTTTAAAATGGTTTTAATTGCCTGCGAGGCGGTCGACTTTTGTTCATTAGCTTCAGCTGGCCCCAAAGTTTATCTGCGCCCGACTGATGCACACCTGTGGGTTACGTGACGTATGAGCAACGACTTTACATAATGCGTGACCGTTGGGATACATTTTTTACCATATTATTTTTACTGCAGGCTCAGACATACACATACATACCCGAAAATTAGGCAAAAGCTAGCAATAGAAATTGATAAATTAAGTGCAAAAGTATCAGCATAAATGAGAATGCTGAAGTTACAGTAAAGCAACTTGGGTAAATACTTCAGCAGATTTGGGATGATTTCTGGTTGCTAGAACAACGAGGACTTGATTGCCTCTTGTCCTGTCAGCACTTTAATTAAAATACTTCAACGCTCTGAACTTTTCCTATTTTCAATTTCAAACGGCAAGAAAGTGCCTACTCACCCCGAGAACAACAGCAGTCGTCTACCTAACTCAACCGTAAAATACCAAAAAAAAAAAAAAAATCACAAAAAAAGAAGAAAAATTAAAAAACAACTTATAATTAAAGGTAGAATATAAAGCAAAGCGCAAACTTTATTTAACTTTTGCTTCGCTCATTTTTAACAGTTTTTCTTTCTGCCCGAGTTTCCCAGCACACAGAATTATTTAGATTTATATTAATTAGTATTTGTTTTGTCCTTTTTGGAGTGTCATCGCCCCAAAAAGCATGACAGTCATAGCCCAGTCCTCTTGCTGATAAAGAAATCAAAGTAAAATGAAATTAAAAGCTTTATCCAGTGAGTTCATTGCGTCATATTTAATATTGTCCAATTAATTAGTTTCTTAGTTTGATTGTAGATAAAGTAATATATTCTACAAAGAAAATTTTCTCAGTAAACTAATTAGTTCGTTGGCTCAAAAATAATAGATTCTATTTTATGCCAAATAAATTCATAAGTAAAACAGTCAATATAAAAAATATATGAGAATTTCCAGTGGTTTTTTATTTTTTCTCAGCTTCACTTGAATTTTAGAAGTTCTTTTTTAAATATTAAATTTAGTTTCCTTTATTTTTCACCCGACTTGTGTCAATATATTTTTTATATAATTTTTATATTATAGAAACAAATTTTACACAATTGAAATCAAATTTTATCAAGCGCAAATCAGCAAATTTTTGGTATTTTAATTTTGTTTCTTAAATCAGGACGAACACTCTTTTATATCACATCAAAAATATTATTTGTGGCTTAGTATTTCTTGCTGTTCTATTCTTACCAATAGTCACATATAATTATATATATTTAATTAAAATTAATCGATTGCTTTATTTATTATTATATATAATTTATTATTTTTTAATTTAAAATAATGTATTTTTTTTCACATTTTCTAAAGCCGAAATTTTGTAAACTGCTTGAACACTTTTAAACTACCGTAATTAAAAAAGCCGTTAATCGCAGCGCTTATCTAACCCAATAGAAATCGCGCCAGTGCTCGGTTCTTCACTGCTAACCGAACTGATAACTGTTCTCAAGATGCCGAAGCTTCGTCCGCATCGTTGAATGGCCGGCATGCAACTGAAAGGCGCTGTCGAAGCTGTTACGCCTCAAAGTAGTACTAACACCCGAGCCGAGGACTCGGCCATTCGGCTACTTACTGCGACGACCTCCTGTCGGGGAGAGTGTGCTAAAACTTTAGCACACGTAGCACAGTTTTCAGTTGGCTGCCTTCGTCTTTTGGGGGCACTGGGTTACTCGGCAAAGTGGCAATTTATGAATGGAACAAACACTTGTTAGCGTGCACTGGAGAAGTTTATAACAGTATTATTGTTATATGTTATACTTATGACTGGGGTAAGCAAACATTCTCTTTTTGTTATACAACTATTATTACATCTCTGTTATTTATTCTTGTTATATTGATTTTTATGCTTGCAAACAAAGCAGCTGACTTGTCAAAGCATAAAACAAAATATAAGCAAATAGAAGTGCTCAAGTGGAGAGTATCCAACTACGAAAAACTCTATGCACAGTCATAAATAAAAGCAAAAATAAAAATAACTATTGGAATCAATAAAAGTGAATAAAACATTGTTAGCAATTGAATAAGAGCTAACCAAAGCAAAGAACTGAAAATGAAATTCAAATACTATATGCTGGATAGGGTGAGGGCCTTTAGGAGAGAAGTCATTCAAGAGGATTAAAGTATCGGAAAAGTTAAGCCGATTCAAATTCGATGACAATCGAAGTATTATTTACCACCAATTACGAAGTCAGCATCATAAAAATGTATTTAACAGTTTATGCTGAGTATTTTAAAGATAGAAGAAAATATTAACAAATTAAAGAAAAATGTAATAATTGTTAATCAAAGAATAAAATCATTGATTACTCTAAATAATGATTTTGTTTGCCTGTTCCACACGTTTCTCTCTTTTAACCACAGTTTATAAAACAATATGCCCATTGTCCCTTATTTGTTTGCAAATGCAATATATTTTCATTAATTTTAGTGCCCGCAATTGTTGTGCTTTCAGTTTACATATGTTGAGCTACATATGAGTTTACTCGTAAATATTTACAGTAAAAACTGTTGGTACCATTCAATTTTATAGCATTGTTGACCATCGAGCAAACAGTTAATACAATGGCATGACAAATCTAGTGAGTATATTGTTTGGACAACTATCGTCCTACACTTTAATGTAATGGAATCCACAATTATGTGTGCTTAACTGTGGCAAGATTACAGATTACAGTACCAATTACTGACCATGAATCGTATGGATGGTTGTTTGGCTCTCTTGACAAGCAAAACTACAGACAAAATTGCGACATTTAAATAATAAATGATAAATGCAAGCATAATGCTACAGAATTAAACCAAAGCCATTAAGAGATTTAATTTAAATTATTAATTTAAAATGACTTTGACACAGGGCCCAGTCATTGAGGTTTTAAAGAAGAAGATTATATAAATAATTTATATTAAATCTCTTAATGACATTTGCTTAATTTCCGAGTACTGCATTAGCACGAATAGCTGTTAAAATGTCAGCAAATTAAAGTACAACATATCAAAAATATCACACTCTTCTATTATATTTGAATGCTAATTTGTTATTCTGATTTCTAATATATATAACATTAATATTGTTTTCCATTTCACTTACATCATTTATGACTTTCATTTCATTCTTGGCATGACAAGACCATCATTTTACATTCCCAGCTTCCCGAGGGCTTTGTCAAAATGCACAAGTCAGCAAGTTGCTGCCGTGATTGGTAGAAGCAGTCATGTCAGCTGAAGACGGAGGTTGCACAATGTAAACAATGTGGCAAAAGGAGAAGCGTTGCATTGTGGACACCCGTGAAGGTAGAGGGGGATGGGCCGGCGGGCAGACATTTTGTAAATGGAGTCAAGAGACAAGTGCCCGCGGCCAAGTTAACATCTAGCAGTAGCAAAGATCAACAACAATATGGTATCCAAGTAGCAGAAGCACTAATATATAGAATATATATATATAATATATAATGTATAGAATAATAACTTTGAGAGTATGATAGACAATAATATACCCTGGTCTCTTACATCATTAAAGGAACTTTCCGGATATCGAAATAAATGTTAAATAAATTCAATAAAAGCAGGCAAAAATTACTCTTCATCGATATTGATAGTTCGTTAAATATAACCTTTATGTTCACTTTACAGGGTATACCTAAGGCTGGCTCAAACAATAAAGTCTGCGCCTGCATTCTCAGGTGATTGTGATTTGTTTTCGTCCTTGTTATCTGATTTCTTTGTGCCTCAAGCGAGCACAATAAAAACAACATTTTGTAAGAGCATTCAAATCGCAGTAATGCTATACCGAAGCAGACAACTAAATAAACAAAATTTATATTCCTCAAAATTGGAAAGAGAAAGCTAAAGAAAGCTGCAACATGTGTTTGGTCTGCTACTTTTCGATTGCTTCGCAATTCGCATTGCAAACCAAAATCGATATTGGCAATTGAAATTGTCTGCTCTCGTAAGCGATAAATATTTCTACGTATATTTTCGAGTAGCTTGTTGAAAAGCTTGTGAATTTGGTTGGAAATCGTATTGTGAAATTCTTGTGTTATCAAATAACAGAAATGCCTCTTAAAACCATTCAAGTAGTCGAATTTAAATTGCTTAAGCAGTTTACAGCGTAGATGAGATGATTTGCATGCATTACGTTAAGTTTGGGGAGATGCAAAATCATTCTTGAAGGTCGAAGAATTAATCAATGTGAAATAGCCTAAACTATTGCAGAAGGCCGATGAAATCTTGTTAACAGTCAAAGACTAGGTCTAAGCCGATAGAAGGTGCTCACACGCAAAGCCCGAGAGCTACTCATAGATATGTGTAAGCCACAAGATGAATCGAAGAAGCGGAAAACAAAAGGCAAACGGTAAAAACTTTTAGCCAAATAGGCAGCATGTCAACTTTTGAGAGAAGTGTGTGCTAGGATAAAGTCAGAAACATATGTAGATGAAGGGAGGAAGACACGGCAAGACGAAGGACGTATGACGAAGGACGTAAGACGATAGACGAAGGAAAAGTCTCAAATTTCACAGGAAACGGAAGGCAGCGGTAGAAAGGATAATGCCCGGCATGCGTAACGCATAAGCGGCAAATTCCATTAAGTGGCAAGCAGCAAGAACAACAGGAACGACAGCAACAACAGGGACAACTACAAGTAGCAACAACCAGTAACCAGCAGAATGGATGAAGGAACATTTTGGGGTTGGGCACAGGGCGAATTAAAATGATATGAAGAGAACAGAGCGTTGTCAGAGCTGCGCTGCGTCATGGCAAATAAACTTTTTTATATGCCTTTTGATGAGGGTGTGCGAGTGTGCGTGTGTTTGCGTGTCCATGAGGGTGTGCGTGTGCTTGTGTGTGTGTGTGTATGCGGAACGAGAAAATAAAATTTCAATTTACAAGTATAACTGGGTCAGTTAAGGCACCGGATCCTGATTTCGATTCCGATTCTGATTCCGCTGCGATGCTCTAGCCCGATCATAAAGTCATTTTTTAAAGTCATCATAAACAATTTATATTCATCGATTTAGGGTCACACACACATACTTAAGTAAGTGAATAATATTAAACACTATTATGAATGCAAAGACATCAACTAAACTTTAAATGCATTTGAATTATTGCCATTGCATTTACAGCAGAACTTATTGGAAAACGCGTTGTGTTTAGGCTTATTAAATATTTTAATATTTATATTTAATGTATATTTATATTAATATAATCTTCTTAAATAATGTGGGATTAAGTAAATTAGAAATTATGCTTATAACGTACCCTTATATTATTAAATATTCATTTTTGAAAGAATGCTAAATAAAAAGATACAGACAGTTAACAGTAAATGTCAACAGTTGTCCCAAAGCAAAGCTAATTCATTCCTTTTTTTTTAATGGAAAGACTAAACTAAAAAGATTTAGTTTATATTACATATTCCGTTCACTTATATTGAAAGAGATGAGAAAAATATCTAAAGAAGACCATAGCCAGCTTAAGCATTACCTTCCATGTGCGAGTGTAACAATATATTTATTTTTTAAAGAGCACCATAGAGTAAGCTACACAAATTTATGCAAGCATTAAAAATTACAGCGACTCTAATCCCAAGAAAATGTTACTGTTAGCAGTTGCTAGTTAGCCAGGACAACAACCGAACGTCAAAGCTTTTAATCTGTAATTTAACAGCACCCAACAGCATCCACATGACTGTTAAGCGAATGCAATCTTAACAGCAAAAATCAAAAGGAAACCATATTCGAAGTTCAATGTACGGCAAAGTACAAATACGTGTGAGTGTAGGAAGAATGTCATAAAAGGAGTGAGAGCAAATGCATTTTGTTTAACCCAATTAGTTAACTATTGAAAATGTAGAAGGCAGCTGCTCAGATTGGCAAACAAAGTGCTAATTATACTCAATACGTCATTGGACCCACAGCATTTGCACAACAACTGAATCCAAGAAGAATGCGACGCCCTGATAAAGACAATTGTGGGGCACAATTGACAAGTGGCGAACAGCAAAAGGAACAACAAGTGCACTGCATTGTTGCTGGCAAACAAACACAGACACACACACACATACGTACACCAGCACATACGCATTTATGCAAACAGAGTTCAACGCACATGTAGAGACACAAACAGAGTGAGGGAGAAGGTAATATGCGAATATGCTAGGAAAGTCAGTATTAATATTGGTGACAATTGTACAGCATCTATTTATTTCATTGGTAGTGAAATGATGTTGGCATATTTGCAAATTGAATTGTAATGAAGTTATGCAAGGGCTGGGAGTGCTCCTTGTCAAAGGCATATGAGGCACAATTGTCAACAAACCCAACTCACTCGCCCCCCTCTACACACGCTCACTCTCTGACACTATCTTCCACAATGGATTTACACAAAAACCAGATACGTTTCTGGCCAGCATTGAATTGCCTCCACATACGTATTTATGCAGTAAAGTTACTGCTGTTGTTGTTGCTGCTATTGTAGGTAGCATGATAAATTTACGCTTTTACAAGCATTCGTATTTGCAATTGGCTTGCGGCTTAACAGCAACCGATTGGATCGAAACTGTGTAAACACGCATGTAAATACAACAGCATGCAGAGTGGAGTATTATATGTTTGTGTGGGGGTGTATGTGAGTGTGTATTTGTGCGTGTATGTGGGTGTGCGTGTGTGTGTGAGTGCATCTAATTGAAATCCCATGAAATGGTGTTAGCAAAGCAAATAGGCGAAAGATTTATTCGACAACTGAAGAGAAGCCGCATTCGCGACTGCCCCAGTGTTACGATCAATGGGAGCCTATTAAGCCACCCACCCGCGTACAAATACCTTGGTGTCATCTTGGACAGAAGCCTGACCTTCAGAAGACATATTACGTCGCTGCAGCACTCTTTCAGGACAAGGATAACAAACATGTCTTGGTTGCTTGCAGCACGCAATATGCTGTCCTTGGACAACAAGGTAAAAATCTACAAATGCATCGTAGCTCCAGGGCTTTTCTATGCCATCCAAGTATATGGAATTGAGGCAAGGGCTCACCTGAACAAAATTCGAGTTCTGCAAGCTAAAATGTTGAGGAAGATCTCTGGGGCTCCTTGGTACATGAGAACCAGGGACATCGAGCGCGATCTCAAGGTGCCAAAAATCGGTGACAAAATCCGTGAGGTTGCCAAGAAATATCACGAGAGACTGGATTCTCACCCAAACAGCCTGGCCAGGAGACTCGGTGTTGCAGCACAGAGGTCTGCCAGCCCCCGCTCTAGAGTTAGTAGACCTGCTGGACCGGGCCTTGACGTAAACTTGTTCCTATATTCCCAAAAGTAAAATTGTCTGTGATATCTACACCCCCAAATTCTTGTATCCCCTAAACTATGTATACTATGCCCGTTTCTTCCCATAGCCCTACATTATAAACTACCACCTTCCGATTAGATTAAGCTGCCTTAAAGGTAGCAGGGCACTAATCTGTACATATTTCCTTTAATAAAAAAAAAAAAAAAAAAAAAAAAAAAAAAAAAAAATATATCCCTGTACAGGGTATAAAAAAAGGAAATCAAAAATAACGTTGCATCTTTTAGGCGCTCGTCATAAATTCATATTCAATTCATAATGTTCATTATTTGTCGCATTGCCAAAAGCCTAATTCAATCTGACACTTATTTACATGTTTACCTTTAATTTATGCGAATGTTTATTTGATGCGTCCAGTTCGCGAGAAATTGCCTTGGGCTTGGCATATAAAAATCACAACTGAATGCCAATTTCATTCAATTCTCTAAACGCTAAAAAAGAAAACATATTCTGCACCACAAAAGAGCGAACAAACATTCAGTGCATTTATGTGACAGTTGAAAGCCTTTTTCAATTTCTGTAAATGCGAAAGAGTATTTAGCGTACAAATAAAAATTTAAACCACTGCAGCTGTCCTCATCTAAAGCCGCAAAAATATACGAAAACAAAAACCAAATTGATGAGCCATAGCACATAAATATTCATACTTAAACAAGTAACTATGCTAATTCCATGCATACTAAACAAGTTTCAGCATATTCCGGGTATTATGTATTGTTACTTAAATCTGAGTTTTCCCATGGGCAAATTTTGTGGACAAACATTTGCTGATTTATGGCTTAAATGCAATGTAAACTGTTATTACACATAAAAAATAAAACACAATTGCCATAAATATATATTGTACAAATAAATAATTGGTTGCATATGAAATAAATAAATATTCAATAGAAGTATGAAATTCTTTTTATGAGAATCGCTGCTATGACAAAAATAAATTAGAGAAAATATATGTGAATGTCCAGTGTCGTGAACAAGATAACTATTTAACAATTGAGTTCCAAAATGAGTCTTGCGCAATCATTTAAAGCATTTTGAATTTAAATATGTAGGACGCTGTTAAATATTCGCTTCATTTTTATTTCTGAGCTTTAGCCTTTTTTTCCATTAAAAAAGACTTTCAAATTACATGTGAAAGATATTGATGTTTCTACAAATTTCCAGGAAATTTTGCATCATTAAAAAGGTTTTAAGTGACATGCAAATGTTATTGATGCTCTAAAAAATGTTTTGCAAAATGGAAAATGCATAAAAATATATTTGACATGTTACAAATATTTATATCATGTAACAAGGTTATGTGACTATTATACTTTTAACAAGAGAATTCATCACGATTAAATTAAAAACCGTTAGCATAAAACAAAGTGAATTACATTCACAGTTTGTTGAAATAAGTTTACAAATATTTAAATACGTTTAGTCGAAACTCTGTTTGGGACACTTTGAGTGCATTACACACCCATCACACACACACACACACACACGCTGAAGTGGAGAGGGGAGACGTGTTAATGCATGCTAATTAAATGCAACACCAGGCAATTGCCAGGGGGAGTAGGATGAGCAGCGTGGGCTGTGGACTGTGTACAACATGGCAATGACAATGGGCACAGTGTGGCTTCGTTTTTAATGGTTCTCTTCGCTTTTGTCTCTCTTTAATGGACAACATTTTGCATCATGTTACGCAAAAGTTCACAGGAATAACAAAAGATTTTTATGGTCGTTGACTTTTTGAATGTGTCACGACTCATAAATATGTAAAATTGCAGCGCTGTTTGCACGTACACTGGGCGAACGTGGAGAGCGGGTTGGCGGGTTGGCATACATATATGTATAAGTAACAAATTTAAGCTTACCCTTTATAAAGTCAACAGCCATCTCAAGGCCGTAGGTATCCTTGTCGCAGTCATCCAATAAATGTGCGCCGAGTGTCACATTCGGTAGCAATTGTTGCTTGTTCACTTGATCCAGGGTGTAGAGCATGGCCTCCAGTGCTTGGATGCCGCCCTGTGGCATGATCTGGCCACAGGTGATGCTATCCTCACGTGAGTGCACCATCATCAGGCCGCCAAGTATCACGTCGCCCTCAAGCACTGCGGCATGTTTTACCGGCCAGCCAGCGGCTGCTGTTGTTGCTGCTGTTGCTGATGTTGCTGTTGTTGCTGACGATGCTGTCGATGTTGCTGCTGTTGCTGTTGGGACCCTCCCATCCATGGAAATATTAAAGGTATTGCCATCCAATTGGGTCATGCTTGTTGTACCCAGCCAGTGTAGAGTAGGCACAACTTTTCCCTTGACGATTGCTGTTGCTGTTGTTGCTACTGCTGCTGTTGCTGTTGTTACTGCTGCTGTTGTGGCGACCCCTGTTGTTGCTGTTGTTTGCCAATTACTTTTATTATTTGTTTTTATTGCTGGCCACACCTCCACAAATGTTGTTGTGGTAGCACTTTGCTTCATATTCAATTTGTCTGTTGTTTCTTTCACATCTGTGACTGTTGCTGGTGCTGTTATTGTTGTTGATGTTGTTATTGTTGCTGCTGTTGCCGTTGCTGCTGTTATTGCTGTTGTTGCTGCTGCTGCTGGTGATGTGGGCGCAACTCGCTTAGTTTTTATTGGTTTTGCTCTCAATGTTATTGAGGATGACATATGTTTCACATTTGATGTTGTCGTTGCTGCTGTTGCTGCTGCTTCTATTACTGGTGTTGCTGTTGTTGGAGTTGCTGATGTTGGCAATACATTCAATGTTGCTGTTGTTGAATATTTTAGTTTTTTCATTGCTGCAGTTGCTTCTATCGCCACAGGCTTATCGCTGTGGATTGTGGTTGCTGCTGTGGCTGCTGGTGTTGCTCTTGTCACTGTTGTCGCTGCATTTAAATTGCCGTTTAAAGTCCATGCGGTCAACTCTGACCTTGTGGTGAGCTCTGGCATCATTATATCTCCATCTGTATTTGGCATCGATTTTAATTGCAGTGCCGCATTGTCTCGCCTGACCATCATAAATTGCTGATGCTGTGGCTTCAGGTGCTGCTCTTGATGTTGTTGCTGTTCTTGCTGCTGTTGCGCGACAAGCAGCAATAGCTGCAACAGTAGCAGCAACAGCCAGAAGGATACGCCTTTGCATCCTCTTGACGGCATTTTGCACACACTTTGCTTACTCTGTGTGTGTCTCTCTGGCTATGTATGTGTGAGTGGTTGTGGTTGTTGGTGTGTGCTAAGTACTCAGTGTGACAGCATTAACAAGAAATGTGACCGAATTTATTTTCGGCGAGCAACCAAATAAATTTCAATTAATTTCAACAAACAACAGCTTAAAATTGTTGTTGGCCAACGCGTTTTAATTAAGTTGCCTGCCAGTTCAAATTGATGTGCCTGCTAATTCCGCTTGTAATTATTGTTGTTCTTGTAATTATTGTTGCTGTTGTTGTTGTTGTTCTTCCTGTTCCTGCTGTCGTTGTTGTTGTGGTGAAGCATTTTTGTGCGTCTCAACTTTGCAGTTGCTGCATATTGTTGTTCTTGTTGCTGCTACTGTTGTTATTGTTGTTGTTGTTGTTGCAATCCAAACTCGTTGAGTGTCGCAACTGTTAGACGCAAAGTAGAAGCAAAGAAAGAGAGAAGAAAAATTGTATAAATATATAAGAAAAAGGCGAATTATAAATGTTTAACACTTAAGCAAATTTAATGAACACTAAAAATGCGCATTCAAATGAGCAGACATTTGTTAGACCCTGTACTTGGCAAGTATAAGGGTGTATGAGGTAAAAGTGATAAGTATGTGCATAGCAAGCAAACGGAGGCGTGACAGACCAATGGAAGAATATAAATTCGTGAGCAGCATTAGCAGCAAAGTGTATATAGCCAAGATGGTTTGTCCGTCTGTCATTTCGACAGTAGGAACAATTAGATCGCAGATACACAATAGACATGTCTTAGTGCTGAAATAAACTCAGAGTATTTCAATTAAGCAATTAAGCAACTAAGTAACGCCCAGCTAAAGTACAGGGCATCGCATAGTCGGTCTAGCTCGATTGACGTCTTTCCCACCAGTTTATCTCTCATTTTGCTGCGTGCGAAAATGTTTTCGGCAACTTACCACAGCTTGCTGCGAGTCGCCCAAAAACAAGTTGAATTGAAAGACCATACAGTGAAAGAATAAACCACTTCAAGCTCAGCAAAGAAGGATAAAGAAAAGGGGGGAATTTTAAATGTCCGACAATTAAAGCTACAAAGTTGTAGCTCAAACTTGTCTAGCAAATAAAGAAAGCACAGTAAAAGTTTATGGGAATTTTTTGTGGTTTTCTTTGAAATTTCACACTCAGAACTAGAACAAACGATGCTCTACTATGTGACGCTTTAATCTTTTAATAGGCGAGAGATTTTAATATTTTAGAGGCTTGTTTAACACGCTCAAAAGATAGATTAAAGATCAACATCATTTGAATTTCAAAGTAAAACTAATAAAAGTTTTAAAGAGTTGCTCGGTCAGAAACTTAGTTTTATCTAAGAGATTATACCAATAATTAATGGCTTGTAAATATATAATGTTCATGTTTGTTGTTGGTAATTAGTTTTAATTAAAGTAGTTGTAGTTGTAGTTGTAGTTGTTTTTTTTTAAAGCCAAATGATGAGAAAACATATAAACGCCATATATTTGAAAATGCTGCTATTTGGGTTTATATCAGTTAAGCCAACTGTTGGCACAGCTCAGAGTAATGTGGCCTCGTTACGAGCTTGTCAAATAAATATACAGTCGTAAACAAACTGCTGACTGAGGTAAAGCTTCGTCTCATCCGGTCAGCTTGTGCTGAGTATTGTGTGACATAGGCAAATGAGGATATCCTGGCAGAGGGGAAGACATATAAACACTAATGGAGAATGGCACGAGAATTTAATAGTCAGACAGTGGCAACAACTAAATAGATAGAATAACCAACCAAACAGCCAACCAGCCAAGTCAGCTGCTGCTGACAGCACACCGGAAATGCCATAAAGCAGGAGGAGAGGCAACAGATATTTCTATTTACCAAAACGGCACTTTAAAAGGGATCTAAATCAAAGATAGACAAACAATGGCCAATGTAAACTGATAACAAGTCAATGGTGTTAGTCTTGGCATCTTACATCCTGTTAGCGTGAAAATGTTGCCTTGTTTGTTCCGGAAATTGAGTTACATGGCAATTGGAACACGTTATGCTCATTAAATATTAACAGATAGCCAGCTAATCAACTAATCAGCTAATTAATTAAGAAGCGACAGAGCAAAAGGATTTTCCGGTTTAGTTTTGGAAAAACCAATTAGGCGTTTATGTCGCCTAGTTTTGGTTCTTGCGAAAATACTTTGCTTAGCAGCCATTTAATTAGCTTCATATAATGACTACTTAATGGATTTCCGATTGCTCGCGGCAGCAGGGGGAACCTTTGAACCTTGATAACGATACACAAGACTCGCAGGACTCACAAGACTCGCAGGACTCACAAGACTCGCAGGACTCACAAGACTCACAGGACTCGCAGGACTCACAGGACTCATTGGATTGCAATTCAATGTTATTAGCTATGAGCTTAGAAAAATACTTACATACTTAAGCCCAACGATAAAGTTTTAACGGTGTACCTTAGAGGGTCAATTGCTGGGCCATAAAATTAATCGATATGCCGATAACACAAAGTGTAACTCTGGCTTTAAAGATCTGCATAGCAGCTGGGCGACCTCATAAACTACTTACAATGTGTGCCTAGAAGGGAAGCTTTAAAAGTTTCAACGATTAACTGCGCATTTTTGGACCCTCGGCCCGTTGGCTCTACGGCCCCTTTTGCCCCTAAACCAATTGCCCAAATATTTTGGCACACAATATAAAAATACCGTTAGCGCATATTTTTGGCTGGCTGTGACATAATCTTTAATACGCCTAACGGCAGCCAGGGACCCACTGAATGTTCGCTTATCTTAAATACCTGACATGCCAGTCCTGCCCACTCCTGTTCCTCGCACTCTCCACCTCTCTCTCGCTCAGTATTTGTTTATTTTGCACACACACACACACAAGCAACGCAAATGGGCGCTGACTGGGCATTCCCAGTTCTTGCTCTTTTGTTGCTTTGTTTTTCCCTAATATTGCTTTTATTGAAACGATATTAGGAAGGCCACCCAAAATGCTGGGCAAGGTCGTTTGTGTGTGTGTGTGCGGGGTGTCAACTGGCATGTGGTCTGCAAATCGTCAGGACGTGCACATAAATTTCATGCAACGGAGGAGTCTAATGAAATGTTGCCAACAAATGGAACTAATGAAACGCTGTCAGCCTGTCAGTGTGTCAGTTTGTCTGGAGCTGGAGCTGGAGTTGGAGATGAAGCTGGAGCTATATGGCAACTTACTATGTAGAGGATGCTCCTTATCGCCCCGTGTAAATTTAATTAAACTTATCAATTTTTGCTATGCGCTGTGCGTCAGCCGCAAGTCAAACAATTGACAGCTGTTGGCCATTGTCCGAGCCAGACCATTGACAGCATTCCAACATGATATGATATATGTCACAATCAAGCATATGGCCAGCAGCCAGAAGCTGTTCGCATTCAAGCGTAAATGGCTGTCACAGCCAAAGCTTTTGAGGCTGCCACAACTCTGATAATAATGCAGGGAATTAATATCCAGATGCTGCTGGTTGCTTAATCCATTCAATTTCAACTTTCGCCAATTAATCACAATATTTGCAGTTACCAAATTGCTGCAGATGAAAAGAGTATTTTGTTCATTTGCAATTGCAATTGCAATATGTTAACTAACCATGTGTATTTACAAAATAAGCTTTAATGGAATTCATATCCTGCAATTGTTCAATTGTTGCATCAGGCATTAAAGCCAATATTAATAATAACAAATTGGCTAATTAAAGGCATCAAGCAACATTTATGGATATTTAAATTGAAATATATAACAATGTGCTGCACACTTATGGATTGCAGAGCTTTTAATGTGTTGAGGAAACGAGAATGGGGTAGACACACGGGTACAGACAGGTAATGTAGTCATAACAGTTTTGGTCATGATTTTTTATGCGAAAATTATGCAAAAAGTTTGGGGCACAAAAAAAAAGGGCCAAGACCTGGTCCTGAAGTCACTGTGCTGTTAAAAATGCTGCAACAAATGCAAAATTAATGCGCCTGGTCCATTAAAAGCTGCGTCGGGGCATAAAACAAGCAGAAAAGAGCACAGACATAATCATAACCAGCACACGGGCCAAAAGCTCATTTAGACGGGGCTCAATTATTGGAATATTATTTATAAGCCACACAGTCCAGAGCCAGACCCAGACCAGCCACCTTTTCGGTACGTCATGGACCGAGGCTCAATCGACATAAATAAAAAAAAAAAGGTTTGCCCCTTTGGTCAGCTCATATGACGTATACGCAGCGTAATGCGTGGGACGTGACCTGGGAATAGGACGGCATGAAGAGTCTCTCGTCGGGGCGTTGACCACTTAATGCATGATTATCTCTAATGAATATGCAATGCACATAAAAACATTTTCATTTTTCATCTGTTAGAAGTGTGTTGTTGTTGTTGTTGTTTTTGTTTTTGTGGTAACTGTGGAGCCTCAATGCGGTTCAAAGTAATCAAATTGCTATAAAATATTTCAATAGTGCGGTAATTTGTCATTTTTGAAATTGCTGAACGGAATGAGATGCGTGTGAAGGATCCGGAAAGCTATAAATTATAATAGCGAACATAAATCAGTTGCTGAGCGGAGCATGAGAAGGACACAAAAATATTTGAATTATTAAATATTAAATAATTGCAAAGAGTGTCAAAAGAGTGAAGTACTTAAATCTCTTATAATCTCTATATATAAAATTGTTTGATGACTGATTGATGGGTAATCAATGACTTGACAGCTAAGCTGTCAAATCTATTCTAATGACGTGAATAAGCATTTCATTAATAATACAAAAGTCCTTAATTATTCATATAGCAAAAATCATCTAATCATGCGGAAAGATGTAGAATTTCAAACAACACAAAATATTAAATAAAGCGTAAAATAATATGCAGAAATATCTTGGATTTCTGCTTTATTAAATCAATGAAATGTTTAATTTAGCATAAAATTTACAGGAAAATACAATTTCAAGTGTATTGCTGAATCTATTAATACGCAATTCAAGTTCTAACCGCAGTTGAGCAGCCTCTGAGATGGCACAGAATGTTATTTATGCAATGCAAGAACTTTTCTTGTTCGACCAACTTTTCGCAGTTTTTATTTTCATTAGTTTTTTTTTCTTTTGTCATTTTGTTTCGTCATTTAATTTAATTTATTATCATTTTTTATTGTTTTGTCAATTAAAAAGTTTTAATATTTATTTGACTAGCGTTACTTTGTTTTCCTTCCGTTTGGGCAAATTTAAAGAACGAATTCCAACAAATTTAAGCGCGTTGCGTTGACAAAAAGCGGCAACACCGCCTGCTGAAAGTTGTGCAAAAACTTTTAATTAGCAGTGTCCAATGGGGAGCAGCAACATTCGCGAGACCTTAGCGAAAATCCCAAAGGAAAATACGCCAAAAACCGAAATTTGTATCACAATGCGTGAGGGAACACCTGCTCGGAAGAGAAACTCAATTTTCATTGCATAGAAATAATGAAAATGTCTGGCAGGAAGTGTGCTCGATAGAATGAGAGAGAGATAGAGACAGAAAGAGTGTGTGAGTCGGAGATTGAGAGGGAGACAGGTGTATGTAGCTGAGATGCTCTTTCAAAGTTTCACCACGCTAATGAAAGTTACTACGGTGTCGACAGCCGTTAGGTGAGTTAAGTGCTTCTTATTTCAGTTTAATACATCAATTTGCTCTGCTTATGTGCAGCAGTGGACATGATGTGGCTTAGAAACTCTTCGGCGTTTATTAACCATGTGCATAGCTAAGTGGTTAAATGTTCATTTACAAAGTACATTTAATATCAGCTCCAGCACCAAATTGCTCAACTTAGACCTATTTGTACTTTACTGTATCTACTTTATAAGTCAACTGCTCTTCTAATTCATATGCAGTTCACTTGTAGTTGGCGTCCATTTCTGTTATTGCCTTGGCGTCTATCCATTTCTTAAATTTCCCGCTAAGTGCAGTCCTACTTTATGATTTAGACAATGACTCACATTAAACTCTCAGTAACTTAAATGTGAATCATGATCCATATTTTACACTTTATGTCCAACAGAAAATATACATTCGTTGCCAAAAAATAACGCACACTTGCAAGCGAATTCACGCTTCTCCCACACGCAGGCTGTCTGCAGGCTGAAAGTGCCTTAAACTGGAACTGCCGGCATGCTCGGATCGGAGGCATTCCTCCACTTGGCTGTGTAGTAAACAAATTAATCCAATTTTGCGAGAACAGCGACTCTGTTTCGGCTGAGACTGGAACTGAGCGCCTAGGGCAAACGCGCTTCAGGCATAAATTAAGTAATTAAGTCAATGGAAATGGGAATGGAAGGGAAGGTCTACAGCTGTACAGTTATCTACTGGCCCACTTTGATAATTGATGCTGTGTCAAAGCGTTTATTTAGTGCTTATTTTGCTAATTAAATTGTTGTTTTTGGTGCAGTTAGTTGATTTCATTATCCTCAACCATGGCACTGAGTAGAAAAGCACCAAATGTTGTATGATTGATTTATTTATAAACATCAAATGTGGCACAAAGTTTGCCATCAACAATTTTTAGGGCATTAAGATTTCAAAAGTGGATTAAAGAGGAACCTAAGAAATCTCTTAAACAAAAAAAAAAATGATATAAAGGACTCAGTAAAGTGTATGAGAGAGAAAGAGAAGAAATTAATCAAAATTAATCGCATTACATAAACAGACAATGGCAAACAACAGCAACAACGACAACAGGGATACGAGTGTGTGTTGAAGTCCTTGTCAGCATTCAACTTTGATATACCCTGTAATGGTATGCAGACGGAATGCTTTTTGAAGGGACACAGGAGCATGAAATTAAAACAAATGTATGATTATAAAATTCAATATTACATTTATCGTTGATTCACATTTACTTATAACAGTTTAGCTTATGTTTACTATATAAGTAGTGAAGCTTCCGTTACTCGTTCCAATTAAAGTAGTAAAGGAGAACATTTGGTGGGGAATGTTTCATTTACTTTAGCAATGATCCATATGTGTAAATACCATATTTATATCATTGCCTTCTTTTGCATAAAATATTTGCATACCCGTTTAGCCATTAAGTGGTACAAGAGAAGCGCTGCCACGCTCAAAAGCAATTTACGTTCTCTCAACTTGACATATGCACATGTCATATGATTGCTTTTTGCTCAGGCACGAACTCAATTGAAATTTCAAACACTTTTAAGTGGATCCAGAGAGTACGCAAAGAGCGCAAAGAACTCATTACGGAAATTACTTTACACAACAGTCTCCAGATCTGGCAGGAAGGCGCAAAACACTTTCTGGGACTGGCGTTGTCGTTGTCGTTGTCGTTGTCGCTGTCGTTGCCATTGACGAGTGGATGGGTAATGTGAAAGACTCCACGCAAATGATATGCTCATTGAAGTGAGCTTCAATGTCGGTGCTAAATAAATAAACAAACATTTCCTGAACTTCATAGAACAAAAAGTGAAGGTCGCGCCTGGTAATTAGTGACAGTGAATGGCGAAAGGGAAGACAGCCGAGCAAACAGTTGGGCAATCTGTACATGATATTATGCCACAAACACCCATACATACACAGGCACACACTCAGACACACACGCAGACATATGAGGTCGAGTGAAACCCACACAATGACAGCGACTGAGTGATTGCTTTGCCAAATGGCGCTGACAGTGTACAGTGGTCCATTTCAATGCTTTCTTATGTAATTATTTTATATTGGCAATTTCGTGAAATACAATACAAGTTGGCTCCATTATCAAGTAACACAAGACCAATGTTTATATATAAATAATAATATTACATTTCTATTCAATGTCTTTAACTTTGGTTAAGTTAACATCAAAAAGGCAGAAGGCATGCAAATTTATATGTGGATCTCAGTCTGTAACAACTGGGCCAAGTATGAGTTAACATGGAAACCCAAATGTTATAAGGTAAGCAATAAATTTTACAATTCGCTACTGTCTGGCAGGAGGACAAGTTGAGAATAAGTTGAGCCCAGTTTCCACGTGTTGAGTGTGTTCTGCTTTACTTTGTTTAAGCGTTCCTCAGAAGTTTCTTCTTGGCACTTATTGATTTTGCGTTGCGCTTGAGAAGACGCTGCTAGCATCGATATATCCTAGAGCATAGATTGTCGCTGATAACATTGAAATGATATACACGCCACATTAAATGGATTATTTAATGTTGTCACTTGTACGTATGCCTGGCAAATGATGCGTACAGCTGATAGCTGTAATATGCCCTCTTCCCAGTTCCCGTCCGCCATTCCAGGAGGGTTGCAGCCCCCTTACAGTGCCTGCCAACGTGGATTACACACGCGGGAGTCATTTTTATTTGTCTTGTGTGTCGTCGTTGTCGTTGTCGCCGTCGTTGTCGTCATCGTCATTGTCTTGGACGGGTTTGTCGTCGCTATTTGTTGTTTGGTTTGCCTTCACGACTTCAAATGAAGGCTAAAGTTGATTGTGCTTGAAATTGGGCTGCGTGTATGTACGTGCCAGTTCCTGTAATTGCTGATATGCTCTTTACTCAGCTTGCCAGAGAGCTTGTAATAATAAATTAGAAACCAAAGTTTACCATCTGACTGCCTGAATGTCTGACTGTCTGCCTGAATGTCTGACTTGTGGTTTAGGTTGCTGTTGTTGTTTTCGTTGTTGTTGTTGTTGTTGTCGTTGTTATTGTCGCTGCTGCTGATTATGTTAAGGTGATAAGCACTCAGAAGTCCCATGACACTTAGGCAGATAGTCACTGAAAGCCACAATCCACCTGTGGCTTCTATTGCTGAGTGTATAAAACTCAGCAATGACACTTACCTGATGCTGTCTTTCGACAAAATGTATAGCAAATTCCTGTCGTATCTTCTATTTGGCTACATTTGTCATTTGAATGTCAATTAAAAGGAAGCAAATGTACACAATAGTGTTATGGTTTCATCTTGCATTCATTCTCGTTTTCCATTTCCATTTCTCTGTAGACTCGTTTCGTAATCAACATTTCTCATAATCCAGTTACCAATTTAAAGGAGCACAGAATTGTGATTGGTGCTGCTGCCAGTTCATCAGTTGTCTGATAATTAACTAAGAGTCCATATGACCGACCTATGACCTTTTACTAACACACACATATAGGAGTACACATATTCAGACTGATTGGTAATCTGCTTGAAATTTGTTTGCCATGCCACACGCATACTACTACTACTCGACTGTGGTATAATTAACCACATTATTCAAGTCTATCAAGTGTAATTCAAATAACAAACTCAGTCATTTTTCAGGCTCTCATTGGCAAACAAACAAGAGCTCAATATGCGACTACAAAACAAATATGGGAACCTCTTGAGTGTAGCACTTAGGGTACTTCCTCGACAGAGCAGAGTCTTAGCGGATGAGCTATTTATGACCTGGCTAAGACGCTCTAATATATGTAAGGCTTTTGCTTATAAATATGCATGCTGCGGCATAAACTCGAATAATTTCCTGTCCTTGAATTCACCTACCCCAAACATGTTTTGCCACTACAGCATTATAAATCAGCAATAATATTCAGAAGTCTATAAGCCTAGAGGCTGTTGTGTAGATTAATTGAAACTCAGTTCCAGTTACAATTGATTTGCGAAATAAATTTAACATGATAAATGATATAGAGATCTAATGGTTGCTAATTTAATGTTTATTTTTTTATTGTATCTCCAGTTCAAGTGCAGATTATTGTTGTTCAAGCACTTTAAACTAATTTCATTCTATTAAAATAATTGCAAATTTAAGAGAGAATACATTAGGCATTCGCAAAAAGCCTCAACTGCAGTCAAATGCAAGTCAAATTATGCATTTTCAGGCAATGACTGCTTATTATAAGAGCTTCAGGCGTTTCATTGTTATTATGTCTGACACCAAAAGTCAAACCACGCCCACCAAAAACTAAAGTCAAGCGATTCAATTACATGGAAATGTAAATGCAGCTCAGCACAAGGCGCTACTTGACAGACAACTCTATAGCAGGAGGCTTAAACTAGGATGAATTTCTAAGCACTTGAGCTGTCAACTTAGCAACACTGTCTGCCGTCTGTCAAACTGTCTGTCTATCTGTCAGTCTGTCAATCTAACTTTTTTGCAACTAGCTACACTTACTGCAGCACTCGCGATGTAAGTACTTCCTCAACATTTGTAAAGAAAATTACTATTCTAATTCTGTAATTTTTGAGTAGATTTCGAGTTTACTTTTGTGAGAGCAAATAGTTCTGTAAGTGCCAAAAATAAGAACAACTGTGTGTTGTTGCTTATTTAATATTCAGTTATTCAGAAAGTATTCGTAAACTATGCACAAAGTTCATCAACTTAAAAATTCATTTTCAGTCACAAACTTTAGATTGCCCATCTTAAGTATTGTATCAAAGGCCTCTTTATTTTTGCAGTTATTTAATTTAGTGAATTTTCCTCAAAGAATTATTAACAATTGAAAACAGCCGTCTTCTCTTTTATTAATCTCAAATACATATAATTTTAATTAAATTATGTCGAAAGTGATAACTGTTGGCAATGCTTTATTGCATTTTGATTTAATAACCTTACTTTGTAAAAGTGTTAAAGCCACATTCATTAAATTATTTTATACCCGTTCGCCGTGACTATACATAAATTTAATTAATAATTAATTTGTATATTATGTGATCCCATAACAGAGATGCAAGCAAATGCATTTTGTGCTCTTAAATTGAGGCTTTACCTGTTTTCCATTCGCATAAAGAAGGCCGCATTCGTGACTGCTGCATGGAAGGCAGGCAGATTTTGACATCATTAAAATATGGATGCCGCATGGCGCCTTAATCTGACATAAGTTGCCGTTTAATGCCAACGGCGGGCAGCTTTAAAGTGCCATAAAAACGGATGCCATAATAAATATTAATGGTTGTCGGAGGTCGGTGGTGGGTGGTCGTAGGTCGTAGGTCGGTAGGGCGGGTAAACTAACTGCGGCATTCGCATGCTGGCAACAGTCAAATGTGCGCTTCCGTTTCCGGTCTCAAAGGTTGCCCGCAGGTCCCAAGACCGAAGCCGAGGCCAAGACCAACAACAACACCAAGCAATGGCAAACCTCAGTGGGGGCGGTTTCAGCTTTTTGTTTACATTTACCGTAAGATATTTATTTATTTGTATAGCAAACAAAACGCGCGCCTTGGGCATCATTTGCATTCAAACACTTTCATTGTTGTTAATCTTTTGCACTCGCATAGAGAATTTAATTAAGGCGATGGCTTGCCATAACTCAATTCCTTACGGCCCACATCGCTATGCATCAGTCAAGCCAAAAAATGCACAAAGTGTGACCAAGTCTTACGAGTATTTCGAGTACACGCCTCGTTGAACAACACAGAGAAGGCAAAAGGATGCAAAGTACAAATTAATTCCAAACATTTTATTCTTTATTTTCTGTTTCAATTTAAATAAGTACTTGATTACTGTTCGGCCCAGAAAATGTTTGCGAAATGGCTACGAAAGTGATTTGGACAACTCATACAATCAGAATAAACCCCAAAGGCGTTGGTAATGCTAAGTATAGCTTTTGTTATATCAAATTCGGCAGCCAATCCGAACGACCAACGACCATTACATTTTTATTTTATATTTCGTATTTTTGCAGCCGAGCACCAGAAGACCTTATGGCCTTGCGAGGGAATTCCGGCCCGCTTTAAGCTAAATATGAATTGAATAAAAATATCACAAAATTGTGAGCGTTGATAATGAAATGCACAAAGTCACAAACTACACAAGCTGCTTGCTTCAGTTAACGCTAACGAGCTTAACCGTTTCCCTTCAAATTCATTAACTCTCAATGGGTTCATCAAGTAGTTCACAATATTCTGCTATTAAAATTCGTTGAGATATCAGATACCACATACAATCAAATTAAAGTGCTTTCATTTAAAGTTTGAAATATGAGTACGTTAACTGTAATTTATCAGGCGGAACAGTTTTTAAATCTATAAATTACATTAAGAAAAGTATGAATAATTTAAAATAAAAATTTTGAACAACAACTGAAAGATATGTTCATCTAAAATATAAATTAATTTAATTATCTTGTAAATTTTAAATATATAAATAATTATTATATTGTTAAAGTTATAAAAACAAATAAATATATACATTTCGTAAGATTCTCTGTAACTTAAATCTGATAAATATATCATTAATTAACTCCAGCAATAAGCCGAATTCGCACTTCAACAATAACATATTACAGATTTTTTTCATTAAAAGGAAATACATTTTTAGCTAATAACAGCGTTAAATGTTAAATCTGAGCTAAAGTGAAATTCTAAAGAGTATTCTCACAGCTATTTATATGTACCCCTAAAAGTATGCAACGGCTTTTGAAAAACTTCTCTATTCTGACCCAAATGTGGCCACACCGCGTAGAGGCAAGCACTTTAAACTCATTTTCACAGCTATTTACACCTACATTAGTCGCACGTCATGCTCCAAAACTTGACCGAAACTCGCCCGCCTACATTCACATACGCCCAGAAATACACCCACACACTCAAGCACCCACACACAAACTGATAGCAGCTGAAATGATGCTCGTTTAGAGTCAAGTTGAGGCAGAACCATGTAAATGGAGAGCCACAAGGAGTTGAAAGTTATTAACAAGAGTTTTACCTTTTCGCTTTAATTATGCCTAGCCTGAGTATAATTTAAGCGAACTCTAAGACAACATACCTATTAACTCGAGAGAGTGTGTGGGTGTGTACTAAAAAGGTCAAAAGAGCAAGTGAATATCTTAAAGCTAGATTTTGGCTACCTCTTTGGGGTTTTGCTTTTAGTGCCTATTGATGTATTTCGCTTAGCGAATGTGAACTGCCCAATGGCCCAAAACTAATGGGATGTCAATTCATAGGGTGACTGTCGTATCCTAATATAAGCTGATAACTAAAAAAAAAAGAAAACGAAAAAAAAACAAAAACTGCCGAGCCCTATGAAAAATGGCCAAATGCATTGGGGCATTCAGTGATGTGGAAATGACTGGCCTAACAGTATGGCTTAAATGGATGGTAATAAATTTTAGTGACTTGCTCGTGACAACTCATTAGAACTGAGAATGCGTCCGCAGGGTGTATGAGCACAAGTATGAGATGTATGGGCACAAGATTCCAGAGTGGGCTCGTTAACCCAAAAAGCGTTCAACACCAAATCAGCATATTGCTTGCTTTCTATTGACAAAGGCACACTTAATGAGATAGCTTAGAAGCAGAAAGTATGCTTCATAATTTGAAGAGGGTTGCCAAAAAGATTTTGCTTCTAAAGTTCTTTACCATTCGTAGTGACCTACAATTTCATCATCCACTTCTTTACCACAAACAGATTAGACATTATACAAATTAAATTGTTTGCCTTAAAACAATTGTTTATGAATTTGATATTTACTCTCATTTGTCATTCTGTAACAACGGAGCCATTTCTTACATAGATTGAATAATAAAAGCCATAGTACAACCTATCAAATAATCCTTGCCGCTTTTGCTTGTGATTTCCCAACTGGCATTGTGCTTAGACAGCCATAAATCAGTTTTGTTGCATTTTTCTCAGCACTTAACAGGCAAATGAATTGCTGCAATGCCATTGCCAATGCCAACGCTTACAACTGTAAGTTGGAATTAATAGATTTGAATTTATTTTCCCTGGCATTTGGGCCTCAGTGTGAAATTGGGTGTGAAAGTTGTCGGCACTTCGGGTCGAGTCTTTTGTTCGGCATCAAACGTTGTAAGATAAATGCAAATATATATATCAATTGATTTATTTGCACTCATTACGATAAATTAATTAATTTAAGTACAATGAACATTACAAATGAATAAGAATGGTATTTATTAATATAAATGCTAGCAATATAACTCGCAACTTTGCTTGCTTTCGATTTTAAATGCTTGATTCCTTAAAATATAAGTTAACACTTCTTGTTTCAGGCGGCTGGTGAATACACTTCGTTATTTTATGCATTTTGCATCGGCTATCGGAACATTGCAATAATAAAACTGTTGTTGCTAAGCTTGAAGCATAGGCAAGGAAGACAGAACATAGGAAAATATCTGCTCAAAATGTTTATAAAGAAATTTCAATTTACAGGCCAAAAGAATTATAATCCAAGGCTCAAGAATTAATGTTGTGTAAAATATTAAGCGTCCTAGCTCATGTCATTTAGGCTCTGTTCAAGTGATAACTTAATCCTTATAATAAATATTTCTGATGTATAAAATTCTTCAACTCAAAATGATTTATCTGCTATTGAAAACAGAGGACAATGTTTTCGCTTGGCAATCAAACGCTATTTTATTTGGAGTAGTAGATATTTTTAGCATTAACTTCTTTTCTTATGCCACTTATATTTTAATAACATATTATCTTGATGTTTAAATACTTTTATACTAATTCAAAGAAGAAAATCGACTTACATTCAAATAAAAATTTTAGAGATTATTTCATCTTTTGGTACTTTCAAAATTCACTGTTTTAATTTTGATCACGCATAATTAAATCGAATTCATTGAATTTCGAAATCAATTCAGCTTCAGTTATTTTATACATTCTTAGAATGTAATTTCATCTAATTTATATCAAAGTAATCACTTCCTTTATGATTGAAAATAAATGAGTTTTAATTAGTGTATAAATGATGTTCGCAACTGTGCTTATCGCGAAATCCATAAACTGTCCATTTACTTTTTCATTACGAGCTTTGCACTGTATGAAATTGTTATTATTTGATATAAATAACATTTATTTTTTTTTTAATATTAATTTTAATGAGAATTTTTATTTGGTTCCAGCACTATTTTAACACATTTGTCAAAAGTTTGTTTAAATCATTCGTCTTCGTAAATTATATATCATTTCAATTGAGATACTTTTGAAGCAAACCGTTATGTCCAGCATCTACAGCACCTTTCGCCCTCGAGTCGCGTTTCATACTATCGTGTCTCTGTTAGATAAAGCAAGCAGCAGCCTCAGCGTGAGTGCTGCTGTTATCCTTTGTTTTGGGATATTTTAACAGCGCTCGCTTAACAGGATACAGTTAAAGGGGAAATGTAAATGAACTTTAAGCAAAATAAACAAGGAGCAATCTTTATAACAGCAAATATACTTAAATCGAAACCGAAACAACTTCAGATGCTGTTCTAACAGCTGTTCGAATTGGCTTCCCCATTTCTGTTGTAACCACTCTAGGCTTGTCTTGCATGGGTATTACAAGGAAAACATAAGTAACCATGAGTTGATTCACTTGCGGTATTTTGCAATGCTGCAACATTCTGCCTGCTGTCAATGCTTGTGCCTGCCTAAATTTGTTAAATTTGATAGAATGAGCGTTTAAATACTAGACGTTAAACTTTAATGCTGTTAACTTAAACAGCCTAGCTAAAGATAAACATAAACATAATTGATGAGATCGGGATAAGCGTCCTATGCGTGCGACCCATTCATCATTCTGAACCGGAAACTTTTATGCCAGCCAGTAAGCAGAAGGCATAAAAAATATGTAATTTTGTCGCTAGAGTCAGGCAGGATACTTTCGTAGTTGTTGGTCATATAAATCAAATGTGTGTGTTTTTGCCGAGAGTTGTTGAAAGTGCACAACTACACATGACTAAGTTATCGGGATTTGTTCGTCCTATTTCTGGCAGTTCCATTTCCGCCTGCATGCAATTTCCCTGAAATGCAGTTTTACTGGAGGAAGGTGAGAGTATGTAGTTGCAAAAACTAAATAGCATTAAGAAACAACTCATTGAAAACCTATTCAATTACTTAATTTCAAGTAAATTTGAAGCAGCTAAGTTGTTGTATCTGGCAATTGAAATTTATTCTTTTTTATCTGTCTAAAAGCAACTGATGGAAATTTTAATTTTAATTCCGAAAATAACCTGTTGCAAGTATTTTCTTGTTCTATGGAAATTATTAGACGCTATCATACTTATGAGGATAGCACTCGTGATACCCTGTACTCAACTGCAAAACACCTTACATAATTTTATATGTTACTCTATTGACTTTTACAAGTATTATGTGAAAGAATGTTTTATATAATATATATTATAAAACATGTGCCCGGGTAGCTCAGTCGGTAGAGCATTGGACTTTTAATCCAAGGGTCCAGGGTTCAAGTCCCTGCTCGGGCGATTTCTGTTTTTTTATTGATATAAAAAAAAATATATATATATATATATATATATATATATATAAATATATATATATATTTTTTTTTATTGATATAAATAAATATATATATATATATATATATATATATATATTTTTTTTTTTTTTTTGAGTGATCCCGTTTCATTAAAAAATGATTCCATTGTTATGCATCGCATCCTTGCAATACTTCAATTGGAATTTTCTCAGTCTGAATAATGCGAACAGCAATTTCGCCAGCCATTCTCGGATTTACCTGTACGATTCTTTTACCATTACACATTTTCACTTTCTACTTGTCAACTACAAATTGAATAAAAAAGAAGTTTAATGCTTAACGCACAATTAAGCAGGCTGACTGGGTAAAGTGCGTGCCAATAAACATTAAATAAATATTTACCCAAGGCATGCCAGAGAGACAGTCGCAGGATGAACCGATGGAGAGACATGGCAGGATAGACAGGCAGGCTGGCAGACAAGCAGGCAGGCAAGCAGGCAATGAACAACGAGGACGTGCATGGCGTTAAATACTTTTGCACGTCGTCGTTGCCAAGAAGAAGAACCGAAGAGAACGACAAGCAGCTGATGATGACTTGAGATGGAGCCTGTAAGGCAGCTCAACTGTCGACTGCGAACTCCGAACTGTGGTCTGTAGACCGGACACCGAACCGTCGACTGTCGGTTGTCCAACCGTGCTGTGCTTTTTGTTGACAGCATAATTACGTTGATGGCAGCTGCCGAGGGGAGGATAAGACAAGCAGACAAGCAAACACAGCCGTGGACATCAACCTCTACTTGGAGATTGGCAGAAAACGCCTCTAACTGACCCCCAGAGCATTTTATTCGATTTCTGTGTGAGCAATTCAAACTGCACGCAGGTGCTTTGCGGATGTCCGAGAATTTGGCGTTACGCACAAAAACGTGCTATAAATAACTGTAAACTGAGCAATGTGTGTGTGTGTATGTGTGTCTGTTTGTGTGTGAATTGGCATTGCGACAAACAGCAGTCAGTGATTTGTAACAATCGCATTGCTCAACTAGGTGAATGTCTATTCTCAAATGGACACAATGTTGCCAAAATCTAAAAGTGCCACAAATCTTGACATTGAACACATTCTTTGAATGACCAAAAGGACATACAACATAGTACTGTCAATTTTCAACTTTCAGCTTAATTTTAATCTCAATTTAGACTAAGGGAAAATTACACTTGAACCTTATATATGGCTTTCACTAAAATTAAATTAATTAAATGCAAACGTTTAAATTGTTACTAATCTGGAACTATTATAATTCTCAGACAATAGGCAGCGTAATTTCAATAGCAAACACAAAAAGATCGTATGCATATTTATTAATAATTTTAATTACATTCTGCAATTATTTTACAATTGTAAAACTTTGCGAAACTTTGTAAACGATTGTAAAACCCTCATGCTCTCGCGCAATTATCTATGTATATTTACACAGTTACCTGCGGGTACATATGTACTTTTGTCTGACAGAATGCAATCTCTGTGAAATGTTCAATTCTCAATCCGCAGAACAACAATAATAACAAGACAATGTAGACACAACATTTGTACTCAGCGGTCAGTGATCAAATAACAAAGGAAAATAAAAATGAACTAGATAGTTTATTTGGAAAACGACAACCACGAGTGCGGTACATATGGAAAAGCAAACAAAAGCACGCACGAAACATATATATGTATGTACATGTGCATTATACAGATATATATTTGTAAAGGAAACCTGGTGTGAGTTACAGGCAAAACTTTGTTGGACAGTGTGGAGAAAGTTTGACTGGGTCGCCTGGCAATAATCGTAATAGCAGACTCATAAAGCTAATGATGCCCTTGAGAATGTGTTTATGAGCATATATGTATGTATGACACGCCTCCAAAATTATTTTTGCAGTCAGCTAGTTTTACAAGCACAAGGCGAAAACAATTGCAAATTACTAAAAAAATAATTAATTATCTTCAGGACAACGGAATGCTGTCCAGCTCTGTGGGAAATGTAAATTATACAGCATCCTTGCTCACTGAGCTAACTTTGCCCTTCTAAAACTCGCATGCAATTTGCGAACATAAAGTTTCGAGCAACTGACAGCAATGTGTAGGCGAATTTGCTTGTGATATGCAACAAAATGGGCCAGCTAGCTGTCAGTTGCTCAATAGTTATAATGATATACAACTTATCAATAGATGTCAAATAATACAATGGCACCAGTTCTATAAATATTCCATAAAAGAATGGTTGTCTGATCTCTTTAAGACTGCTTTTCGATATTATACAAAGCAAGCCTGCTTCAATAGAACTCAAGTCTTAATGGCTCTTGGTACAGTAAACGGAAACCTCTTTGAAATTCTCTTTGAAAGAATTCCAGCGAAATTTTATATTTTTTTCCGACTTACAAACTGTCGATTACATAATTGAATGGTAAATTAAAAATTAAATTTCTTTAGAAAATGCAATCTCTCTCAGTTCCCTATTCAATGTACAGCAAATTAAAGGAAATATGCTCACATTTTGTTTTGATGTGTACAAATTGAGACCAGGCGGAAATTTCCATATGCAAATACGAAATCCTTGATGCTTGGTATCCAATGTTGTAGGGAAAAGTGCATATCACTTTTTGTAAATTAAATGAAATTGTGTGCCATGGCTGGCAGATAGTTGGTCAGTCGCACAGTCACTTGTTTAGTTCTGCAATCAGCCAGCTGAGGCTTTGTGATGTTTCGCCCGGTTTAAAGTTCGCTAGAATCTATGCGAGAGCGAGAACGTGCATTGTATTTGATTGCAATAGTATCACATTCTCTTTCAATCCCTTGTGTTATGAAAATATTAAAATATATTCATTTTTTTAATTTCTATTTCAATTTCAATTTAAATGCAAAATGCAGCGATTCCTTAAAGCCCACCCAAAGCGAATACTCACCTCTGATCCAAAGCTGATCCGCTTGTCCTGCTTCGAGTTCTGTGTTTGTCATTTGCATAAATAGCTGAAAGTCCGTCTTTCTAGTAAAGAAGTAGGATAACCCAGACTCAGATGCAGGTCAGCGTGCTGGCCACTGCCCCGAGGGCGAGGTCAGCTCTTGGCCCTGTTAGCTACACGTACCCAAATCACAAAACATAAACACATGGCGGCGTCGGCTTAAAGTTTCTATGTGTTTCGAATAATACACAGAACCGACGACATAGTGCCAAGGGGTGGGACTAGACTGGGGCTGGGAAGGGTGCCGGGGAGAAATTTCTCTCAGTTTCTTGAACCGGCAAATGGCAGTAAGTTGTCATAAAACTGTCAGCTCGTGGCAGACACAAAAAGGCAAAATCTGTGATAGGTTCAAAGATTTTCTTAAACCAAATATGCGAAAGACAACGAGATTTGCATATTTTAAAAACTGGAATGCGTCCTTAATTGTGAGTGTAAGTAATATGATAGCAAAGCATTTTTTTAGTTGGCCAAATGTGCTTATTCACATTTTTTTCAGTTTTTAACCTAAATGTACATCATAAAATTAACTCAGCTTTAGCAAAAGTTGGTTAACTGAACTCAGATAAAGACGGAATAAAATTTGCTTAAAAATTGTATTTTTAAATGTACGCTAGGTGACGCCAGTGTGGCCGTGTAAAATATTTTTTTTCATGAATAAATTCTGTGTTTATTGTATTCGATCGTCACAAGAAATTAAAGGCAAATGTAAGCCAAAAGTTCACTGCTAAATCAGTTTTCATGTCACTGAGCACAGACTAAGAATGAAATGTTTCAGAACAATGTTACATAATATGGAATACACTCGACATTATTGATAAGACATTTAGAAGTTGATTTACATGTGCCCGGGTAGCTCAGTCGGTAGAGCATTGGACTTTTAATCCAAGGGTCCAGGGTTCAAGTCCCTGCTCGGGCGATCGTTCTTTTTTATTTCAACAATATTACAATAATAAATTTGATTGAAGAGATTAATAGATATAAACATGATTAATATATTCAAGTATGTAAAGATCATTCGCTATCAAAGGATCTCAAGTTTTTGTGCTGTTTAAGCAATGCAGTTTGCTCATTCAAAACACTTTTCGCAAAGACGCTCAGAGTATAAACTTTGTTGCAAATTAATTTGAATTAATTGTTTTTACGTTTGCCGTGCAAACTTTTTGGTTTACATTTCGCTTTACGAGCCAACACTTCGGCCAACTGAGACGAACGCTCACACACTCACAGTGCCAACAACAAACAACAACTTTCATCATGGCAGAGTTGTGGGCATTGGGATTGGGAACGGTGCTTCTAGTGAGATTGGGTTTGGGATTGGATCTGGGAGAGTTTAGTGCGGTTTAGTGGCAGCTCCTAATGAAATTCACTTGAGCTGTTTCCTGTTTATGGCACGCCCGTCCACAAAACTTTAGACATTATGCAGTCATTGTTTGTGTTATTTCTGTTGTTGTTATTTTTCTGAGAAACTGGGATCTGCGAACTGAAAACTTGTAGATGGAACGGGGTGTCGGATCTTCTGTTCGGTCCAGTCCGAGCTTGTCTGTGTCACTCAAATGATTAAAGATTTCATTTTATGGCTGCTGCTTGGCTGCGTTTTTGCTGCCCGTTAGCTGTTGGCTGTCTGCTACTTTTTGCTACAATTTATCAACTTTCAAGGTTGTCCGAACCAGTTGTAAAAACTTTGCCATTTTGTTTTGTCCCACTCACATTAAATTTCTAATTTAATCAACTTCCATTTCAGTTTGAGAAACACGCGTACACGCTTTATAGGCTAAATTTGTAGTCATATTTCATGGTCACCATAAAACCTCACAGATGCTTTTCCCTCAGTTTCTGCGTGAGGTTTAAATATTCAATTGGCTGCTCTAAGCATTCAACTTACCGCCTTTCCACTATGCCGCAAAGTATGGTTTTTAGTGCTCTAATCGAAGGTCATGAAAAGGCCCATCAAAAATGATTGATGAACGCTATTTTGCCTTAACTGCAACAGGGGTCTTCGGTTTGCCTAGTTTCTCAGAAAGTTCGTTGTTAACTTACCGCCAACATCTCAAAACTTGCCAGACAACCAGAAAATACCGAAAGACCGAAAGAGCGAATGAGCCAACTTACAACTTGTGACGATAATCAAATTTTTGTAATTTCCCCAATGTCATTTGCAAAGACAAAGAGCCAAAAACACATTTCAGTAAAAACTGTTCATCATCGAGCTAATTACAATGAGCATTGGCATCACTTGGAGCCTCGCATGTGAAACTGGTATAGTAATTATACATACTCTACTTAGTAGCATCTTAATTATTTTTGTGCGAATTGTCAGTTGACAAAATTATGCGACATTGTGCGACTTTCGAATTTGTAAAACGAAAAGGATTTAATATACGCTATAATTGCCATGTCATAAGTTTTAATTTGGGGATTAAATATCTGTTATAGATTCAATTGTTTTGATAGATAATTTATTTAAGCTTTATAAATTGTATGATAAGTACACTTTGCTTATCATTTTCATGTAATAATTCATATGTCTCTCCACGCGAAGTGAAGTATCAACCATGACAGTAAATTCATTTCAATTGTAGGATTATAATAATCTGAGAACTGCAGTACAAATTATAGTTTTATTAGCTCATAGCTTCATCATATTTTAAATATGACATTACTATAAGTTTATAATTACTAGTATACTGAAAACTTTATAAGATAGTTTGCGAATATTCACGCTTTACACATCAGATAAGTTGAGTAGTGCGTCATTGGCATGAGCCCATCCACCACTTGCCAATTAATCAAGTCTTATCCATGGTTGCCAACTTTTTTGTTGACTGACAACTTATGCAAGTGCTCACATGATCCGTCTGTGAGTTGCGTTGAAAGTTTAGTCATTGTCTTGACAACACGATGAGTTATTTGCCGAGAGAGATTGTCAAAGGGAAAACCTATGGTTACCACAAGCAGGAGCCAGGCTGCACTTAGAGCTGGAAAAGAGTTTTCATGTTAGAGCAACTTCAATTAGTTTTAGACAACGCTGGCTTGACACCTGCAAGTTCATAATTTCCGCAAGGAGATGCAAGTCCAAATAACTTTCAGATACTTTCCTCAATCATGAAGAAGATGAAGTCACGTTTTATATAGGTTTATTTCCGCCACAATGTCAATGGCTCCAATTGAAAATATTGTTTGCTTGGCGCTTAAAATAAACAATTGCGTACCTTTGAATGCGACGCTTGGGCAAAATCAATGGATTTGCAATGCAAAGTGCTACATTTGATTCCTGGTGCAATATATATTTATATATATTTCAACAGAAAGCCTTCCTAATGAGCAGCTGAAGTGTGCTGAGTGCCGGTACGTGTCAGCAAGTTGAACGAGCAACTTGTTGTCAACATTCGCAACACAATACCAGAGCCAACCTCAAACCCAACGCCAAGTGGAAAAGAAAGCAAATTCATAGTGCATGCCAGTTGCACTCGCATTGCATTTATCTTCTGCCGCTCATTTGGTATGGAACGTTGTTTGTTTGCATAAATTTCATATGTCCACACTGTCGGTATGACACTGCGCAACGGCAATGAATGAAGACAAATTCAACAAGCTAGCGCTCGTCTCATGTGCGCCAGTTTTTATAGACTTTGTACGTTGAGTATGCGCCCCGTTGGCGGCTACTTAATATGCGAAATCTGCACGTAGATCTGGTGAGACAACATGGCCAGCCACTGGACACTGGCATTGTCTGACATACTTTCTGATCCTTGAATATCAAAAGGTGAACTTACATAAAAATATTAAAGAACTGAACAGAAAATGTATGAATAGTAATAAGAAATTTCGATATACATCGAGTAACTGCGGGGGTTTGTTCAAATTCATTGGAAATATTACAGATTTTCCTCTTCCTTATTCCACAGAGACTTGTATGGATGCATCCCAATTGACCCAATTCAAGGCTAAAGACAGTCGCCCACATGCAGTGGTTACCGCTGTGTCATATGCATAATGTACTGAGCCAACGCTGCGTATACATAATGGCGTCGGTTTATCATTCTGTAAGCAAAAATTCTTCTACAAAACGTGTTATATAACAAAAACGGCACTGTGCATATGACAATAATGATATACTCGAAATATATCTGTGTATGTTGGGTTGTAAAAAACGGAATTTTCCACTAGATTGGCTTTTGCAATCATATCGAACATTAAGCTAGAATAAATTCAATTTAGCTGGTTTTTTTTCTTATACAAAGCATACATGTGCGTGTAGGAGTGATTGTCACAGTTACCTATTTAGTAACAACTAGCTAAGGACATACGGTCAAGTTCAGTCACAGCTGATGGCGGTGCCCAGATCCCAGTGGCCAGTTTCCCAGTTCCCTGTCCTAGTGGACGATATTAATCAGGGAGCGACATTCGTTGCATGTCGTCGTTTAGTTTTAAGCGACTTCCACTTAGCAGGGCAACAGGATGGAACCTTTACTAGGCAGCCATGCCTGGGATTACACGCTCCCTGTGCACTCGGCCGTGACACACTTGCACATCGCTGTAATATTTCACCTATACGTAGTCGGTGTGTGCGTGTGTGTGTGTGTGTGTGTGTGTGTGTATGAGTGCCGCAGGAGTCTCATGTAGTTTTATCATGTCAGTTGCATTATGTCACACACCATGGCTTGACTGCGATTGCAGCAGTTGCCAACTGAACGACACTTAACTTAACTTTTGACCTTTGCTACTGCGAGTTGAGAGCATTCTACAATAGTTACCAGTTAGCTGAAAATTATTGGATAGCTTTCTAAAGACTTTCCAAGAATTCGCTTTAATTGCTTTCACAAAGTTAAGTTCGTTACAAAACTCATTTAATTGGAACGAACTGTTTAATTGATTGAACACAATAATAATAATTGACTAAAAGGAATTTAATTACTCAATAAACCCAAATAAGAAGGCTCATTAATATTTAAGCCATACACAATTTGTGTAAAATTTACATCTGAAAAATTGGTCCCAAACGATTTAAGTCATTTGAAATCCATGCAATCGAAATATAAATCGAAAAGCATCAAAGCAACTCTGATGGATTAACTCGTTTATGTACAAATCGTCAGACTAAAGGCCAATTTGTTATTGTGTGGCGCTGACAAACCACAAATCGACAGACAAGGGATACCTCAACGACGTCAAAGCAAATTGATGACTCGGATATGGGTGGCAGATACACAGTATAGATTGGACCATATGTAAAACGTGTCAAGCAAACGAAAATGAATGGAAAACATGGCAAAGCTCCGAAGTTTCGTCTTAGTCATTTTTTTTACCTTTACACAAATAATCTGTTTGTACATCGTACTGTGTTTGCTTTGAGCAGTTGTTGACTTTTGTAAGACAACCATAAAATATGATTTATATTTTTTATGCTGTCATGTTGACCAATATTCTATATTTGATCCATCAATATGAAGTATTCAACTATGTTTTAATGCATTTCCTATTGTATTTAATGCTTACAACTTCATTATTTGTATATGAAATGGAAAAGGTACTCACTTTGTGTCTATTTAAATTGCTTTCCATTTCATTTGTATTAAAACATTTGGACACAAAGTGAATTTGTAATATAATACCCAATCAGGACAAGCAGTTTGGATTTTATTAGTTTTGGGATTCCTTTGCGGCTCCCAGAGTTTAATTAACTTTTACAGCATCTTTGGCTTGAAATGTCACTGGGCCAATTATACAATAAAAATAAATATAAATGAAAAACAAAACAAATCAAGCAAAAATGATGACAAAATTATTGAATCAAATCGAATTTGTGTATTTCACTCTCAGACAATACTATAAATAATGTGGTCATTGCATTGAGTACAAAAAGTGGGTAAAAATTATGAAATATTATTATTATGCACCATATAAACAAATACATATACACAAATACAATAATAATATTAGAGGTCAGTTGCGTGGTTATATCATGGAAACTTTATCCGCTTAAATGGTTAACAACTGGTCCATATTAATTTAAATAGTATTGAACAAATATTGCCATTGATTTCAAATTATATGAATGCAATAACAACTTCATTTATATAAGTATGAAAAATATTATTATTATAAGCATTAAGTTATTAAAATGTAGGCAAATATTATGCTCTCTTTTAATGTGTCATTTATATTTCAACAGTTAAGAGGTAAAGTATCATAAAAAGCTAGACGCAACCAGATGTGCCACCAAATTGGATTGAATAAAGCCATTGACAATCTAAGCCCAACGAACCTGCACTTCCACAGACCTTTTAGCCTATAAGATAATCCAAATATACATATAATCGTAATGTATAACCAGCATTTATTTATAATTTATAGGCAGTAAAAGCATATGAAAACAAGTCTGGCAATTTGCATTTCAATTTGTTTTCCTTTATATGTTCACAGCTTATCGTTGAATATTCAAATATTTGTTGGCGCAATGTGTAATACTTAGCAAAATTAATTGTTTGACTAATTGCATAAATTGAATTAGCGATAATCTTAAAAACACAAATCACAGATATAAATAATATTGTTCAAATTACATGCAAAATGGCAAATAATCAATTAATTGTTTGTTATCAAATTAGTTTTAGAGCTATTTATAAAATAAGGATTGGAAATTATTGTATAGTAGCTAATGAAAATATTTATTTTAACTTTAAGCTTGTTGTAAGTGTAAGTGTAAACATATTGCATTACATATTTAAGAGAGATAAATAAAGTTATTCAAATGTTAAAGCTTTAAGAGAGCTATTGAGCTTACAATATTGACTCCAAGCTAATGTGAATTACTTTAAAATACCTGATACTTGATAATTGATTATTTATTGCTTTACACTTCTTTATTGCAATTTGAAACCAAATCAAAGGACAACAATTGCGTACACAATTTAAATGAACTTTAAATGATTTTCAGTGAGCGCACAAAAGTATGCAACACTATTTTGACTTAACATTGCGTTGTCTGGCAACTGTTTAACATATAGTGACACAAATAACGAGAGGGTGCTGAACATACAAATGGAGTTCAACTGTCAACTGCAGACATGGACACATACACAGAAACACACACGCACTTATACAGTGACAATCACTGGCTATGCAGGCGTTCATGTGTAAGACTTTTGTATGCAAAATTTCCGACTATTGTCGAGGCCGAACAACAGGCGCTATAACGAGACGCACATTTCTATATCGGTTACGTGATTGACTTTTATGAGCCCATATTGATATAATGTAGAAATTATTTTCATGGTCCCCTGACTTTCTACAAAGTGTTCGTCATTGGATTCAGAATGCAAATGGAAAATATTTGAGACTGTTCTCATCGAATTTAAGTACGGCAACGCTGTGTGCAAGATAAGCTTCCGTTTTGTTGGGCCTGCCACTTGCTTGCCTGCTTATTTTTGATTGACTGCGTTTCCAGTTGACAAGAGAGCTGTACAGAAAAGGCAATTACTATGATAATGTACATATATATACATTCATTTAAATACCCAAACACTCAAAATTCTCACACATTCACACATTCACAACTTGGCAAGTTGCCATTTTGTCTGATTTCATTCTGCAAACTTGGCAGTCTGACAACTTCAACAATATAAAATGCCCAAAAACTCGCACATAGAAAAGAATTGGCGTCAATTGGCGACACGTTACAGTGACAAATTGCTGAGTTGTTCCAAGATGGAGCTGTAAAACAGACTCCACTGTTTATTGCCCTGTCAAAAAATATGTAAGTCACTCAGTGCAGTGTCTACATTTCAAGTATGCTTGAATAATATACCAAATGCACATTTGAATCCAGCAAAGTTGTGAAAACTTCAATTGTCAAAGAAATCTCCAAAAAATAACGTTTTTATATTGCGCTCTGCAAGAATGAAAACTCTAAGTTTGACCCTGTCGAAATGTCAAAGTAATTTCATGCGAGTTGTTAAATTGCTGTGAAAGGTCCTTCAAGGAATTTGCCTTGTTTGGTTTTGGTCTGCTTCTCAGTTGAACAGTTTATTGGTGTTGTTACCACTTGTATGTTTGTGCACCACGTAGCAAAGTTGCAAGTCGGTTGTTGGCGTATGTGACACGATCTTCTTGTTTTGCCTTTGTGTTGCACTTTATTGCAATTTAGTGGCAGCAGTTGTGTTGCACACACTGTTGTAAACTAAAAAGAATTACCAGATAACAACACAACATTCTGAATGCTTTTTAACGAGTCGTGCTCAAGCTCGGCTTAAATTGAGAACGTGTCAAGAGCAGTAAGATTTATAAATCATAGTCTACTATTTTGTACATTCATCAAATTGATAGAAATAAGTAAGCTGTATAGTTTTTGTTTGTTGAAATCTTGATACGATACATCTTTCACATCCAACAACAGTTTCAACAAACTTATTCAGTCATTCCCTTAAACCTTACAGAATATATAGAATATGCCAACAAGTGGTTCGTTTTATTCTCAGCATGTTTTCTTTTATAAATATATGTTTAACCGTTCTTAGAATTCAATTACACACTCCCTCACATAAATTTATACAACTTATGCGATAGCAATGGATATGTCATTGGTCAAAGTGTAACTGGGAGTAGCCAAGGCACATTTATCATGATTTATTTTAAAGTGCTGCCGCAGCGAAGACTCTGATAGACTTTTCGAATTGTCTTGGCATCCAAAATATAAAACTTAAATCAATTTGAAACTTATCGCATTCGTTTCATCGAATTCCATTTTAGGGTTGCCATTGATTGATTTGCATTCAACGAATAAAAAATAGTCGTTGACCAATGCGAAAACTTTCTCATTGACTGCTGAAATTGATTAACGACGATAGCAGGAAAAGTTCTTAAATAATATTTACCACCAAATATATATATATATTTGTTTAAATGCAGTGTTAAAGCCACAAAACATTGAGCCACTGCTCAACGGGAATTTCAATTGCATATTAAAAAAGATTTGTTATTAATTAAATTAATATTCACTTATTTATCTCTAGCTATGCAACTCTCTTTAAGAGTAAAATTTCAATTCGAAACTGTCTGGAAAATTAGTTATCTGTAAGTAATACAAAACTCAAGCTTTTGCTGCTGCTTTTCACTCTCCACAAAACATTCTCACTTCTGAGAAATCTAGCTTAAATTCACTTGTTTCATTTAAGCCAAGCAAACTTTCCACTTGAACAGCTTAACACATTTTTTTTGGCATTGTTTTTGTGCAACAAAACAAAACAACGAAACAACATATTAGTTGAGTTGTGTCTTGTTTCCTTTCTGTTGAGCATCCGCAGTCAGAATGCAAATTAAATGAGCTGCACACAATTGGAATTGCGTTCTGTTTGGGCCAATCAAGAAAATGCATGAACATTGGGCCATCTGCCACAGGGAGAACACCTTGAAGACAAGCATAGCTACAACTAAAATACGATAAACTGAAGAAGTTATGTTGGGGATAATATTTCGGACAGCATTGGGACGCTTATTTATAAAACACCCAAAAAGTATTCAATGACAACTGGATATAGTCAACGGGCAACAAGCGACTTAAAGGTTTTAAATGCTTGTAGATTTGTGAGAAGACAGCATGGCTAAATGACTGTTCTCAGCTGTTCGCCTCAGCGACTAAGAAAATGAAGAAAAGTAGAATCGCTGTTGTCGGTGGCGGCAAAAGGAATGCAGCAGGTAGTAAAGCAATGCGAGCATGTCAAAGTGCACAGCAAATATGCCATGTGAATCGGGCCAAAGGCAAATAAACCGCAACGTATAACTTTTAGCCCTCACATACAGAGTGAAAGGACTGTGTACTAACAAGCATCGGCAGCTACAAAGCAACTGCATTGTCTGTGTCCTGAGTCCTAACAGCAGAAGTTCACATTGTTGTCATTTGTTCAACATTTTCTACACTAGCAGCAACAAACCGAGGCACACAACGCTTGCAACGTTACCTGCAAAAAAATGTGTCAACATAATGCTGGAGGCTCCATTCCCAAACAGCAACAAAAGCTGTGAAAAATGCTTGCGTGAAATAAATGAAATACCTGTGGAATTTCGTAAAAGTGAAATTCTTGGATACGTATATAGGAAGTTGATGAAGCTGTTCGAATTATGACTCATTTGGTGGAACTGTTCAGTAAGAAAATAGATTTACAATAAATTTGCATTTCACATTTTGTGCAACTTAATTTGAATGGCATCAGTTGAGCGCATCTGAATTATATGCTGACAGACTCACATTACGTATACGCAGCGTGTAAACTGAAATATTTATAAGTGCATATGAGTGACAACACGACAGTGTCAGCAGCAACGACAGAGACAGAGACAGCTACAGCGACAACACCAACGACAACCAATGACCAATGGACCGACAGCAGACCAACTTTGCTTTGCTCGTAATGACCCAGCATTATATGGCGGTTAAATCAACGTCCTGGCAACGCGGCAAAACTAATTAAAGTCTGCTTAAATAAATTTATGATGCTGCCATACATAGCCTCATTGTTTTGGCACCACAGAGACTCTACGTATGAGACAGAGACAAGAGTCAAAAGATAAAATAGGCAGGTCTATTAAAAAGTCATTGCTTTTGCCTGGCAGTACGAAAGATGATATAAGAAAGTGGAAAGTGGAAAATAGCCTCAAGAGTTCCGTCCGCAAATTAATTGTGTTTTAATTGTGCGGTACAAAACGACAGAAGCGGAGAAAAAGACCATTAAACAGTCACAAGGATTAAGTGATAATGGCAGGTGCATAAGTTCCTGCGGAAGAGGCAATTAAAGCGTATAAAAATGACTGTAAGAATAGCAAAAAAATAAACAATTAATAAAATATTGTAACGAAGCTAAATTAACTCTTGATAAATTTTCTCTTTATCACTTTCGGAATATGTATCATATAGGATAGTCACACAGTTCACATTCTATATTCTAAGTTCTTTTATTTAATAATATTTATAATATTTACAAAGTACAATGGAAATGTGACTGGCAAACTGACTGAGCTCTTGGCTTTCATTTGCTGAATTTATGAATATTTTATAGCATTCTAAAATGGTGTGGCGCTCTGTAATATGTTGAATGGTATCTGTCTTAGTGCATATCTGTTTTATATGTAGATATAGAGATAGATATGTGTGTGTGTGCATATCGTTTTTCTGACCCACTCTTGGAATCTCTGAGTTTGTCTTTTGTCTGGTAGCTGCCATTTGTTGGCATTGCATTTTCGCTTCATAATCCGCTTAAAGTGCAGAGAACTGTCAATTGTCGAGCTAACAATGAAAAATCATTGGCTTTATGGTGTGGAATAAGTTAGGAGAGGAATGAAAAACTGTGAATGGCCCATGTTAAAATGCATCAATAAACAGAAAACACGCTTTAAAGAGCAAGTACGATTATCTATCAATCTAGTTTAATTTGATTATACATTTTGCAAATTCGCATAACTAAAATAAATTTTAATTATTAATTGCATTCATTTTGTTTGCAAACAAAACAAAACAAAAGCCAATAACTAAATAATAAATAATTAAATGAATTTGCATATTTACCAACCAAATGTCAGCTGTCAATTAACTGCTTACATTACATATTACAGCTTCTCAAACGATGCAAGTTGAGACTTAAATTAAATTGGATACAATGGCAAAATGCAAAATCTGTTTACATGTCTTGCCATTTGTTGAATTTTGGCATTTTGTGGCTCGCATGGCGTATGCGTAATATAAGCATTTGTAAATCTAATTACAAATATATGAATTTTACAGTTGTGGGTTGCCGAGCTTGAGGCATTAAACAACATACGCATCAAAGTAATATGAATGCAGTCTTAGTCCCATGATTAGTTCAAGTTGCATTATTCTACCTTAGATACATTTAATTTTCAATAATTCAAAAAGCAAGATATTCTAATCAGAACAAACCCAATAATTTTCTTTGTAATTTAAGAGGCATCTCTTCATTATTATTATAAGGGGAATTCATTTGTTTTAAATAAATGTGCTGCCTTGTTTCTACCTTCTGTCTTGAGCTGTTAGTTGCAAATTTGACTTTACATATTTCGTGTGCCGCAATTACGAGCTACTGTCCCAGGACTTAATATGTCAGCATTGACTAATTTATGCACCTGCAGATGCAGGTTCATAAGGTTAAGTAACTGGGCGCGTGGCGAAGATGTTGAATAGGCAGTCAAAGGGGATGGACGACCCACCCGTAGAATGTGCCAAGCAATTTGGGCCTCTGCTCAGGCTTCGGCTAGAGATAAAACAACATCTGTTTGATTTACACACGCACTTTGGATCTACATGTGGGCTATGTTCGCCCTAATTGTTATTTTTGCTGCAAATAATCATATAATAATTTGGACTATGTCTTTCTGCTTTAAATCCCTTTAAGCGCCGGGTGCTCCAATAATTCTATGTACTCGTGGATGAGAATGAAATGCTCCAAGAGAGCTCGGCACAGCTTTAACCAAAAGAGAATAAACAAACAAAAATTCGAAAATTTGCATTTGCCTTGTGACCGAAGTGAATACAAAAGTAGACTTTAAGTCCGCTCAAACATAAATTGAGTCGTTTACGACCATGAAAGCAAGCGAATGAAACCTTTTATGCGTGGGCAACTTGTCAAGTGCTTTAGCGATGGGTTTGGGTCTATTTAGTTAGAAATTGGGATTAAAGATTAAAGGCATAAAAAAGAGAATCTGAATGGCAAAATAAAAGCGAATTAAACCAATTGCATTCAAATTAGCAAATCAAAAGCATTTCACTTGTAAAACTGAGTAATCTGTTCTTAAATTCCAGCTACAGGAGCCGTGTTAACTGTGGAATACTCTCGACTTTCAAGTTCGGCAGCTCCACAAATGAACTTACTTCAGCTTGACACATGAGGAAGGTTCCGAGTGGACGGACAGTGTCATATGAGTTGACCACAAAAAGACACTCTCACTCACACACACACTCACTCACTCACACCCACAAAGCTGAGATTTATGGATAATGGTTTGAGTGTCTGTGTGCTTGTGTAAGCCACATCTTGTGGTAAGCCTTTCGCCTGCCACTTGCCAGTCTGATGCCAACACACATTCACACCCCGAGAGAGCCAGAAGCCGTTGAGCAAAGCATGTCACGCACTTGACAACGACACAACGTGCAACTGACGCAAATGACATGTTTATGTGGCATACTTTTCAGCGCAAATTAAAAGGGGCAACAACTTTGAAGCCATCTTACGTGTATGTCTAGCAATTAAAACTGACAAGCAGACAAAAAATATAAATATAAAAAAGCAAAAATTGCCTTTCGGGTTGCGCACTTTGCGACCACATCATGACACGTACATGGCTATAAAAAATAGTACAAATTGATCATCAACTGTTGGCGGCGCGTGGTGGCATTTGGCGAGGAGACTGAGTACCATAAACGAGACCCGAACACAGATCATGCAAATCATCATGGAAATAAAATTTGGTGCAAGGCGACACAAACAATTTAATAAAACTCAAATTGACGGAAATTTACATGCTTCACAGCACTTGGCTGACAGATACTTGGAATTTCTAACCACCTACCCATTCGTTCCTCCCTTTATGGCTCTCCCTCTCTCTCTATCACTCCCGTTCCTTGCTCAATTCTCCCCTATACTAAATGTGCTCTTTGTCTGCGCTCAGAGCTTATGCTTGTAGTTGAAAGTTTTTTGTCTCACACTCACACGACTAAGTGTCAGTTTTGTCTCTTGTCGCTTAACTTTTGCGATAGTCTCGATTCGTCTCGATACGGGCCCAGACCGGCCTACCCTTCAGACCAAAGTTTTATTCATTCGTGCTCTCAAAATCGAATTTGTTTCACAATTTCGTTATATACTGTATCTCTTCCAACAAGTAAGAAGGAAAGAAAACGAACGAACAATAATAAAATAAAGAGAAGCCAACAAGAAAATCAAGTCTCAACCACGAGCGGTTTGTGGGCTAAATAAATGTTAATAAGCTCAAGTCGTTGTACTTTTAGAGGCTAAGACTCTTGTCAAATCCGATGAATACAAATAAATTATGCTGTTATTCAAATCAGTCCCAGTTTGCCGAAAGTTGGCTTTCCACTTTGAAATGTTGCTCGAAGGGCTTTAAATTATTGACATCCTCTTAGACATTTATAAAAGCGATTGAACATGGGATTTTAAATATATTAAAGTCTCTCAAAACAAATTAAGAAGAACAAAAGAAAAGGCTGCTTACGGATTAGCTAACTTCTGGCAGAAGACCCGCCTGTATTTGATTAGCCATCAGAGCTTTTTCAGTGAAACGATTATTATTATATATTAAATATTTGGTTTTAATATTTATATATATTTTACGAGTTTCACAACAAACTATATAAGAATATATTTTAAATATTTTAAATATATGTTGTTTAAATTAATAATAATAATAATAAAAAAAAAGTAAAATAGTAAAAGTAAATTTAATTGTGAATTTTTATTTCGTAGGGTGCAAAAGTTAGAGATTAGAAATCATTTTCTATGAGTTTAAATATTTTATATTTTCCCTCATTTTGTAATAACAATATATTGTTAAATTTATATTTAAAAATATACTTAATATGCTTAATATATATTGAAAAATATACGTAACTGAAAGGCAACAACAAAGTAACTTACGAATCTGTCAAACAACAATAAAATCCTATTAAAGCACAACAAACTTGTGAAGTGCCAACTGCCAGAACAAATTTAAATCACAAAACGATGAAATATTACACCTGCGGTGAATATTTCATCATGACTTCATTTGCAACATGCGGCATGTTGCTGCTGGCCCAACAGCAAAGTTCAAATCAAAAATACAATTTTTTTTTGGCCAACCAGAAAAAAGCAATCATTGCAGACCATAAAGAAGGTAAAGATAAAATATGATAAAAATATTTTTGAATACATTCATGTGAGGATGGATGTAGGTGCGGAGAAAGGGAACAGGGGGGGAAGTAGAACGAAATAGAGCTCGGTTGCTGAATATGAGCAAATACGCGTGTAATCAGCTTACTTACGCATGTTTATTGTATATGTATGTATACAAATTGTTGAAAGAGAGACAAATATTCAAATTGGTAATTTTACTTAAGGGCAATAAACAAATTTTTTGGGAAACCTTTTTGCTGACCAAGTTTATATGAAGCTGAAAACTTGTTGGCCCTGCTTAACGATTATACACAAATTGACACAAATTTTATGCTAATTTCAAGTGCGCCAAATTAACAATTATAAACGTCAACTTCTCATCGTGTAATTTGCATAAATTTACACGAGTTTGTATAGCTATTTCTTGCCTCTCACTCTCCAATCAAGCTGCCTGCTCCGTGAGTCAACCCTTGCTTTGAACACTCCGCTCACTAAACGTAGCTCGTCTGCAGTCCGCCGTCTCATTCTAAAGAGCTTTTATCATTGTTGTTTTTTGCTTTTTGCCTTCTGCTTTTGGCCGCGTTATTTGCCGTAAAAATACAACTTTTCTTTCACGCTGTTATTCGAGCTACAGGGTCAGCCCAAGGCATCACATTTTCTCAAGTGGCTTGTTTGTTTATAGAATTTACAGTTTTCAACTCAAATGTCTCCCTAGCGGACTGCAGGTAATACCATCCCTGCTCATAAATCTTTCATCTGCCGTTGCTGACATTATATGCAAAGGGAACTCGTAACGCTGCGTATACGTAATATATAAAAATGCATATGTAAAACTATTAAAAGTATGCAGCATGGAAAATACTTCAACTGCAGTGCTGGATTGCTACTCGAAGTAGATGAAGTGCACTTGGTGTTGGCATACTAGGTATCTCCACAATGTTATAATGCAATTGTATAAATCAATAACACTCAAATTATATTCATTATATAGATTAATTCTGAATACTAGTTAGATGTTAGACCTACTTAGTTTAAATGAGAGCCATTTCCATTCACAGACACATCAATTAAATTGCCGACTGGATTCTATAGGATTATTAGACCCTGTACCGGGCTATATTAACATTGTGTAACAGGCAGAAGAAGGAGTGGCAGACCTTATAATGTCCGAAACTATATTCATAACTTATATTTGGTTATATTATAATATTCATTTATATATTCAATTTATTTAAATAATTGCAGTTAAACAGTAACAATTATCTAAAACTTTAATGATACAGAAACTGTACTGTCGCGTGCACTCGACTTATCCTCTTGTTTCTTAAATACGAATTAATCCCGAAAACAACGAAATTGTCTTTAGGCAAAAGATTTTACTTCTTTGTTGTGAATTAAAATGTCTTCAGCTAATTTGAAGCAATTTCATACACTCCAATGCTGGCGTCAAGGGCGAGACACGCTCATGAAGCAGATAATTTCGAGTAGTTTATTTGGCGCTACAATTTGTTGGTTGGCAACTGAGCACTGCGAATTGTTGGCTGCAAAATAATTTCATGGTTGATTACACAAAGAACGAAAACAGGCGAAATATTCGTAATTGGAAAATGATGTCAAGCTGCTGTCTATTTCTTTTGCACAGAGCTGTTGTTGACGACGACAATGTTGAATGGTGGAGTCTTTTTTGCTCCACACTCCAACTGCTGATTAATTAACTAAAGTCAAATCAAGCAAATGGCGAAAGGAAGCGTCAAAATGCTTATTTAGGTCAAGCTAAAAATGCTGGGTGCTGGGTACAGGGAACTCGGAGCTGGGAGCTAGGAGTTGGGAACTGGGAGCTGCGAACCTAAGATTTGTTAATTAATTTTGCGAGTTTGTGGCATCTACTCTCATGTGTCTGCCACGGTCAGCCCATGTCTCTCACTCGTGTTTAAAGCGAATGCGAAAACAAAAATAAAAACTCATACTGATACAAAACGAACCGCAATTCAACAATGAAAGGACAGTTTTTTCATCATTTTGATGCTGTTTGCAGTATTTTGTATTTGCTGCGGTAATGGAAAACAAAAACTATACAAAAGAAACAAGAATACATAGCTTGAAGTTGTGTTCTTCTATAGCCATCTGATAATGCTCATTTTGGCCATTGTTGGTGCTGCTGCTTAGGCCTTGGCGCCACTTAAATGTAGCGTATGTGGGAGATACATATAAATAAAAGAACCATATAAAATATATAAAAGTGAATAGATAGCGAGGCAGAGGCGTAGATGGGCAGATGGCAGCGATTAAGAAAGGGAATATGTATCCCTAATAGAATTTGTATCCTTTAATCTGTGTGTCGAAGAGATGTACTTAAGATTGAAATGATGAGAAAGTCAGATGCATCTTCAGAGTGAAACTCTTCATATTCAATCGATACAGAGATAATACTGTACAGGAAACCCCCTTTGGGGCTAAGTCACTGTGCTCAGAGTCCGCCCTATATCAGGGTGGGAATAGTATTCCTCTTTGCTTGCTCTGAAGATATACTTACACTATAAATAAGTGCCACATGCCCAACATTTTTATGCTGTTTTATTGCACTGAGCTAAAAGGCAAAGCAAACGAAACTGAAGCAAAACCGAACCGTGACCATGTGGCATATCTGCTCTGTGGGGCAGATGGGGGTATTCTTTGGTTTGTTGTTGTTCCATGTTTCTGCTCCAGTTCGAGGTGCCGCTTCCTGGTTATGTCGATATATGTAGCTCCTGGCTGCCTGACTGTGTGACTGTGTGACTGTGGAACTGCTCAAACCAAAATCTTATTATGTGCTACATTTAACGCCCAAGTAGCTGAACATTTCAGTCAGATATTTCCATTTAGTTTGCCATCAGCCTGAAAGCATAAGGAAGAGCACAGCAGAGAAACGCATTGTGATTGTGCCTGTCTATCCAACTCGATCTCTTTACTTTCCACTTTACCCAAGTCCCGCCATGCAATGTGTCGTTTCTTTTGGCCATTTTATTTGTTAAGTCAGCAGTGGTGCAATAAAATTCAACTGCTTTGTGTAAGCCTTTCGTTTTCACCCCTCAATTGTACCTGTGGTTAGCAGCGACGCGTCGCTTTCTGCAAATCTTTTTTTTTTTTTTTTTTTTTAAAATAGGTTCCAATTTATTTCAGATTTGTACTGTTTGCTTCTAATTAGTACATTACTACCTTCATGGCAGCTTAACCTAATTATACATTAATATAAAAACATTGACTATCTTATAATATAGTTACACATATAATACATAGAATTATTTTGATATTTACATTTTTACATTTTTACATATTTAAATTAAGAAATTAAGATATTCTTCTGGCAGGAAGATCGTGTGGATGAATCCTTTTCAGGCGTCTTCTGCCCGCATACCTCAGTAGGCGTTGGGCAAGCGTATTTGGGTGGCATGTCAATTTTTGACAGTAATTTTCCGCCTGTAGCTGCAGTACGTCGCCAACCATAGGTACGCCTAAGTCACGCTCAATGTCTCTATTCCGCATGTACCAAGGCGCATTGCACATCCTCCTGAGGATTTTGCTTTGAGCCACTCGAATTTTGTTAATGTTTGTCTTGGCGGCTACTCCGTAAACTTGAAGCCCGTACTTCCAAATTGGGCTCAATATCGCCTTGTATATGGAAACCTTGTTCTGCAGAGAGAGCTTGTTTTTTGGCGACAACAGCCACGACATCCTCGCCGCCTTTGCCAGGATTGTTTTTTGCACCATTGTTGTATGCCGAGCGAAGTTTAGGCATCTGTCAAGGATGACTCCGAGATACTTGTAGTGCGATTCATGACTGAGGATTGATCCCAACATCCTAATTCCTGGACAGAATCCAATTCTTGTCGCGAATGTCATGTTCGCACACTTACTAGCATTGATGCCAATGTTCCACTTACGGGCCCATATCTCGAAGCTCCTGACATATTGTTGCAAGGCCTCGGCGGCAGTGCCAAGAGACTGGCTCCTGGTAAGAACAGCGGTGTCGTCGGCATATGTTGCGATAAGAACGTCCTGAGGGTCAACTGCTCGTACTGCACACGGCTTCGGCATGTCGACTGTGTATATGGAGTACAAAGTTGGTCCAAGTACACTACCTTGTGGAACTCCTGCGCATATCAGTCTTTCAGAAGATTTGGCACCATCGACAATAACGCTGAACGACCTGTCAGCCAAAAAGCTGCTTACTAGCTGGAATAGTTGTGGAGTCAATAGCTGCTTCAGCTTACAACGAAGACCATTGTGCCAGACACGGTCAAAAGCCTGCTGTATGTCCATGAACACAGCCACAGCATACTCTTTCTGCTCCATAGCCTCCAGTGCAAAATTCACAACTCTATGCAATTGTTCTGGTGTACCATGTCCCTTACGAAAACCGAACTGCCACTTTGGTATCGCTTGAGATACGCTCTCCAGACTAAGGATCCGAGTTAAGATGACTCTCTCCATCATTTTACCCAATGCCGGAAGGAGACTGATTGGTCGGTATGAGTTGACCTCCGTTGGTTGCTTCCCAGGCTTGGGGATCATGGTAATCAGTGCAGACTTCCAGATCTTCGGGAAGTGTCCAAGCCGTAGAATGCTGTTGAAGAGCAGGACTATGAAAAGCACTGCCTTAGGCGGGAGCAGTTTAATTGTCCTGTTATCCAGATCGTCGTGCCCAGGGGATTTTTTTTAATTTTAAATCTTTAATTAACAGTGAGACCTCCTGGTATGTTACTGGTGTAGCAGGAGGGGTCATTTGGAACGGTCTATTCAGGGTTGCTTCAATATGCCATTGCATATAGTCTGGTGATAAATTCAACGGCTTGAATCTATTCTCTAAACTGTCTGCAAAAGTTTCGGCTTTCTCCAGCCCAGAAAAGCACCAGCCGCCTGATTGATTTTTTAAAGGAGCCTTGGGAATAGCCTGTCTCTTGTATTTACTTGTGAGCTTCCAAAGCAGGAAATTAGAAGAAGCGTCGCAACTTGCTCTGGCTAGAAGCTCATCAGTTTGTGTTTGCCTTGATTTGGTGAGCACTTTTTGTAGCCGATTCGCTATTCTCCTGCAGATTGGTATAAGTCTCTCATCACCAGTCCTGACATATTCCTTCCGGATCCTTCTTTTTAGACTCAGGAGCGCGGCAGCTTGAGGGGACAACTCAGCTCTATGATGACGCTGTTGATTCTGTGGGGGCGCCGCTGATGCAGAAACGGCTGCGGATTTGAGGTGCTCCATAAATGAGGATAGTGCAGCATCTACTTCATCCGAGTCATTGAGTCTCGTGCCCAAATTAATCCTGTTTTCAAGCTCAGACTTAAATTTATTTATGCAGCACCCGGGGCCGAGCAGTCTTTTTCTACCAGGCTTCATTTGCGGAGAAATATGGAGGGTGGCAACAACAGGCAGATGATCTGATGAAAGATCGTAACGGCTTTCTACTGTGAGCTTGTTATTCGCAATTCCATTGTATATAAAGAAGTCTATCGCTGAGGGTGTCAGTTGCCTGTTATACGAAAAGAATGTTGGATTTCCAGTAGCTAGCACTTGACATCTACTATTCGCTAAAGCTTCTTGCAAACGGTTACCGCGACTGCATGCCCTTAAGCTGCCCCACCATCGGTGCTTTGCGTTGAAATCGCCTCCTGCAATGAATTTGTTGCCGAGTGACGAGAGTACATTATCGAATTCTGCCGTAGACCACGCTTCATTTGGAGGGAGGTATACTGAAGCCAATGTAATGTTCCCGTCGTTGGTAGAGATGCTAACGCTTGCCTGTTGCACCTTCCAGAGTGAAATTGGCTCCTTTTGCGAATGGATAATGTTGTTTTTAATTATAATGGCAGCCCCACCTCTGCAGTACCCGCTAGGATGATTGGCGAAGTAACAAGAATATCCTGGGAAGTAAAGTGTCTCACCTGGGCAGATATGGGTTTCCGTTACTAACATAACGTCAATTGAATTGATACTTAGAAATGTCATCAATTCGTTTACATTTTTACGCAGTCCTCGTGCGTTCCATAACCCAATTATTACTTTAGGATAATTCATTTCGAAATAATTTTCTGGACTAGGTCCCTAAATGCATTATTTGACTCCATTAAACCCTGGATACAATTTAGCAGCTGGTCCATCCTGGAGTTCATCTCGTGTATGGCCCTTTCTAAAATTGCAAGTCTGCTGCTGTATTCTTCCTCAATTGCGTTGCTCGTTCGAGCACTCAGCTGCTTTGGTGTTGAATTGTTAGCAGTAGAGTTCAAGTTACGCCTCGCCATATCAGCGTAAGAAAACCCATTCCTGACAACTGTGTCCGTTATAAATTGGTTTGTTGAGAGGTTATCTCTGCGTAGTTCGCTTTTGTGGCTTTGTGGCAGTCCGTTTTGAGGCAATCTGGTCGGTGGCTTAAGTTTCTTCGTCAAGTCAATCCTCACTTTGCATCCTTTGTAGCTGGATGCGTGATTTTCACCACAGTTGGCACAAACACTGGTGTCGCCTGAGCGCATCCTACAGCAGTCAGACCCTGTTGGGTGATCACCTGAGCATTTGCCACACACTGGTTTCCTGAGGCAGTAGTTACGGGAATGTCCGTAGTCTTGGCATTTTCTACATTGCACCAGTTCTTTGCTAGGCTTCGACTTCATAACTGTCACCCTATGTCTTCCAATCTGCGTAATTTTTAGTGCTTCTGCAGCATTGGCTGTTTGTTTAATGTCAACAAAAAACATGTTTTGCCTAGTTTTTGTGTTAACTATTTTTATACCCTGTACAGGGATATATTAACTTTGTGAAAAAAATTTTTGTAACAGGCAGAAGGAGTCATCTCCGACCCTATAAAGTATATATATTCTTGATCAGCATCAACAGCCGAGTCGATTGAGCCATGTCCGTCTGTCTGTCTGTCCGTCTGTCCGTCTGTCCGTCTGTCCGTCTGTCCGTCTGTCCGTCTGTCCGTCTGTATGAACGCGTCGATCTCAGCAACTATAAGAGCTAGAGACACCAAATTTGGCATCAAGGTTCCTGTATACCATACGCAGATCAAGTTTATTTTAAATTTTGGATACCTCCCCCCCTTCCCCCGCAAATCGAAAAAAACGAATAATAGCCACATTTTTCAACGTAGACACTTCTAACTTAACAGGTGCGTTAAGAATGATATGTAGAAGGAACGCTGAAAGTTTCATCAAGATCGGTTTGTAAATAAGACAGATAATCAGCAATAAAAGTTATTTTTCCACGGAATCTTAGAGCAGCAGGCAGCACATGTGTGCGAGCGAGACAGCGAACGACTGTGACACATGCGTCTGCTTACCATGTGTGCATATTTGTGCGAGCGAGATAGGGAACTACTGCGACACAGGCATAAGTAAATTAAGTGTCGTAACACTCAGCTTTTGATTGAATATGTATAAATATGTGAAAGTGAGCTGCTATAAGCAAGCAAAGAATTCATATGCAAAATGAGAGTTTCAAAGGGGTTTTCTTTAAACACCTGTTATGTTCTTACTTTTATTTTAATCAAAGTATCTATTATCAAAATACTCTTAATATAGAAGCCTGTACAGGGTATTATACTGTCGAATGCGGTCGACTGTAGCCTTTTCGACTGGTTTCATCATCATTTTCGTTAACTTCGATACTTTGCCAGTTAGGCTTCCTGGGGCAGTAGGTGTTCATAACTTTGAATCCTTTTTCTGCAAAAGCTTTTTCAATGATCTCCTTTGGGACGTTAGGATGAATATCTTTTACCACCAACTTAAACGCCTTGTCTTGCCTTAGTTGATGATGCCAAAACTCACATTTCCTCTCACTTAATACTTTGATTATAGATCTGAATGCCTCTGCATTTACAGCGTAAATGCGAGAAATTCCAGATCTGGAAGTGCGAATGTTATATTCCTCAGTGCGCTTGTTTAAAGCCTCCTCTAACTCGTTCATGTTGTTTACATGCGGCACACAGATCGCTGGCGGCTTCGGATATGATTTTTGTTGCTGAGTACCTTCGTCATTAGCTGACATTGTATGCTCCACTGGATCATCCATTTCCATCAGTGCCTCCGCTTCTTCAGCGAGTGCAGCAAATCGGTTGCTATGCAGGAGAGGGGAGGAGGGGTTGCTTACGTCTTTCCGTCCTTCAGTTAAGTTGACTACAGGTTGTTTGCCCTTAACAATTGTTTTTGTGACCATTTTACCTTTGTGTTTCCTACGCAGTGATACCATGGGCAGTTGAAAAGAACAGCTATTAGTGGCTGCGCTTTGGCTTACCTCACGCACAATGTTAGGTGTTGCGCAAATGTATTGGGACGATGTTGATGCTACAGAATATGTCAATCCGCAGCTAACAGTGGTCGTAGTAGTAGTACACGTAGGAGTCGCTACCGAGTTGCTCGTTCCGTCTAAATGCGATATCCTCATGTCTGAGATGAGCGATGTACGTAGGTTTCTTGGTGATTCACCAGCTACAAGTTTCATCGCCTCGAAATCCAACGACTTGTTTCCAGGCCGGGAGTGAGAAGATGTTTTGTTATTCATTTTCTTAGCAAATCAACAATATTTATTTACTAAATAATGCGTTTGCTTATTGTTTTTGCTGAATTTGTCTGCACAAGATGAGTTTAGCTGATAACAATCTTGCACAAAGTTCAGCGCTAGCAAGTGGCAGCGAGCGCGGGGGCGGGTAGCGGCTGAAGCGCTAGACTAACGCAGACGAGCGCCAGCGAGCGCAGAGCAAGCTCTAGCGAGCGCGCGACGCGGGGTTTGTTGCTTATGCTCTTATCTCTGTTTTGATCAGATGCTGACGCCGACACCGTCTGGGCGGTGTCAATTGAAAAAGTCTTGCAGGTGGATAACTAACAATAATTAACACAGCAAAACACGACCGTCGGCGGCGACTGTACAAAAGCGACTCTTGTTCTTCTGCAAATCGATGCGCAGTCGTAAAATGTTCCAAATTTATTGCATACTTCGAGGAGACCATGTGTGTGTGTGTGTGTGTGTGTGAACTTGCGAGTGTGTGTGACATCGTCGGGGCTCGTACTTTGCGATTTTTACACCCTTTTGATTGGCCTTCGTGCAGATTAAAGTTGTATTACGCGACGCGTAAATTTTATACGAGTCTCCTTTAAAATGTTTAACAGTGCGTATGCGTGATTTAGACGCCTCTCGACCATTTGTTCTTGTTATTGTTGTTGTTGTTATTGCTCGGTTTATAATGGAAATTTTTATAATTATTAACAAGTGCCACAAAATCTACTGTGGCAGAGCGCAGTGCAATTTTATAGCCGAAGCGTTAATCAATTATGCAATTTTAATTGTTGTGGTCCGCATCAGTTAATTGAATTAATTTTTAGAAAATTACCATAGTTTTTGCGCACAGCAAGCGCATTTAATTAAATTTCATCCAATTAATTACGTGCAAATTCAATCACAGCAAATTGACAGAAATGCACAGCAAAAAACAAAGAGAAACAGAGGTTTCTGTTTAAACCTCAGGAAGACAAGGAGTAATTCGAACTTGATTCTTTGGTATTGATTGAAATTCTATTGGCCAAAATCACAGCATAATAAAAGCATTAGATTTAATGAGTTGCCATAAAAGTTTAACCAACGGACAGCTAATAGCACACGCACACATGCAAACGAGCTTCACACTTCTCTGATTCTTGACTGCCGCTGAACAACGAGCAACCCATTACCCACAACCCATAACAACAGCAACAGCAACAACAACAATGTTAACGGCAATGGAGAAAAAAGAACTTAAAGACTAGAGTCTTGGCCATAATGCAACAGTAAAGACCAAGGCCAACAATCACCGACAGCTGACAGCTCCGACCTGCCCAACCACTTGCAGCTCAAGTAACTGGCTAACTTTCAAGGGTTCGTGCAAACAGGCAAGCAGGCAAACAGGCCAACACCGAACTAACCAACTGCAGCTGTGACCATCCGCAGTCGTGGATAAGACTCAAAGGTTGCTCTTGACATTCGAGTGCAAGTCAATCGAAGCGTTCAACTTGCCTTCGCCGTCCAACAGACTTACGAGCTACCCACACAGTTAACGACCCAGAATATTCGGCCAAAAAGTTTTAGGATAGTTAGTGGCGTAGACTGATGAGAAGTTTGGTTATAATGAAATTATGACTTTTTCATTATTATTCATTAAAATCAAACAACAATTTAAATTAAATATAAAAGAGGGTAAAAATGCGAAGAATCGTTTATGGATCTAATCATCTTAAGAAATAATATTACTTTGTAAAAACAGTAAGAGAAATAGATTGAATACTATGAAAGAGATGGAATATACCATATATTCCATTACAGGGTATTTTGGAATCTTCTCAAAAGAGTCATGCAAATTTGTCCTGCCTGCATATCCGTTTTGCAGCCAATTTTGTCAGGTGTCAGCTCTGTTTCAGCAGAAACGCACTCAACTCTTCTCAGTTCTCAAAGTGCTTTTCATTTAAATTTGTAGTCCATTTTTTCATGGAAGCAAACGGTGAATGGTTGCATAGAACGCTAATTGTAAGCTCGACACTGTTGGGAGGCTTACAATTCTGGTGAAGATTCCTTTTGATTTCGCCGCCATAGCCAGTTTAGTCAGTGTATACAAGGAATGCAAATATTTGGCATGTTTTACTGGGCGGCATCTTTATTTTATGCGGCAACCAAACACAACGCGACTCAATGATTGGAATTGTGTGGATGTTGCGGAGCTTCGACATGACAACCCGCACTGAAATCACGCAGCTCGCATACGCCATTGAATTTTAAATGAAGCCGCCACATGATTGGAGACTGAGACTTAAAGGGAGGCACTGCGACTGCGACTGCGACTGCGACTGTGACTGCGACTACGCAGCGGATGGGGGAAGTGTAACTGCGACTGTGACTGTGAATGTCACTGAGACAAGCACGCGCCACATTTGTCTACTCCTCCACACCAACAATTATATGTTTATAATAAAAATGCAAGGCAAGTCTGTGTGCTGGCAAAAAGAAAAACAACACAAAGTGCTTATGGCTTAAAAGCACTTGAGCCACGGAACCACCAGCGACCGCCAACTACCACCACACACAAAGTCAGGCCCAAATTCAGAGCATAATTGGCAACGTGTGCTCGTTGCCATTGGCGCAGTCTGCACATTTAATGCTTATGAAATTCTTAAAGGCACTTTCCTGCTATGCGGATAAAGGTATGTGGCTTCTGCCCCGCCAACACAACCAGCAAAGATGCCCTGCATATAATACAATAGTGGTTGCCACAAGTAGAGAAAAACAAAACTCAATTCACTCGGAAATGCTGTGGATATGATTTAAAATTCATTAAAAATATGCAAGCAAATTATATGAAAAGGGAGCATTAGAAATATTCCATAAGAAGGCAAAGACAAAGGGAAATCATAACAAGAAAAGCTTTCACTAATATAGTGCGGAGATAAGCTTCCAACTAAACTAGAATTCCTTCCGTTTCATATAACTTCTGAATAGGTTAGCATGATATAGTCAATCATTGGCTGAGCTTCAGCCTTCTTACTTTTCAGTAGTTGGAGCGAGGTGTAGATGACCACATTTTCATTTGGTTCATTTATGCGATTTTCCTTGTTTTAACAAAGTGTTGACTTTCCGGCAACACCATAAAAGTTTGCCCAAGGAAAGCGGAAAAACTCTGCTCGAGTTTTATTTTGTTTCGGTGGGTGTTCAATTTGAAATTTTCATGAGAAACAGCTGCAAGTTTGTTGCAAAAACACTGTGTGGCATCCGCACAAGATGTTGCCGCCATTCAGAAGCAGATGCAGGCTGCAGGTCTGGAATTGGTTTGAGAATGGAAAGTGCGTCTGCATTTTTCAAGGAATTTGGATCTCTACACTTCTATGTAATAGATACAACTAGCATGTGCCACCCAAAGTTACAAGTTTTGGTCTAAAATTTACAATAAGTATGCACTTACACACGTGCATATTTCATGGTAAACTAATGAATTTCTAATGGAAGAACTGGAATCATCGGAACATGTGGCACCGTTTCGTGTCTTGTCACACTGGTGACCGTTAAATGACTTTTAATAGGATCAAATGCTGTGCATTAGATAGAAACCGAAGGCCATGGAAAAATCTGAATTACCACAGTCCTCAAAGCCAACTACGAGTACAATTATATCATACTGCAGACGAATTAAAAATATATTATATAATTACTTCAATTATAAACACAAATTGGTTTAATGTACACTACTACCAATCATACAAAGCTCCATGCAATCAGAGAACAAAGGAACTGCAGTATTAAATAACAAACAATTGGATGAAATTTGTATTTGCATTCACACAGTTGTGTACTTACATGATAACTGATGGCCATGCAAACAGATGAGACCAGTTTGCAATTTTGATTACCTTAACTACTCAATGCTAATCGAACTCACAATAACAAAGACTTTAATAGACAGAGCGCATTACCAATTCACATTTGTCTTTAGATTAATTAATACCGTCAATGAACGAAGAGAACAGAGATTCTAAACAGAATGGTATAAAGATATGGAGGGGAGAAATTTAGGTTAAGTAAGTAATAAATGAAGTGAAGAAATACATTCAAGTTAAAAAATATATTTAATAATTAAGAAGCGCTAAGCTATCTTTTAGTCGAGCCTCTCATTTTAAAAAGATTGTAGAACTCTGCAACATTTTCAGTAAAAGGAAGGCAGACGAAGCAAAAAGTGAGAGAAATACATATTTCGAACAGCCAGCGAAAGCTGCAAATGTTGAAATATAAAAGTTTGAATGCAAATCTATCTGTGTTTAATTGTTAAGTGTTAATTAAAATAACCAACTACTGTTCTCTGTGTAGGTATTACGAACTGTAAATGAGGAGCTGGCAGTGGACGGGTAGTGAAATATATAATAGTATATATATAATTCCTATGAATCAGTCAGAATTCTAAAATGGTTCACTGATAATTAAATATTAATAATTAAAATATTAATGTAAATTTGTAAATTTAAAAAAAAACAATAAAGTTTCTAATTGTCAAAAAAATCAACGACTCTTTACGCCGTTTATAAATGGATTGTAAAACCAATCCTACATTTTTGAAATTTCTTTTATTCGCATTCAAATTTTTTTCCATTGTTTTTCACTTGACTAGCTTCATGAATATTTTAAATATTTTCATTTTGACATATTTTCAATTAACTTAATAGCCTTTAGTTATTGTATTATTTTGACATTTTTTGTTGCACTATAAATATGAATTGTGTCTGTTTGGACGAAAAGTCATTTCAGTAGCCACAAAAATGCCAACATTCTCGAAAAAAAGTTATATGACCTATTATTTATGAAGGGTCGCATAATAATCTCGAGTGCCACAACTTGTCTGAGTGCCCAGAAATCTCTATGTGCTAAATCAATAACAATAAATTTGGCTAGCGCACATAAACTCTAGCCCCGAAGCATGCAACAACATATACACACTGATATCAGTATGTAAGCACGAGTATACTTTGTTTGTCCTTGCAATACATATAGGCCATCAACTGTGTGTCAGGCACACACGTGTAGGTCATAAATTCATCTGGCGACCTTTGTTCAGCCGTCTATCTTTTCGGACATTGCAAATTGTTTTGTGGCCCAACTAATTGTGGCAACAGGTCAAACAAGTATTGGCTCTATGCCAACAAACTTCTGGCGATAGAATTTTATATATGCTCATGAAAAAACCCCAAAAGAACAATAAAATATTGAACTTAATAGAAAAATAAGTAAACTATTGTTGCTCAATTGGCAGTTCTTCATAATCATAATTTAATTAAGATAATTTTTTAACTTACCTGATTTTAAATAAAAATATGCAGTTTATTTTTGGTTTATTGATAAAAATTCCAAAATGGATATTCAGCCCTTGCATTTATTGCTTATCAATTGTAATCTCTTAATGGGTGCGTGAATTTAAAGAGGTTAGTCCAAGGGTAAAAAGCAGAAATATCATTGCATACAAAACGGCGCACAAAGGAAGCCGAAACACAAACAAAATGCTTGACTATGAAATTCAAACCCGCACAGTTTCATACTATGAATAATTCTGTTGACTCGTTTTTGATTCGCCAATATTGAGGGTTACGCTCTTTTCAGAATGTGGCATAGAAGATGTTACCAGAGAGTTGGCAATAACACACACGTCATAGGATCACGCGGTTATGTTGCATACTAAGCGAAGTTTATGCAAAAGCCGCAAATAACATGAACAGGGAAATTTTAACAGATCGCCTTCTGTTTGTTGAAAAGCGTAAGCCAATCAACATGTGGAAACAGAAATTACTCTAGAGCTGTTAAAGTTAACAGCAACTGCTCTTGACACAGTGTCAATTGATGCTGTGCTCTCACTGTTAAAATATGTAACCCAGTGACTTACTTTACATTACATGAATATTTCAACATAACAGTGACTGAAATTACATTACATGCCGCTGTTAACTGGCATTCTCTTCAATTTGCACAAATTACGCTGCTTTCTGGTATTGTCAGTTGTGTTGTCAACTAAATACAGTTGCACATTTATTTATTTAACTGAATATATTTTATATTAAATGTTGCAGCAGTTTTATGTCACGCCCATACATCAGCAGACCCAACGCACATCTCATAAATTCATGTCAAAAAGGGCCAAGGCTGCCTCAGATGCCACAGGTGTGGCAGCAGCAAATTAAGTTGCACATATAACTCAGCAACTCAGCTACTCCACTACCCGTGCTCTCGTCACTTGCATTACGCCCCAAAGACACCCCCAAGGAAATTGACTATCCTGCTAGAATGAGTTTGTGTTTGGGAGCGACACATCCGCTACTCGTACCTCGCTACGACATATGTATCTACAATTTGTGCGCTAAAAGTTGGCACACAAAATATAATGTATACGACCCATGTCATGTACTTTACAATTGTTGCTGGCTGCGTTTGTCATTACGCCAAACGACTTTGACAGAAGAGAAAAAAATTACAAACCCAACACACATAAATTTCAACAAGAGCAAAAGCAAAAGAAACACAACGACAACAAAAACAACAAAAAAAGATTCATATCATATATAAATAAAAGGACAGCAGCTGGCGGCCGTCCTGCAATGTGAATCTGGCCAGGCATACGCTTTGTCTTAAGCCTCTTAAGTTATACCATTAGAGCCAAGGAATGTCATCGACTCCACGGCTCAACTCGACAGACAGCGGCATAACTCGAGATAATTCAGTTATAACGCGCCTTCACAAAAGAATCGCAATGTCATTGAACGTGTTTCCCCAACAATAACAACCAACAACTCAGTCCTTCTCAATTCGAATGTCAATGACGCCCATATAACTTTTGGGAAACACTCAGCCGTGGTCATGTTAACTCGCATGTAGACGGCAAAAGAATTATATGATAATTGCAGTGAAACGACAATTTAATTTGGCTTATCAAGTGCATAAAAAAACAGGTCCAAAAAGTCAGCAATAATCTAAATTGAAGTCAGCTTTGAGCAGACAGTCAAGAGGTCAGTATCGTCTGATTGGGATGCAAGCACAGTTCAGGGGGTAAATGCAAAAAGAGCAATTTACAAATATGATTTCAATGGCAAAGGCAAAGACCAGATTTAAAGATGCTTGACGTAAAGGCATTCCCAAGAGAATAAGAAATGAAACTAGAAATAAATTTTCTTACACATTTTTTTATAAGAGCTTAACTTTCAATGAAATGACAAGCTTAGACTTTTGTATTATATAACATTTTTGAACTGTATGCAAGTTCTTTTCATACGAATATCTTAACATATAACATTTCAAGACAGCATGAAAATATATTATTGCAGCATATTTGCTGCAGGAGTGCACAAATGTATTTTAATTTGCAGGGAGAACATATTCATATGCAGGCTGGAACTCAAAGTTATGAAATATTAAGCAGCTGGGGCAGCAATGTGCGTCAATTTGTAACTTGGATGAATTATAAATTGCCTGCTGGTGCAATAAAGATAGCAGGAACTGCAAGTGATGCGGATGAACCAGTTTTGGCAATCGCAAGCTGAGATAATGAGACAAAACACGCACATGCCAGGTATGATAAGCTAGAATAGCTCATATCAGGCACTTCTCAATTCAATTGAGTGCACTGAGGCAGAAAACCAACAACAAAGCCAACTGATTCAGCCAATCTACAACAAGCCAGACCATAGAAGAGCAGTCATGATAGCGACTTCAGGGTGTTAAGCACCAAATAGCTTGGTTGATGACACCGTTGGTAAATTGAAGTGCATCAACGGTAGCATCTGTAGAGGCATCTGTGCGTGGCAGTAACACGTGCGCCACTGGAAATGACAACTCGTTGACAATGGTATCGCAGTCGGCAGTCTGCAGTTTGCAGTTTGCTGGTGCAGTCTGCAGATTGTTCATGTCTTCGTGGCAAATAGTCAATGCGTACAAAGCGGCAAATTGCGCATACGCCATGCAAGCCAAGCTCAACTAAGTGCCATCGCATAATATCATTAATCAATAAGCAATGACGACAGCTGAGAAGGACGAAAGTCACTGCTGTAAGCCGCTGGCTAAAGCGAAAGCAAAAGCAAAAGGATTTGTCAAAAGACTTACCAGCGGGGCAACATGTTAAGCGACGTGTCTTGTCCTCCAACATACGCACACACACACCCCCGCAAATACAGGCACAACATTTTTGTTGACATCCGCAAGTTGCAGCTCTTTTTTGTTGTTTTTTTTTTTTTGGATAAATCAAGCGATGATTTGATTATATGATTGATCAATATGCCTAATATACGACTGCCCAACTGCACATGTACGCATTCTGTGAGGCCATTTTACAGCTTAACGCGTGGGCAACCAACGATTCGGAAAATTGATGGTGTCCACACGTTCATTCTCGGATTGCCAATAATCCAATATGTGTTCACATCCAACCAAGTCAGGCGAAATGCAAACGCAGCTTAAAATTCCCAAGTTGCATAGCAATTGAATTGATAATTTAAATAATGAAAAACAAATATTGCGAAATATATTTAATATTTATTTATTTTAAAAGCCGTCCGATTAGATAAGAGGTCAAATTCCGTATTGAAAAATATACAAATTTTTGAATGCTATTTTATAAGTATCAAACGCTATTTATTTTACAAACATGCATTGGACTTAATCGAATTGCCAGACAATTACTTTGGAAGAACAACAACAAAATTGTGAAATTAAATCAATGCTAATAGAGCCAGAAAATACAACAATTATCAAAAAAAAAGGCAATATAAAAATTGTACAATAAATTGAAGTGCTTTCAAAAGACATCCAGCTTTATCTTTATTCACTCGTTATTTATTTTTCCGTTTGTTTTCATTGTTTTCTGTAAAGCACTTAGTTTTACTCGATTGGTTGCCAAGGCAATGGAGAAAAGAAATTTTGTCACGCTGCGGTTTTATATACTTTTCATGTATTTTATTCAACATGATATAAATTATTTTTATAGAGTCTAATAAAAAGCATAAATAAAGCGCATGATAAATTTGCAAATTGCTTTGTCAGCGCACTTGGCAAATTCTGTGTCAGCAAAACGTGAAGGCATCCACAAGTATTGGACACCTTTCTAGCTCAAGTAATTAGCAATTTATGTAGCTTTGCTTCTGGTCATTTATTACGCAAAACACCAACCAAAACAACCAAATGGCCATCGTTGGGTCATAAAACTCAACACCTTTTTACCGGTCATTGGTTGTCCAGAAAAGTATGTTATGGTAATTTTGAATGCGAACATCAAGCGACTCTTGGCTAAGTATAAAGAATTGTTACCTAAGCATGATTTATCTATATACAGCACATAAATCTCCGGTTCATTGCAGCACACATAAAAAAAGTCACCGACTATGTGGTACTCTTGCCTTGACCTGCCACTGCATTCACTTTTTGGAATTGCAAATTATTTACAAAATTACAATGTACAACAATAAATTATATTCGATTCAATGTACAATACTTATACAAAAGAAAGAGATACAAATAACCTGGCCAAATTGAAATATCTTATCACCCTGGCCGCCATACGAATTTTCCTCATAATTACGTGCACTTTACAAGGACCGGAGGTGATTTCTTGGCCGAATCGACACTTTTGACCTTTCAGCCACAATATGCGCTCGTTAGTCAATGTTGAGCAATTTGTTGTGAATCAATAATGAATGTAAATAATATAATAGACCCACCCAACAGCCTGATGGTGTCCGTTATGCTGTTGCTCTCACAGTTATGCATTGATGATGATGATGATAATGCCATCATCGTTGCTGAAGTAATCTAAAAAAGGAATTGTACAAAGTGAAATATGGCAAACTGTATCTGGACACGCACTCATTCAATATAATTTAACGCCACATCATGGCAGCTGTTTTTTTGGAGAGACAAGACAACGCAAGACAACGGCGCCAATTGACCGAAAATCAATGGCCAGTCAGCCGAGTCCTCTTTGGTGGTGTGCAAGTCATCAACACCCACAGAAGCAGCATCATCAGCAAATTAAAATTTCTATATTCTGTACTTATAAAGGGCCAAAGTGCTTCGATATTTTTAGCTATCGTATGGCATATAATGACGACTTTCATGAACATTCAAATAGTTCTTATAATCGATAGAGAAATTAATCATCTCTAATCGATCTACTTATTGCCATATGTTATCTATTCTATAATGATTTCATATATATGTTTATATGAGCAGGTTATGTCCAAGTCAAGCACACTCGACTTGAGCTATCATACAAGTTTTTACCTACATTCTTGACTGATGAGAGTCCACTATGTTGCAACTTCGCAACTTGGCAGCAAATCGAACTGAAACACGAGACTTTGGAATGCATTAATATTACTGCAATTTGGCAAATTAATGGAACTAGTTCCGAGCTGAGTCGGCACTGTGCCAACTCTTTGTTCATTTTAGATTCACTACTCATTCATTAAGCATTTCATGCTGCTAATTATTTCATTTGTTTGCTGCCAAAGTTCTGCCTCTTTCGCCCTAAAGAGAAAGCGTATAAGTACCAGTTGGTTCACATTCGTGACTGGACTGTTGAAAATGTGGAGCCGGAAAAGTTTTGTGTGGTATATACTGATGGCACTTGATGGAAACATCTCTACAGTTGTTGCACATGCAATAAAGTCCAAAGCTGCTGCCAGTGAAAGCTACAATAGCTGTGCTCAAACATTTCAATAAGTGCCCTTGCAGATGAACAAATTGTGCAAATTGAGGAGTCTTTTATTCTATGCAAGAACCAATGTTTTTGAAGTCACATAACTTAAGGTTTTCATAGAAAAAATACTTTAACGGGCTTAGAAAATAGTTTCGCTTCATATTAGAAGCATTTTATAGACCGTATCTCATGATTGAAGGCAACTTCCATCTGCAATCCGTGAATATGACATTTATTTTCTGTTAAATTATTATTCATACATTAATTATTAATTATTCTTTTATCTGTAGTCGTTTTCCAGAGTGCAGCACTCTTGGCAATGTTACAGTAACAATTAAACATCCCCAGTCTGTACTGAATGCAAAGAAAGCTTAGTTCTTAGCGCCTTGCTCTAGGCTACAAATTGACCATAACTTTAATACGGGTCGAACAACTGACCAAACTCCAATCGACACTCTGTCTCTCCCTCTCTCTATCTCTCTTTCTCTCTCTGTTTGTCACTCTGTCTCTCTCTCTTTCGCTCTCGCACTGTCTCCTTCCATCTCTGTCCCCTTTTTCTGTCAAGGGACTGGCAGACAGAGAAACATCCAATTGCTTGTGGCGTCCCTTTGGCTTTGTTTGTAATTTTCGCATCGAATTCCATGGGCTTTATACATTTATTGGTTGCAGATATTGCCGCAAGCCAGCGGACCACAGAAATTAGACGGAATTGCCAGGCGCTGCCAAATAAATTACAACAACATATCGCCCTCGCAAATTTTCGAAGTTTGCCCCAAAAATAAAGCAAAGTTCGAGTTAAAGTTGAGCGAGGAAACCAAAGTTGTTATTACCCAACTAAAAAGAAACTAAGTACAAAATTAATTTGTTATTCAGGCTTTAACTGTGTGCCACAAAATAAATTGTCAAAGTGGCTGCAAAGTTTTGACTTAACTTAATACTGAAAAATATAGAAAATTATTGGCAAAATGATACACATTCAATTAGTAAATTGAAAATAGGTTAAGTGAGTGCTTATGACTGGTAAAGAAAGTGTTATAAATTTGACCACAAGGAAATCGAGCTCTTTAAGACAAACTCTCAAAATGATTTTCTAGCCTGGTTGGGCATTTTTGTTTTATACACAATCGATCCGTCACGCTGTGAATTTTATGCGCCTCACTTCACTGCACGACGCGTCGCCTAAAACGGAGCATTAAAATTTTTATGTCTATTCGAAAATGCCTATGGCGCATTAGCGGCATAAAACAGGCAGTAGGCATTAGGCCAAATCCTTTAAGCACCGACATACACACACACACATACACACACACTCACACACAGGCATACACGTACAATGTAGCACATGCCACAGTGACAACATGTCTGTAGCACGCTCTCAGGCGCGTCGCTGTTTTATTATCGCCCCACAAGCCGCGTTCACGTGCAGGAAGAAAGAATCCGAATCCAAATTCGAACTCGCATGGGAAACGAAACCAGCAGGATCTCTCTCAAATATCCGCTGATGCTGCCCATCAAAATCAACGCTTAATGTGCCTCTAATCGCTTTCGCATAAATTTGCGCGCGATTTTCTAATAAAGCTGGCAATCAACGAGGCCAGGCAAACTGTTGTCAGTTGAACCCGGCGGGTGCTCTAAATTTAATGTTAGTTTCATTGACTTTACGCATGATTTGATTTACCACTGGCCGAATTTAATTAAAGCAAATGCCAAAAGGCAACACAATCCAAGTAACTACAGCAGCAACAGCAACAATATCAAACATTCAATGGACATTGAACATTTTGCATGCAGACGAGATCTGCTGACATTCCAATTAGAAAAACAAATAAAATAGACTTTAATTGAAAAATTGCCATCAGTGCTGTATGTACTCTATTTCAATTGTTATCAAAGAAGGACAACAAAGGTGCGATATAGCTGGATTGGATTTGACAATTAATTATTTGTCTTATAAAAGACGACGAGTCAAATGCTCTAGCTAATACATTTGCAAATCTTGGATATAATTTAACTGGAGGCAATGAGAAGCTCTTCATTTACATTTTAAACAACCTAATTAATTTCTTGTTTAATCGAGTTGCAAATTCATTATTTCATACACATAAGTCCGCAATATCTCTGAGCATATTGCCATTAAAATTTATTATACAATTGGGTAAACAAAGCTATGATCCATCATAAATATATAATCATGATTAACATTTGTATTTTTTAATCGAATCGCGTCTGTCTGACATATGTATTATTTTAAAGTTCTCATTCAGGTTATCTTGCACTTGGCCATAGCCACCTTTGTTTACGTATATAATATTATCAAAAGCTTCATTGAATCTCTCAAAAATAACCTAATTATTATTATTATTATTTCAATTTATCATTCTTATAGGAAATATAATATTCGAAATAATAATAATACTGAACAGTTACATTATTATTAGAGTGTGTGACATAAGCAAGCTTTCTCTTATTAATAAGAATAAAAAAGAATAATATTAAAAAAAAGAAAGGATATATTAAGCATTTAAGAAAAATCCAAAAAGTATTTAAATAGCAACAAGTTTTTATATAAATACAAACACTCGATGAAATCCTGAGTGTTATGTCTCTTCAACTTTGGATTTTACCTACACTGTCATATATCATTTGTAATATTTTGAATATATATTTGTAATATTTGAAAGAGTTTTGATTATTATACAAATGTGCATACATACGTAGTATAGTAGTTGCTCGCTGTCTCGCTCGCACACATGTGTTGGCTGCAAAAAGCAAAGCGCAAGCGATACAATGCTAAAATTTAACTTCTTTCTTATCTAAATATCTTTTTCATTTGTAGACTGATCTTTATGAAACTTTCTAAACTGTTTCTATATGCTATTATTGAAGTAACTGTTAAGTTAGAAGTGTCAACGCTGAGAAACATGGCAATAATTAGAGATAATAATTAGAGAGAGAATTAATAATAATTGGAGATGCCAAATTTGCTATCTCTAGCTCTTACGGTAGCTGAGATCGACGCGTTCATACAGATAGACTGACGGTCATGGCTCAATTGACTCGGCTATTGACACTGATCAAGAATATATTCACTTTATAAGGTCGGAGATGTCCCCTTCTGCATGTTACCTACATTTTCACAAACTTATTATATGCTTCTTTGAATATTTTTATTGGACACAGGGTAAAATTAGAGGGAAGTTACCCAAAATTACTTTGTGGAAGGGTATCAGTTCTTCGACGTACCGAATATGACTTTTCTAACTTATTTCATTAAACTTTGAGCGAGCTTAATAATTTCTAAAAGAATTTCTCACAACATTTTTGTAAAGAGCACAAGCTCTATTGTCTCTCTGAAAGCTTTTTCCATATTTCTCATTATAAACGTTTGCAACTTAGCGTATTGCTCAGTTCTCTTCTGCCGGTTATTAAATAGACACTGTAGAATTTTGCAAATCTCCCAACATGCTGTTCTTTACGCTCGCCCTACTGGGCGTGGCATTAGCGTTATTGTATAGCTTTTATCAGCATACCTACAACTACTGGGAGCGTCGTGGAGTGCCTTTTGAACGTCCCCTACCATTTTTTGGCAATATGAAAGGCATCGGATCGAAATATCACTTTCGTGACATTAACCAGAGAATATATGATCAATTTAAGGGTAAAGCGCCATTTGCGGGCATGTTTATGTTTCTCAAACGGGTCGCTTTTATACTCGATCTGGATCTGGTCAAGCTGGTGCTTATCAAGGATTTTAAGACCTTCCAGGATCGCGGTGTGTTCAACAATGTTCGGGACGAGCCTCTAACTGGTCACCTGTTCACTCTCGAGGGCGACGAATGGCGCTCAATGAGGCACAAACTGACTCCTGTCTTCACCTCCGGCAAGATGAAGCACATGTTTAGCATTGTCGTTGGAGTCGGTAATCATTTGACAACCACGATGGGAAAAGCAGTTATGGCTGCTGCTGGAAATGGTGGCGATGTGGAGATCAAGGAACTGTGTGCTCGCTATACTACGGATGTTATTGGCACCTGCGCATTTGGCCTGGAGTGTAACAGTCTGGAAGATCCTAATGCTGAATTTCGTTCCAAGGGTCGATTGATCTTCGAGAAGCCGCGTCACAAGCAATTCGTGCAAGCCTTCATATTTACCAATGCAAAGTTGGCAAGAAAGCTGCGATTTAAAATCTTAAACGATGATCTAAATAAGTTCTTCATGGATGCCGTTCGGACCACAGTCGAGCACAGACTCAAGCACGGTATTAAACGCAATGATTTCCTTGATCAATTGATTGAGTTGCGTGCTGAACATGAGGAAGCAGCACTTCAGGGTAAGGGTATTGATCTTTCAAAAGGTCTGACCATTGAGCAAATGGCCGCCCAGGCTTTTGTGTTCTTCATTGCGGGTTTTGAGACCTCATCAAGCACAATGGCTTTCTGCTTATACGAACTGGCAGTTCAACAAGAGGTACAAGAGCGTCTACGAAAGGAGATCGAAACGAATCTGAAAGATGCACCAAATGGGGAAGTTACGTATGAAGCCATCTCTCAGATGACCTATTTGGATCAAGTGTTATCAGGTGAGAATTCTCTGAAAATCAGTTATGAATTTTAATGTTATTTCCCTGATTTCTCTTTAACGCTGCTAGAGACGTTACGAAAGCATTCGATTGTATCCAGCCTAATGCGACAGGCAAAGGAGGACTTCCAGGTTCCTGGCACAAATAAAATAATCGAGAAAGGAACTACAATAATAATACCAGTGCATAGTATACATTACGATCCTGAATTTTATCCACAACCGGAGCGATTTGATCCGTCGCGTTTCGAGCCCGAGGCAATCAAAGCAAGACACCAATTTGCGTATTTGCCATTTGGCGATGGACCACGCAATTGCATTGGCGAGAGATTTGGAAAGATGCAGGCCAAGATTGGTCTCATCTCACTCTTGAGGCACTTTAAATTTGGTGTCTCCGATCGTACTGAAATACCGTTGATTCTGGATATAAGAAACTTCCCCTTGTCTACTAAAAACGGAATTCATCTCAAGGTGGAGCGCATATAAAGTGAGATTTTTATGTTTAAAGAAATACATATTATATTGTGTTATTTATGTGATTTTATAACTATAATCTACATATATTTTCCCTTAATACAATTGTAAAATGGTTAATGTAAGCCCATTTATGGGCAGTAACAAATAATTATGCATTTATAGAATTAAACTGTTGTGTTGATCTATCTAAAATAAAATTGTAAAGCCATTCTGACACTGTAGTTTGAGTTGGGCAACATTTGTGAGCCATATAGTAAACTCATAAGTTTCATTTATTATCCAAGTATAAGAGCTTAAATGATCTTGAATAGTTTATTCAGACTAATAATTATTAAAAAATATTTAAAATGAAATTCTCCAAAACGAAATGGAAATTTCTATTGAATATTTCTTTACTGACAACAAGTCGTACAAAATTGCTTTAATAACCTTGACGGAATGTTTAAAAATAAATTAGTAAACAAATGCTCAGGTAAAAGTAAAGTGGGTTCGTTGAAGCGGAGAATACGCTACTCGGCGATACCCTGTACTTAAGTTTACAAATAATACGCTTAATAGTTGCGCTGGGCGACGAAGTCGGAGAAATAGCGGAATAAACGATAGTGGATAAATTAAGCTGAACATATTTGAAAGGATTGGTTAATACAAAATTATAATACTCGATCCAATATTAATGTTTGCAGGGTATTAAATTAAATATGTATGTCTGTGGATTTATCTATAAAAGCCAAATATATTGATAAATAGGATTAATATGAAACATATTTGCATTAAGCTGCACTGCCTCATCTCACCATTTAGGCAGTTTAAAATTGGTGTCTCTGATCTTCCTAAAATACCCTTGCTTCTAGATATTAGAAACTTCCCCTTGTTTACTAAAAACGGAATTCATCTCAAGGTGGAGCGCATTGAAAGAGAGATTTTGATGTTTAGAGAAATGCATATTATATTGTGTTATTTATGTGATTTTATAAGTTTTAACTACATATATTATTCATTAATACAAAAAAAACCAGTCGAAAAGGCTACAGTCGACCGCATTCGACAGTATAATACCCTGTACAGGCTTCTATATTAAAATGATGTTGATAATAGGTACTTTGATTAAAATAAAAGTAAGAGCATAACAGGTGTTTAAAGAAAACCCCTTTGAAACTCTCATTTTGCATATGAATTCTTTGCTTGCTTATAGCAGCTAACTGTCACTTATTTATACATATTCAATCAAAAGCTGAGTGTTACGACACTTAATTTACTTATGCCTGTGTCGCAATAGTTCCCTATCTCGCTCGCACAAATATGCACACATGGTAATCAGACGCATGTGTCACAGTCGTTCGCTGTCTCGCTCGCACACATGTGCTGCCTGCTGCTCTACGATTCCGTGGAAAAATAACTTTTATTGCTGATTATCTGTCTTATTTACAAACCGATCTTGATGAAACTTTCAGCGTTCCTTCTACATATCATTCTTAACGCACCTGTTAAGTTAGAAGTATCTACGTTGAAAAATGTGGCTATTATTCGTTTTTTTCGATTTGCGGGGGAAGGGGGGAGGTATCCAAAATTTAAAATAAACTTGATCTGCGTATGGTATACAGGAACCTTGATGCCAAATTTGGTGTCTCTAGCTCTTATAGTTGCTGAGATCGACGCGTTCATACAGACGGACAGACGGACAGACGGACAGACGGACGGACAGACAGACGGACATGGCTCAATCGACTCGGCTGTTGATGCTGATCAAGAATATATATACTTTATAGGGTCGGAGATGACTCCTTCTGCCTGTTACAAAAATTTTTTTCACAAAGTTAATATATCCCTGTACAGGGTATAAACAGTCGAAAAGGCTACAGTCGACCGCATTCGACAGTATAATACCCTGTACAGGCTTCTATATTAAAAGTATTTTGATAATATGTATGTTGATTAAAATAAAAGTAAGAACATAACAGGTGTTTAAGGAATACTCTTTTGAAACTGTCATTTAGCATATGTATTATTTGCATGCTTATATCAGCAAGTTTTTGATGAAAAGCTTAGTGCTACGTCATTTCATATACGTCTGCACGCTCGCTGTCTCGCTCGCACACATGTGCTGCGTGACGCAACCGCAACGATTCAATGGAAAAAAAATCTTAGTTTTTTCATGGATCTCACTTGCTCGCCAATAGTTAAAATGCAATTATCATTAGAATAATCAATTCTTGAAAAGCAAACTCTAATATTACAAATATCATATTAAATGATTATTTTATACAAATCTCAGCATACATTACGTTTAGACTTGCAATATAATTGCCAGCAAGCAGTATGACATTTGAAGTAACACAACTCAGCTTAACGGCGAGAATGTGCTCACTTGCAAAAGCTAGCTGCTATAAGCAAGCAATGAATTCTAATTGTTGGCAAAGCAGTGCGATGCAAAATGTTCTAGTCTTTTCCATCTATTTTCTTTTCTGAATGTCTTCTTTATTCCTGGACCGATCTTTATGAAACTTTCACATATGTTTCAGAACAGTATTTTTTAAACACCTGTTAAGTTAGAAATATGTACGTTCAGAAATACATGCTGTTAACAGGGTATAAAGAGTTTTGATCGATTTGCGGGGGAAGGCGGGGAGGTATCCAAAATTTGAAACAAACTTGATCTGCGGACGGTATAGAGGAACCTTCATGCCAAATTTGGAGTCTCTAGCTCTTATAGTTGCTGAGATCGACGCGTTCATACAGACAGACAGACAGACAGACGGACATTTTTTCACAAAGTTAATATATCCCTGTACAGGGTATAAAAAACAAATGAATAAATCTTTATTTATAACAATTTATCAACAGCAAATATTTGTGTGTGTTCAATCAATCTAAAATAAATTTGAAGTCATTATGACACTGTAGTTTGAATTGACCAATATTTGTGAGGCATATGGAAAACCCATATGTTGAATTTATTATCAAAGTATGCCTTACTTGGCGATAACCTGTACATAAGCCTACAAATATTTCGCCTAATAGTTCTAGTGGGCAAAGCAATGTCTCTCATTGCAGAATAAACGACAAGCGGATCAGTATTTACAACTGAAAGAGGCTAAGGCTACAGTTGACCGCAGTCGGGAGTGGGAGACTCTGTACTTTTCGTGAGGACCGTGGCGTGGGCGTGGCAAAAATTAAAAAAAGAAAATTATACGCTGACGGTGTAGTTTCGAACCCCAGACCTCTCGCTCGCAAATCCCACGTCTTCTAAGTTGAACTACTGACTTATGACGCACACATGCACACTCTATGTCCAAGTGTGTAAAGTCTGTAGCTCTTATAATAGGGGGGGCGGTGGCGGTGGCGGAAGTGGGCCTGGCAAAAATCTAAAACAAACTTGATCTGCCTCCACACTATAAGAGTGTTGTCACCAAATTTGGTAGCTCTAGCTCTTATAGTCTCTGAGATCTAGGTGTTCATACGGACGGACAGACGGACAGACGGACATGGCTATATCGTCTCGGCTGTTGATGCTGATCAAAAATATTTATACTTTATAGAGTCGGAGATGACTCCTTCTGTCTGTTACGCACGAATCGCTTTCGTCAAACTTAGAAGACTATGTACTTTTTTAAAGTACGGAGTCTAACTATGTACTTTTTTAAAGTACAGAGTCTAATTAGGGGAAAGTTACTTTGTGGAAGTGTATCAGGTCTTCGACGTGCCGAATATAACTTTTCTAACTTATTTCATTAAACTTTGAGCGAGCTTAATAATTTCTAAAAGAATTTCTCACAACATTTTTGTAAAGAGCACAAGCTCTATTGTCTCTCTGAAAGCTTTTTCCATATTTCTCATTATAAACGTTTGCAACTTAGCGTATTGCTCAGTTCTCTTCTGCCGGTTATTAAATAGACACTGTAGAATTTTGCAAATCTCCCAACATGCTGTTCTTTACGCTCGCCCTACTGGGCGTGGCATTAGCGTTATTGTATAGCTTTTATCAGCATACCTACAACTACTGGGAGCGTCGTGGAGTGCCTTTTGAACGTCCCCTACCATTTTTTGGCAATATGAAAGGCATCGGATCGAAATATCACTTTCGTGACATTAACCAGAGAATATATGATCAATTTAAGGGTAAAGCGCCATTTGCGGGCATGTTTATGTTTCTCAAACGGGTCGCTTTTATACTCGATCTGGATCTGGTCAAGCTGGTGCTTATCAAGGATTTTAAGACCTTCCAGGATCGCGGTGTGTTCAACAATGTTCGGGACGAGCCTCTAACTGGTCACCTGTTCACTCTCGAGGGCGACGAATGGCGCTCAATGAGGCACAAACTGACTCCTGTCTTCACCTCCGGCAAGATGAAGCACATGTTTAGCATTGTCGTTGGAGTCGGTAATCATTTGACAACCACGATGGGAAAAGCAGTTATGGCTGCTGCTGGAAATGGTGGCGATGTGGAGATCAAGGAACTGTGTGCTCGCTATACTACGGATGTTATTGGCACCTGCGCATTTGGCCTGGAGTGTAACAGTCTGGAAGATCCTAATGCTGAATTTCGTTCCAAGGGTCGATTGATCTTCGAGAAGCCGCGTCACAAGCAATTCGTGCAAGCCTTCATATTTACCAATGCAAAGTTGGCAAGAAAGCTGCGATTTAAAATCTTAAACGATGATCTAAATAAGTTCTTCATGGATGCCGTTCGGACCACAGTCGAGCACAGACTCAAGCACGGTATTAAACGCAATGATTTCCTTGATCAATTGATTGAGTTGCGTGCTGAACATGAGGAAGCAGCACTTCAGGGTAAGGGTATTGATCTTTCAAAAGGTCTGACCATTGAGCAAATGGCCGCCCAGGCTTTTGTGTTCTTCATTGCGGGTTTTGAGACCTCATCAAGCACAATGGCTTTCTGCTTATACGAACTGGCAGTTCAACAAGAGGTACAAGAGCGTCTACGAAAGGAGATCGAAACGAATCTGAAAGATGCACCAAATGGGGAAGTTACGTATGAAGCCATCTCTCAGATGACCTATTTGGATCAAGTGTTATCAGGTGAGAATTCTCTGAAAATCAGTTATGAATTTTAATGTTATTTCCCTGATTTCTCTTTAACGCTGCTAGAGACGTTACGAAAGCATTCGATTGTATCCAGCCTAATGCGACAGGCAAAGGAGGACTTCCAGGTTCCTGGCACAAATAAAATAATCGAGAAAGGAACTACAATAATAATACCAGTGCATAGTATACATTACGATCCTGAATTTTATCCACAACCGGAGCGATTTGATCCGTCGCGTTTCGAGCCCGAGGCAATCAAAGCAAGACACCAATTTGCGTATTTGCCATTTGGCGATGGACCACGCAATTGCATTGGCGAGAGATTTGGAAAGATGCAGGCCAAGATTGGTCTCATCTCACTCTTGAGGCACTTTAAATTTGGTGTCTCCGATCGTACTGAAATACCGTTGATTCTGGATATAAGAAACTTCCCCTTGTCTACTAAAAACGGAATTCATCTCAAGGTGGAGCGCATATAAAGTGAGATTTTTATGTTTAAAGAAATACATATTATATTGTGTTATTTATGTGATTTTATAACTATAATCTACATATATTTTCCCTTAATACAATTGTAAAATGGTTAATGTAAGCCCATTTATCGACAGCAACAAATTATTATATTATAATAATTATTTATAGAATTAAACTGTTCTGTTGTTCTATCTGAAATAAAATTGTAAAGTCATTCTGACACTGTAGTTTGCGTTGGGCAACATTTGTGAGCCATATAGTGAACTCATTTATTATCCCAGTATAAGCGCTTAAATGATTTTGAATAGTTTATTCAGACTAATAATTATTAAACCAGTCGGAAAGGCTACAGTCGACCGCAGCCGAGTGTATAATAACGTGTACATTTCTCTATAATAAACGTACTCTATAGTTTTGTCTGGCAACCTTTACAGTAAATCACAATTAAGTGATTATTTTATACAAATCTCAGCATACATTACGTTTAGACTTGCAATATAATTGTCGGCAAGCAGTACGACATTTGAAGTGACACAACACTCAGCTTTTCGGCGAGAATGTGCTCACTTGCAAAAGCTAGCAACTATGAGCGTCCAGTGAATTCTAATTGTTTGCAAAGCAGTGCAATTCATTTCAAAATATTCAAAGATTTTCTTTCTACTTTCTTATCTGAATGTCTTCCTTATTCCTGGGCCGATCTTTATGAAACTTTCACATGTGTTTCAGAACAGTGTTCTTTAAACACCTGTTAAATTAGAAATATGTACGTTCAAAAATACATGCTGTTAACAGGGTATAAAGAGCTTTAATCGATTTGCGGGGAAGGCGGGGAGGTATCCAAAATTTGAAATATACTTGATCTGCGGACGGTATAGTCGAACCTTCATGCCTAATTTGGAGTCTCTAGCTCTTATAGTTGCTGAGATCGACGCGTTCATACAGACGGACAGACAGACAGACAAACAGACAGACAGACAGACAGACAGACGGACATTTGCACAAAGTTAATATATCCCTGTACAGGGTATAATTACAATGTTATGGTTTGTAATGTTTGCAGGGTATTAAATATATATGTCTGTATATTTATTTGTATTTATATACAAAAGCCAAATATATTGATACCCTGGCGATACCCTGTACATAAGCCTACAAATATTTTGCCTAATAGTTCCAGTGGGCAAAGTAGTGTCTCTCATTATAGAAACAATAATTGATAAATTAAACAGATCAGGAAAATATATTTTAAAACATAAGTTAATACAATATTGAAATACTCGATCAAATTTAAATGCTTACAGGGTATCAAATTCAATATGTATGTATACGTATATTTACGTATGTACGTATGTACGTATTATATAATTGTATTTATTTACAAAACCGAAATATATTGATAAATGGGTTTATTAATATGAGACATATTTGCACTACGCTGCAGTGTCTCACAATAGCGATAGCAGTGTAAGTAAGAGAGGGATAGTGTGCGAGAGAGTGAGGATGAGGGGAGCAAAGCGGTAATTTGTGACAAGTTCAACCAGAAAGCTTTCAGTGGTCTCCACACATTTCCATACTTCAGTTCTCAGTTACACCGCACTCAACCAGCTGGAAACATGTCGACGCTACTGATATTGTCGGCAATCTTCATTGGCCTGATCTATGCCTGGCTGCGTGGGTATTATGCCTATTGGCGACGTCTTGGCGTTGCAGGGGAGCGGCCAGTCTTTGTGTTTGGTAACATGTGGGGATTTGCACGTCGTCTGCACTGGACAGAGATTAATCAGCGGATCTATGGCAAGTTCAGGGATCGGGAACGCTTTTGTGGCTTCTTCACATTCTTTAGCAAGGCGCTGTTTGTCATTGATCTGGAGCTGATCAGACGCATTATGATCACCGATTTTAGTAGCTTTGCGGATCGAGGACTCTTTCATAATGTTCGAGATGATCCTCTGACTGGGAATCTGCTGTTCCTCGATGGAGATAAATGGCGATGGCTACGCCAGCATCTGACCCCGGTGTTTAGCTCGGGTAAGATGAAATTCATGTTTCCCACAATTGTAAAGGTGGGCGAGCAACTAGCTCAATCCGCTGAGCAATCACTGGGCGACTTCGAGGCGAAGGATCTCTGTGCGAGGTTCACTACCGATGTGATTGGCAGCTGCGCCTTCGGCTTAGAGTGTAACAGTCTATCCAACCCCAAGTCCGAGTTTCGGCAAATGGGCCGTTCAGTGACGGAACAGCCACTGCATAGCAGCATTGTGCAAGCCTTTATGTTTGCTCAGCCGGAGCTGGCCCGTCGCCTGAGACTGCGACTATTTCGTCCCGAGGTGAGCCGATTCTTCATTGACACAGTGCGTCAAACATTGGACTACAGGAAACGCGAGCACATGAAGCGCAATGATCTCATCCAGCTGCTCATCGAGTTGGGCCAGCAGGCGAAGGGAGATGATGTTGGACTAAGTTTCGAGCAAATTGCCGCACAGGCTATGGTATTCTTTCTAGCTGGTTTCGATACGTCCTCCACAACCATGTCATTTTGCCTGTACGAGTTAGCGCTGAATCCTGACATTCAGCAGAGCCTACGAATGGAAATTATCGAAACATTAAAGAAACATAATCAAGAACTTAACTACGAATGCCTACAGGAGATGACTTACGTCAACCAGGTGGTGGCAGAAACATTACGCAAATACCCGATATTGCCGCATCTGTTGCGACGCTCCACAAGCACATACAACGTGCCGGAGAGCAACCTCGTCCTAGAGCCGGGCATGCGAGTGATGATACCCGTACATAGCATACACCACGATCCACAGATTTATCCTGATCCAGAACGCTTTGATCCCGGCCGCTTTACACCCGAAGCCATTAAATTGCGACATCCGTTTGCGTATTTGCCATTTGGCAATGGACCACGCAGCTGCATTGGCGAGAGATTTGGCCAGATGCAGGTGAAAATTGGTATTGTAACACTGCTGCGATCTTACCACTTTGGCATCACTAATCGCACTCAGATTCCACTGAAAATTTCCAAACGCAATTTCCTCATTGCCACACAATCTGGCATCCACCTCAAAATGGAACGTCTTGATGTCATCTAATCATCTTATTAATCTATTTTATATGTTCCCATTGAACTGTTAGCATAGGTTGTGCTCTGAGCCAATCGTATGCTGTAAGATAAACAATTTAACAACGACAATAAAAACATTCATCCACTACTGCGCACTCAATATAAATTCACTTAGAAAAGCTTTTTTAAAAGCTCAATGCTTAAAAGCTTAACTTGTTATTGTGGTTTTACTGTTCTCATATGCACTATTCTGTTGCTCTTCTCTTCTCTATGTCACTGAGTCATTCTCATTCTCATTCTAACTGTGCTGTTGATCATGGAATGCAAATGCATTATATATGTATATTCGAATATAAAATACCTGTTATTAGTATGGCAAGTTAGCATATTATGTTTTTGTGAAATAATATTATTTATAGATTATGAATTATTAATTTTAAGTAAAAATCTACTAATTATTTTATACTTTATGTATGTATTCTATGTCTCTGTGTCATGCTCATTCTCTTTCTAACTATGCTATACTATAATATATAATAATAATAATACTATAAATTATATATATATATATATAATTTAATAATAATGTATATAAAATTTTATAATTATTTTATACTTAAGGTAATACTTCATATGTTTCAAATAGTACGGTATATTTCCTATGTTTCTATGTCATTCTCATTCTATATTGGAATGTAAAATACTCCGTTCATTAATATTACAAGTTAGCATTATTTATTTAGATACTAATATTAATAATCAACAATATTCTTACATAGATTATTTTTAATTTTTGGATTTACAATTAAGACTATTGCAAACAAAATGGTATATTTAAAATACCCCACAGGTTCAAAAACAGTAGGGTATATTTACAGGTCTAGCATTTATTTAGCATTTATCATGCAATTTTATAACAGAGCAAAGAATTGGATAAACGTGCAGAGCAAAAGAAAAGGCAATAACATTGCAACCAAACAATTCTACAAATCATCTTTATCTGTTCGCACGCTTTATCGCTATGTCGCTCTTCAAGTTCAAGGCACACTTATTACGCTCTCTCTCTCTATTTCTCTCTCTCTATGTCTACATATTCTTTTTACTGTGCCAAATTCATATACTTGCTCTTATTGAGAATATGCTAAATTCAATGCCTCTTGCTTACAGTCGGCTTTTTATGAGGTTATCTGCATTAGTTGTGTATTGTACCCTGTAAATAAAATATTTATTAAAAAGGTATACTGAAGTAAATAGAAGTTGCAAATGAGTTCGGAAAGAAATAAATTGGATTCAAATACAAAATAATAATAAGAGGAAAAAGAATTCTCTTATTAAGTCTTTTGCTTATTACCAAAGGTAATCATATAATAATTATGGAAGCTGCATCTGCGAACGTAATGGGTATCTGTTAGTAGCATTGTATATTTTGCAGTGCACTTTGTACTGCAGCTGATTAAGAAGAGCTTTTTGGAGTCGGCAGATAAAACAGTAGTAATTGAATCGCGAGAAATGCTTGATGTGATTGCGCTGCTGTTAATTACACTGGCCGTCGGGTTCTGGTATGTAAGGACCAGACTCAGTTATTGGTTACGCCGACGGATTAGCCATGAGCAACCTACATTTCCCATGGGCAACATGCAGGGATTTCGGACGACAAGACACTTCAAGGACATTCTTACGCCGCTGTATGAACGCTTTAAGATAACCGGAGCACCTTTTGCGGGATTCTATATGATGTTGCGTCCTGTGGTGCTGGTAATGAATGTGGAGATGGCCAGGCAGGTGTTGATCAGGGACTTTGCCAACTTTGAGGATCGCGGCATGTATCACAATGAACGCGATGATCCACTCACAGGACATCTCTTTCGCATCGATGGACCCAAATGGCGACCGTTGCGTCATAAGATGACTCCAACTTTCACCAGCGGCAAGATGAGGTACATGTTTCCCACTATCAGCGCCGTGGGCGAGGAGCTCGCTCAAGTCTGTAGTGAGCAGGCCGATAATGCTATTTGTGGCATTATAGAGATTACCGATCTGATGGCCAGATATACCACCGATGTCATTGGTAGCGTTGTGTTTGGTATAGAATGCAATGGACTTCGGAATCCGGATGCCGAGTTTGCTGTGATGGGACGACGTGCATTCACGGATCGACGACACAACAAACTGATCGATGGATTCATTGAAAGTTTTCCCAACTTGGCTCGCCGTCTCCGATTCTGCCAGATTCATAAGGATATCAGCAGATTCTATTTTCGTATTGTGCGCGACACTATCAGGGAGCGTGAGACGAAGAACATTGTTCGGAACGACTTCATGAATCTCCTCATCCAGATGAAGCATCGAGGAGAACTCACGCTGGAGGAGGTGACAGCTCAGGCATTTATATTCTTTGCCGCTGGCTTTGATACATCCGCCTGTACATTGGGATTTGCTCTCTTCGAGTTGGCCAAGCAACCGGAACTGCAGCAGAGGTTGAGGCAGGAGATCGATGAAGCACTGCAGCTGCACGGAGGACAATTCACCTATGATGCCATGCAGGAACTGCGCTACATGGAGCTGGTCATTGCAGGTGAGTGCTGTCGAACTAAAGGAAACAAGAAAGTTGAGAGAACAATCCTTTTTTCCCCTCCTCAGAGACGCTTCGCAAATATCCAATCTTGCCGCATCTTTCGCGTATCTCCCGTCATTATTATAATGCTATGGGAAATCAACACTTCTACATAGAACCTGGCCAAATGCTGCTCATACCTGTCTATGCTATACATCACGATCCAGATCTGTATCCAGAACCACATAAGTTCATACCCGATCGTTTTCTGGCTGAGCAATTGTCCCAACGTCCCATCGCCTCCTGGCTGCCGTTTGGAGATGGACCCAGAAATTGCATTGGAATGCGTTTTGGCAAGATGCAGACAAGTGTGGCCCTGTTCCATCTACTAAGACGTTTTCAGTTCAGCATCTGTCCACGCACCGTGTCTAAGATTGACTATGTCAAGTCCAATATACTGCTAAGTCCTGCCACCGGCATTTATCTGAAGGTTGAAGAGCTATGAAATTTATGGTACTTAAAGTAGGATAAACCCAATTTACACAGCTCACAAGGGGAACTAAAGTACTTATTAACCATATTACTACTGCCAACTGTTTAGTTATAATTTGTGTTCATATACATTTCTTAGGCTTTAATCAGTAATCAGTAATCACTTCTTCTCCTTAAGCAGTTAATCAGTATATTTAACTCTTTTTGTTTTGCCAAATAAATCACTTATGATTGTATTTACTTATAAAAATTGTAATCATGTTTATAAGCATTGATTAAGCGCTCTTATCGAACTTAGTAACTCGTTTAGTAAATAATGAGTTGTCATCATTCTGAGTCAAAGCTCGTTATACTTGGCGTCAAGTTATCGCAGAAAGAATTTCAAATATTGAGTGCAACATTGCAACATGCTAAAAGTACTATGAACTCTGCTTAATATTGCTAAATATTGTGAGCCCAACAAATTGATAATTAATAACTTACATTTATATTAAGCAACAAATAAATAATAATAGTTGACAAACAGATCATTATATGTTTATATTCCCTTTAGAATTTATGCTAAGACTCTCTTCGACTCTTATTAAACAGCTTTTGAGTGAAAGAGAGAGCGAGAAAGAGAGCGAGTGAGCTTTGGCCCATATATATCGAGTGTTGAGCACAAAGCGAACTCAGTTTGCAACAAAGCGTGAAATGTGGTTGATTATAACTTTGATTGGAACAATAGTAGCGCTGCTCTATTATGCAGCGCGTCATCGGCACAATTATTGGAATCTTCGTGGAATTCCACACGAGGTGCCCACCATGCCGAAGGGCAACATAGGGGATTGGCCATCAAAGCGGCAATTGGGAGTTGTCTTCAAGGATTACTATCTGAAGTACAAGAATGGCGGCAGTCCATTCGCTGGCTTCTATTTCTTCTTTACCAAAACTGTTGTGGTAACCGATCTGGAGCTGGTCAAGCGTGTATTGATTAAGGATTTCAATAATTTCGAGGATCGTGGCATATTCTATAATGAGATCGATGATCCCCTATCGGCTACGCTGTTCAGCATTGAGGGTCAGAAGTGGCGACACTTACGTCATAAGCTGTCGCCAACCTTCACATCGGGTAAGATGAAGCATATGCTGCCCATTGTTTTGAAAGTGGCCGAGGAAATGGCCAAGGTATTCAACGATAAGTTGGCCACCCCGCAAGAACTGGAGATCACCGATCTCGTGGGTCGCTACACGGCCGATGTGATTGGCACCTGTGCCTTTGGTCTCAACTGCAATAGCCAGAGAGAGCCCAATGCCGAGTTTGTCAGCATGGGAAAGCGTGCGGTGACGGAGCGACGTTATTTTGGACTTTTGGATTTCTTTATATTCGGTTTTCCTAAACTTTCACGTCGACTGCGCCTTAAGATAACAGTTGAGGAGGTTGAAGACTTCTACTTACGCATTATCAGAGATACCATCAACTATCGCCTGAAGACGAAGGAGAACCGCCATGATTTCATGGACATGCTCATTGAAATGTATCAGAAGCAACAGGTGGGCAATACTGAGGAGGGCCTTTCCTTTGAAGAGCTCGCTGCCCAGGCCTTTATCTTCTTTGTGGCTGGCTTTGAGACCAGTTCCACAACCATGGGCTTTGCTCTATACGAGCTGGCATTGCATCAGGATATCCAGAATAAATTGAGAGCTGAAATTAATGAGGTTCTTGGCAAACATAACAATGAATTCACCTATGAAAATATCAAGAAAATGGAGCTATTGGAACAGATCGTAATGGGTAAATATTGATGTCTTTCTTTCTATTTCATCATAATTATAATTAAATTTTAATTAAATTTATTTTGTAGAAACTCTGCGTAAATATCCTGTATTGGCACATCTCACGAGAAAAGCCAACTCCGACTATTCGCCTGATGATCCCAAATATTATATTGAAAAGGGCAGTGTGGTTGTTGTACCCGCCCTGGGCATTCACTACGATCCCGACATCTATCCCGAATCGGAAAAATTCAAGCCAGAGCGTTTCACAGAGTCAGAGATCTTAGCTCGACCCTCTTGCACTTGGCTACCATTTGGGGATGGTCCTCGCAACTGCATTGGCTCCCGTTTTGGCCTTATGCAGACCTGCGTCGGTTTGGCCCATCTGATCAAGGACTTCAAATTCTCTGTGTCGCCAACAACACAAGTTCCCATTAAATTTGTAACGAAGAACATTTTGTTATCTGCTGAAAATGGTATTCATCTAAATGTTGAAAAAATATAATTAAAATTGCATAACTTGATAACAATTATGTAATACATGTAAATGGGTACTTCTAGTACTTATAAATTATGTCATTTGTCTTACAAGCTGAAAGGCTAGTGTAACAGACTAATAACAATAATCTATTTGTATTTCATCCCACATTTATTATATCATTGATAATACAGTGTCAGCTTATCAATTGTTTATAAATCAATTTTATGTGTACTTTTCTCCAAACATGACTAAATGGTGACGTATTGTGCGATTAATTCATAAAATATATATGTATAGAAGAGTATTATACACCGGCCATAGATATCAGAAATTCTAGTACTTTGTTGTTGATCATTTATTAATATTGCGTAATAATGAAGTTAATGCCTAAATATGAAATATGTATAGTTCTAGTACGTATTGATAATTTATTAAAATAAATAATATTGAAGTATTCCACTTATTTAATCTATCAAATGTTTGTTTGTTTGTTCTACTACCACAAGTTGTCTGTAAATTAAGTAATAATGTTCGGTAATAGTGACTTATATAAGTTCATAAATTTATACAAAAGAATCATCAAAATAAGTTCTTTGAATGATCTTTTAAGCAAGCGGATCAGTTGAGTGCGTGCGACATTATAATACCCTGTACAATTTTCTAAGTTAAGTATTTTGATTATAATAAAAGAAATTACCTAACAGGTGTTTAAGGATTGATTGATAAAAAGAGTATACTCCGTTCAGACTGTACCAGTCATTTTGTATAAAGTATTTATGCATGTATAAATAATATATATATATGATAAATATAAGTGGCAGACTTTGTGCAAAGTAAATATGTTCTTGGTCAGGCAGTCTGTCTATTTATCTAAACAGATGTTCAAAGCATTATCATTTAAAACACTGTTAAGAGTCTCATACAGATCAGTTCAGAATTAAGAAAGCTATGCGGGTTTATTCTTATCAAAATGCTTGTATTGTTATAGAGACCAACACAGGGTATTAAACGGTTGCGTGTGCTCGACTGATCCGCTTGTATTTATTGAATTTTGTATATATCATTAGAATTGTAAGGCAGAAAGGTTCAAAGTATTGCAACTCAACTTAACATAACTTGAACTTCAGATCACTTTATTATTGCCGTCAACGAATTTTATATACATTTTAATAGTCGCTACCAGACTGAATTACTACAAAGTTGTTACACGTGCATCACTTTTTTTGGTACAACATAAAGTTGCCTCGTTTATAATTAAGCTATTGTTATGTAGGGCTTCTGACCTGGACGCTCCTCTAGATGGTGAACTATAAATTCAATGGAACTGGATTAACTCCCAAGCAGTCATAGTCTGTTTGGCAAAGTAGAATGTTTATCTCGATGTGGCTAGTAGCGTGTGTCTTTATCGGTTTCTATATATGGATGAAGTGGCGATTATCCTATTTGCAACGTCGTGGCATTGCCCATGAGGCACCGTTGCCAATAGTTGGCAACATGTGGGGCTGGCGAGTTACCAAACATACCTCGGAAATAGTACAGAAGCTATATGTGAAGTACAAGCACTTGGGACCCTATGTTGGTGCATACTTTCTGATGACACCTATCTACATAATTACGGATATGGAACTCCTGAAACGCATACTGATCAAAGACTTTGGCAATTTCGATAGTCGGGGATTGTTTTACAATGAACAAGACGATCCATTGTCGGCACATCTCTTTGCCGTTGATGGACCAAAGTGGCACAGCCTCAGACCCCGTATGACGCCCATTTTCAGTGGTGCCAAGATGAAGCTAATGTTTCCTGCAGTTACCCGCACTGCTAAGGAGTTGGTCAATGTGTTGAACGAGCGTTGTGCCGGAGCAGCTGCCTCCTTGGAGGTCACCAAATTGCTGGCCTGCTACACATCGGATACGATTGGTACCGCAATTTTCGGACTGGAGTGTAATGGATTGCGGGATCCAAAGGCTCCATTTGTCCAGATGGGTCTCAATGCCATGCTAAAGAAACGCTACGATTATATATTCTGTCTCTTCTTTCCCAAGCTCAGTCTTAAGCTTCATCTCAAGCGGACGCCTGCTGATGTGGAGGCCTTCTACATGGCCCTGGTGAAGGACACCATCAACTACAGAGAACAGCACAATATTAAATGCAATGATTTCATTGGCATTATGCTGGAGATGAAGCAAAAATACGATGCGGGAAACACGGAAGAGGGACTCACACTCAATGAAATCGCCGCTCAGATGTATGTATTCCTTGTGGCTGGATTTGAGACAACGGCAACGGCTTTAAGCCTGGCTTTGTACGAGCTGGCACGACACGAGCATATACAGAGCCAGCTGAGGGAGGAGATTGAGGAGACAATCGCTAAACATGGAGAGAATGGGAAGCTCAGCTATGAGGCTTTGCAGAGAATGAAGTATCTGGAGCAGGTCATCTCAGGTAGTCAGAGATAGGAGAATAGATATCTGAAATATTTAAACTATTTCTAATTCTTATCGTAGAGACTCTTCGCATGTATCCCGTGGCCACGGAGCACCTGCGACGTGCCAATGCCCACTATGAGGTGCCCGGTCATCCTACACATTTTCTGCCCGCTGGATCACAGTTGATCATTCCCGTCTATGCCATACATCATGATCCAGAATATTATGCGGAACCGGAAAAGTTTCAACCGGAACGTTTCACAGAGGAGGCCATACAGCAACGTCCTAGCTGTGCCTTCATCCCCTTTGGCCAGGGACCCCGCATCTGCATTGGTATGCGATTTGGCAGGATTAAGATTGCGGTTGGTTTGGTTGCCTTGCTGCGTCATTTCCGATTCAGTTTGACTCCCGAGACGCCACAGCCTATGAAATTCGAGAATCATTCATTTCTGTTACACACAAAAGGCGGTTTCAAACTCAGAGTCGAACCACTTCAATAACAATTTCTATTACAAATTGAATACAAAGTCTAGGCGAAGATAAGATTTCTTTGAGTGAGAAATAATTAAAGAGTCTTAGACCTTAAATCTCCCTCAGTATTTATTAATTTTATAATGTTAATCTATTTATAGCCGCATGAATTTAAAATAAGCAACAAAATTATAAGAGAACAAACAAAGTCGTCAAACTGGTTGATAAAGTAAACACAAACAGAGAAACATAGATCGCAAAATGACGCAATGGTTGAATTAACGTTCTCCAGCTCGTCTTCCAGCAAGAGAAAAAAACTTCTCAAAAGCTCTTTTGACGCTCTCCCGTCAATTATTATTCTCACAAAGTATGAATGAGCTTTATGCATACATATACATACATACATATATATATTTATATATACAGGTTTGCAGAACTATTCACTGCGTATAATACGCAATTATATTTCCGTATGAATGTAATTTACACACATTGAGACCTTTGACCACGTCTATATGTGCTTCTAATACTTGGCCACTGAACCATATCCCCCATGTTAAAGACTTTTTAACAATTCAGTACATACATACATACATCAGCAGCAAAATTAATAATTTAATATTATCATGAGTATTGATCAAACTCGCTCTACTTTTAGATAAATACCCGACTCGCTTGCAATCAGGAAACTCTTCTTATCATACTTCATGGGTATGGGCGTCTGATCGCATACAGAGAACTTAAAGTTCTTAATAAGCATTGCCAATCCAATCCTGGCCTGCATTTCACCAAATCGCATGCCAATGCAGTTGCGTGGTCCATCGCCGAAAGGAAGCCACTCCACAGAGTCACGGTTCTTAACACGTTCTGGCTCGAAATTATCAGGATTAAACTGATCTGGATTGGGATATAACTTCTCATCGCGATGCATAGCGCCTCCGGGAATTATCACGTTCATACCCTTCTTGATAACATACTTTGGATAACCTGGCACGACAAAGTCTTCCAGGCATTCTCGATTCAACACGGGTAATACAGTCCAGAGACGAAGAGTTTCTAGACGAAGGGAAACATAGAGCTATCGGATGGCAAAGGAATTAAACTGAATTGGATTTACCCGATATAACCTGACAGAGATATCCCATTTCCTTCAGACTCTCATAGGTTAGCTTGCCATTATTGTTGGCTAGCACTTCATTACACTCTTTTCTCAATCGATCTTGAATGTCCTGGTGCTGAGCCAGTTCGTATAAGGCAAAGCCCATCGTAGTGGAGGATGTTTCGAAGCCAGCACTGAAGAAGACAAAAGCCTGGGCTGCAATTTCCTCGATTGTCAAGCTCATGTGCTCTCCTGTCTCCGATTTAATCAGGCGATTGTTCTTCAGGTCAATCAACTGATCCATGAAATCATTGCGTCGAATCTTGTTCTGCTCTCTAAACGATATAGTTTCTTTAACAACCCTCATGAAGAACTTTTCAATGTGTTCCGGAGTCATTTTCATGTGAAGACGTCGTGAAAATTTGGGAAAACTATTGAGCATCATGAGACCCAGCATATTATGACGTTGATCGGTCAAAGCCTTTCGACCCATTACACGGAACTCTGCATCGGGATCCTTAAGGCTGCTGCACTCAATGCCAAACGCACAAGTTCCAATAACATCCGTTGTGAATCGTGCCAGGAGTTCCCTCACTTCGATTACTGGCGACTTATTGAGCATTTCGCCAAAGACATCCACAAACTCGTCACCTACTTTCACAACTGTGGGGAACATGAACTTCATTTTACCAGATGTGAACGTTGATGTTAGTTTATTCCTCATTGATTTCCATTTATGACCATCTAATAGGAATAACTGACCGGACAATGGATCATCTTCGGAATTATTGAAGAATCCACGATCCGTGAACTTATGGAAATCCTTGATCAAAATATGTTTCACTAAAAATGGCTCCAGAATGAAGACTGATGGGCGAAGGAACCAATAGAAGCCAGCAAAAGGTCCTGTTCCGCGGTACTTTTTATAATACTCCAGCCACACCTCTGGGAATGAGCGCGTAGTGTGTATACCCTTCAAATTACCCAATATCAGAATAGGATCATCACATGGTATGCCCAAGTTTTTCCAGTACTGCATATGTCGACGTAGTCGCAGAAAGATATAGCCAATCAGGGCAATCAACACAGTAAGTAACACGATACTGATACCCATGTTAAACAGCAGTTATAACAAAATTCCAGAGCTGAAAAAAATAGCGAAATCTGCACTCGTGTGTGGTGCGAGTGAACCTCAGTCGAATACTGAGAGCCATTCGGGTGAGCGTTAATTATTTAACGAGAGACAAAGCTTTCAGAGCCACAATGACAATGAGTTCTATGTTGCGATATGACGATTACCTACAAACAAATCCATATAAAGAAATAAATGTCAATGCCCGATAATTTGTATTTCTGGTTAGTGGGAAACTTCTGGTGGGGTTAGAACCTATGGAGTATATAAATTCCTGAACATTATCAGCTGCCGAGTCGATGTGGCCCCGCCTCTTACGCTTTATATTAGTAATTCTAATAAATAAAATAATAAAATGGGGCATATTAATTGAAAATAAGAACCCGAAGAACAAGATCTATGTTTACAAATATTAATTTATAATTTTATAATATAATATAATTATAAGCAATATACATTATAAGTAAATAAACGAATTAATTTGAAATATAAGAGCACACCAATGATCCGCTTGGTCTCCTTATTGCACCAAGAAGCAAAGGCAACTAAAGTCTCCTGACAGCGAGATGCTGTGTTTATACGTTTGTCGCTGTGGACACTGTTTGGATCACAACGCACACTGTGGATGCTAAGTTCAGCGAGCTTTCCATATACATAAATACACGCACGCTGTCCTCAATCAGAACAGCTGCTTACGCATAGATATTCATACATGCAGTACTGCAGTGAGTATGCTGTATTTAGTTACAAACATATGCAATACTCATGCATATGTGCTAGGCTGCGTACATGAGACTAACACAGGGTATTATACTGTCGCGTGCGATTGAACAGCTTGCTGGTACCAATTCAAATAAAATGGTGTTGACATTATGCCAGATGAATAATACTCTATACAAGTAATATTATTAGGAAGTGAGAACTCTGGAGAATATTTTCTCTGTAGAACTTATAGAACTATCAAACATTTGGACTTTTTAGCTCTTATAGTTTCTGAGATCAAGTCCGCATAATGTTCCCTTTTGCCTGTTATACCCTTTCTGCGCTTTTATCGTGTTTACGTGGTATACAAATAGCTCAATTTCTCAGTACGTTGTGAAATCTATTATCGCAGCTTTTTTTGGTGCTTGTGTTTGACAAAGTGTACAATTTACAATTATTGAAAGCTTGAATGTACAAAAAGTATTTTACAAAACTTTTATTATATGATTTACCCAATAGTGTCTTCAGTATTGGATGAAAACATTTTCTTTAAAATCTATAGTATCAATCATTTTGTTCTTATCAGGAAATTCAGGAATAATATAATTCGGCAATGACTTGTCAAGAACTAATCAAACAATAACCTTGAGCTATTGAGGACAGTTATGAAGTCAATGAACTGTTTAAACAGGTTCCACATGCAAAAAGATAAATCAATTTGTGACATAAGAGCACATCACTTATCCGCTTGGTCTCCTCATTACACCAAGAAGCATAGCAACTAAAGTCTCCTGACAGTGAGATGCTGTGTTTATATGTTTGTCGCTGTGGACACTGTTTGGATCACAACGCACACTGTGGATGCTAAGTTCAGCGAGCTTTCCATATACATACATACACGCACGCTGTGCGCAATCAGACGCATACGTGCAGTACTGCAGTTAGTTACAAACATATGCAATACTCATTCATATATGCTAGCCTGTGTACATGTGACTGACACAGGGTATTGTACTGGCGCGTACGTTCGACTGAACGCTTACCGGTACCAATTCCAGTAAAATGGTGTTGACATTATGCCAGACGAGTAATACCCTATAAAAATAGTAATATTATCCAAAGGCTCCATTTGTCCAGATGGGTCTCAATGCCATGCTAAAGAAACGCTACGATTATATATTCTGTCTCTTCTTTCCCAAGCTCAGTCTTAAGCTTCATCTCAAGCGGACGCCTGCTGATGTGGAGGCCTTCTACATGGCCCTGGTGAAGGACACCATCAACTACAGAGAACAGCACAATATTAAATGCAATGATTTCATTGGCATTATGCTGGAGATGAAGCAAAAATACGATGCGGGAAACACGGAAGAGGGACTCACACTCAATGAAATCGCCGCTCAGATGTATGTATTCCTTGTGGCTGGATTTGAGACAACGGCAACGGCTTTAAGCCTGGCTTTGTACGAGCTGGCACGACACGAGCATATACAGAGCCAGCTGAGGGAGGAGATTGAGGAGACAATCGCTAAACATGGAGAGAATGGGAAGCTCAGCTATGAGGCTTTGCAGAGAATGAAGTATCTGGAGCAGGTCATCTCAGGTAGTCAGAGATAGGAGAATAGATATCTGAAATATTTAAACTATTTCTAATTCTTATCGTAGAGACTCTTCGCATGTATCCCGTGGCCACGGAGCACCTGCGACGTGCCAATGCCCACTATGAGGTGCCCGGTCATCCTACACATTTTCTGCCCGCTGGATCACAGTTGATCATTCCCGTCTATGCCATACATCATGATCCAGAATATTATGCGGAACCGGAAAAGTTTCAACCGGAACGTTTCACAGAGGAGGCCATACAGCAACGTCCTAGCTGTGCCTTCATCCCCTTTGGCCAGGGACCCCGCATCTGCATTGGTATGCGATTTGGCAGGATTAAGATTGCGGTTGGTTTGGTTGCCTTGCTGCGTCATTTCCGATTCAGTTTGACTCCCGAGACGCCACAGCCTATGAAATTCGAGAATCATTCATTTCTGTTACACACAAAAGGCGGTTTCAAACTCAGAGTCGAACCACTTCAATAACAATTTCTATTACAAATTGAATACAAAGTCTAGGCGAAGATAAGATTTCTTTGAGTGAGAAATAATTAAAGAGTCTTAGACCTTAAATCTCCCTCAGTATTTATTAATTTTATAATGTTAATCTATTTATAGCCGCATGAATTTAAAATAAGCAACAAAATTATAAGAGAACAAACAAAGTCGTCAAACTGGTTGATAAAGTAAACACAAACAGAGAAACATAGATCGCAAAATGACGCAATGGTTGAATTAACGTTCTCCAGCTCGTCTTCCAGCAAGAGAAAAAAACTTCTCAAAAGCTCTTTTGACGCTCTCCCGTCAATTATTATTCTCACAAAGTATGAATGAGCTTTATGCATACATATACATACATACATATATATATTTATATATACAGGTTTGCAGAACTATTCACTGCGTATAATACGCAATTATATTTCCGTATGAATGTAATTTACACACATTGAGACCTTTGACCACGTCTATATGTGCTTCTAATACTTGGCCACTGAACCATATCCCCCATGTTAAAGACTTTTTAACAATTCAGTACATACATACATACATCAGCAGCAAAATTAATAATTTAATATTATCATGAGTATTGATCAAACTCGCTCTACTTTTAGATAAATACCCGACTCGCTTGCAATCAGGAAACTCTTCTTATCATACTTCATGGGTATGGGCGTCTGATCGCATACAGAGAACTTAAAGTTCTTAATAAGCATTGCCAATCCAATCCTGGCCTGCATTTCACCAAATCGCATGCCAATGCAGTTGCGTGGTCCATCGCCGAAAGGAAGCCACTCCACAGAGTCACGGTTCTTAACACGTTCTGGCTCGAAATTATCAGGATTAAACTGATCTGGATTGGGATATAACTTCTCATCGCGATGCATAGCGCCTCCGGGAATTATCACGTTCATACCCTTCTTGATAACATACTTTGGATAACCTGGCACGACAAAGTCTTCCAGGCATTCTCGATTCAACACGGGTAATACAGTCCAGAGACGAAGAGTTTCTAGACGAAGGGAAACATAGAGCTATCGGATGGCAAAGGAATTAAACTGAATTGGATTTACCCGATATAACCTGACAGAGATATCCCATTTCCTTCAGACTCTCATAGGTTAGCTTGCCATTATTGTTGGCTAGCACTTCATTACACTCTTTTCTCAATCGATCTTGAATGTCCTGGTGCTGAGCCAGTTCGTATAAGGCAAAGCCCATCGTAGTGGAGGATGTTTCGAAGCCAGCACTGAAGAAGACAAAAGCCTGGGCTGCAATTTCCTCGATTGTCAAGCTCATGTGCTCTCCTGTCTCCGATTTAATCAGGCGATTGTTCTTCAGGTCAATCAACTGATCCATGAAATCATTGCGTCGAATCTTGTTCTGCTCTCTAAACGATATAGTTTCTTTAACAACCCTCATGAAGAACTTTTCAATGTGTTCCGGAGTCATTTTCATGTGAAGACGTCGTGAAAATTTGGGAAAACTATTGAGCATCATGAGACCCAGCATATTATGACGTTGATCGGTCAAAGCCTTTCGACCCATTACACGGAACTCTGCATCGGGATCCTTAAGGCTGCTGCACTCAATGCCAAACGCACAAGTTCCAATAACATCCGTTGTGAATCGTGCCAGGAGTTCCCTCACTTCGATTACTGGCGACTTATTGAGCATTTCGCCAAAGACATCCACAAACTCGTCACCTACTTTCACAACTGTGGGGAACATGAACTTCATTTTACCAGATGTGAACGTTGATGTTAGTTTATTCCTCATTGATTTCCATTTATGACCATCTAATAGGAATAACTGACCGGACAATGGATCATCTTCGGAATTATTGAAGAATCCACGATCCGTGAACTTATGGAAATCCTTGATCAAAATATGTTTCACTAAAAATGGCTCCAGAATGAAGACTGATGGGCGAAGGAACCAATAGAAGCCAGCAAAAGGTCCTGTTCCGCGGTACTTTTTATAATACTCCAGCCACACCTCTGGGAATGAGCGCGTAGTGTGTATACCCTTCAAATTACCCAATATCAGAATAGGATCATCACATGGTATGCCCAAGTTTTTCCAGTACTGCATATGTCGACGTAGTCGCAGAAAGATATAGCCAATCAGGGCAATCAACACAGTAAGTAACACGATACTGATACCCATGTTAAACAGCAGTTATAACAAAATTCCAGAGCTGAAAAAAATAGCGAAATCTGCACTCGTGTGTGGTGCGAGTGAACCTCAGTCGAATACTGAGAGCCATTCGGGTGAGCGTTAATTATTTAACGAGAGACAAAGCTTTCAGAGCCACAATGACAATGAGTTCTATGTTGCGATATGACGATTACCTACAAACAAATCCATATAAAGAAATAAATGTCAATGCCCGATAATTTGTATTTCTGGTTAGTGGGAAACTTCTGGTGGGGTTAGAACCTATGGAGTATATAAATTCCTGAACATTATCAGCTGCCGAGTCGATGTGGCCCCGCCTCTTACGCTTTATATTAGTAATTCTAATAAATAAAATAATAAAATGGGGCATATTAATTGAAAATAAGAACCCGAAGAACAAGATCTATGTTTACAAATATTAATTTATAATTTTATAATATAATATAATTATAAGCAATATACATTATAAGTAAATAAACGAATTAATTTGAAATATAAGAGCACACCAATGATCCGCTTGGTCTCCTTATTGCACCAAGAAGCAAAGGCAACTAAAGTCTCCTGACAGCGAGATGCTGTGTTTATACGTTTGTCGCTGTGGACACTGTTTGGATCACAACGCACACTGTGGATGCTAAGTTCAGCGAGCTTTCCATATACATAAATACACGCACGCTGTCCTCAATCAGAACAGCTGCTTACGCATAGATATTCATACATGCAGTACTGCAGTGAGTATGCTGTATTTAGTTACAAACATATGCAATACTCATGCATATGTGCTAGGCTGCGTACATGAGACTAACACAGGGTATTATACTGTCGCGTGCGATTGAACAGCTTGCTGGTACCAATTCAAATAAAATGGTGTTGACATTATGCCAGATGAATAATACTCTATACAAGTAATATTATTAGGAAGTGAGAACTCTGGAGAATATTTTCTCTGTAGAACTTATAGAACTATCAAACATTTGGACTTTTTAGCTCTTATAGTTTCTGAGATCAAGTCCGCATAATGTTCCCTTTTGCCTGTTATACCCTTTCTGCGCTTTTATCGTGTTTACGTGGTATACAAATAGCTCAATTTCTCAGTACGTTGTGAAATCTATTATCGCAGCTTTTTTTGGTGCTTGTGTTTGACAAAGTGTACAATTTACAATTATTGAAAGCTTGAATGTACAAAAAGTATTTTACAAAACTTTTATTATATGATTTACCCAATAGTGTCTTCAGTATTGGATGAAAACATTTTCTTTAAAATCTATAGTATCAATCATTTTGTTCTTATCAGGAAATTCAGGAATAATATAATTCGGCAATGACTTGTCAAGAACTAATCAAACAATAACCTTGAGCTATTGAGGACAGTTATGAAGTCAATGAACTGTTTAAACAGGTTCCACATGCAAAAAGATAAATCAATTTGTGACATAAGAGCACATCACTTATCCGCTTGGTCTCCTCATTACACCAAGAAGCATAGCAACTAAAGTCTCCTGACAGTGAGATGCTGTGTTTATATGTTTGTCGCTGTGGACACTGTTTGGATCACAACGCACACTGTGGATGCTAAGTTCAGCGAGCTTTCCATATACATACATACACGCACGCTGTGCGCAATCAGACGCATACGTGCAGTACTGCAGTTAGTTACAAACATATGCAATACTCATTCATATATGCTAGCCTGTGTACATGTGACTGACACAGGGTATTGTACTGGCGCGTACGTTCGACTGAACGCTTACCGGTACCAATTCCAGTAAAATGGTGTTGACATTATGCCAGACGAGTAATACCCTATAAAAATAGTAATATTACGAAGTCAGAACCCTGGAGAATATTTTCATTGCTGAACTTGTAGAACTATCAAACATTTGGACTTCTTAGCTCTTATAGTTTCTGAGATCAAGTCTTCTTCTTCTTCCCTTTTGCCTGTTATACCCTTTCTGCGCTTTTATCGTGTTTACGTGGTATACAAAAAGCTCAATTTCTCAGTACTTTGTGAAATCTATTATCGCAGCTTTTTTTGGTGCTTGTGTTTGACAAAGTGTACAATTTACAATTATTAAAAGCCTGAATGTACAAAAAGGATTTTACAAAACTTTTATTATATGATTTACCCAATAGTGTCTTCAGTATTGGATGAAAACATTTCTTTAAAATCTATAGTATCAATCATTTTGTTCTCATCAGGTAATTCAGAAATAATATAATTCAGCAATGACTTCTGAAGAACTAATCAAACAATAACCTTGAGCTATTGAGTACAGTTATGAAGTCAATGAACTGTTTAAACACGTTCCACATGCAAAAAGATGCCTCACTCACCATACATTATAAGTAAATAAACGAATCAATTTGAAACATAAGAGCACACCACTGATCCGCTTGGTCTCCTCATTTCACCAAGAAGCATAGGCAACTAAAGTCCCCTGACAGCGAGATGCTGTGTTTATATGTTTGTCGCTGTGGACACTGTTTGGATCACAACGCACACTGTGGATGCTAAGTTCAGCGAGCTTTCCATATACATACATACATGCTAACCTGTGTACATGAGACTGACACAGGACATTGTACTGACGCGTGCGATCAACTGAACAGCTTGCTGGTACCAAATATCGGACATTTCCAATAAAAGTGGATTTGACATTATGCCGACGAGTAATACTCTATACAAAAAGTAAGATTAGGAAGTGAGCACTCTGCAGAATATATTCTCTGTAGAACTTATAGAACTCAATTTCTCAGTATGTTGTGAAATCTATTATCGCAGCAAAGTGTACAATTTACAATTATTGAAAGCTTGAATGTACAAAAAGTATTTTACAAAACTTTTATTATATGATTTACCCAATAGTGTCTTCAGTATTGGATGAAAACATTTTCTTTAAAATCTATAGTATCAATCATTTTGTTCTTATCAGGAAATTCAGGAATAATATAATTCAGCAATGACTTGTGAAGAACTAATTAATCAATAACCTTGAGCTATTGAGGACAGTTATGAAGTCAATGAACTGTTTAAACACGTTCCACATGCAAAAAGATACCCGACTCACTGCTTAACAAAAAGCTCTTCTTGTTATACTTCATGGGTATGGGCGTCTGATCACATACAGAGAACTTAAAGTTCTTGACAAGCATTGCTAAACCAATCCTGGCCTGCATTTCACCAAAGCGCAATCCGATACAGTTGCGAGGTCCATCGCCGAAAGGAAGCCACTCCACAGAGTCACGGTTCTTAACACGTTCAGGCTCGAAATTATCAGGATTAAACTGATCTGGATTGGGATATAACTTCTCATCACGATGCATGGCGCCGGCGGGAATTATCACGGGCATACCCTTCTTGATAACATAATTCGGATAGCCGGGTACAACGTAATCTTCTAGGCATTCGCGGTTCAATATTGGTAAGACAGTATAAAGACGAAGAGTTTCTAGAAATAAGTTGATACGATTTTAGTTATGGTCTTTTAGTATATGGGCTATAGTGACTTACCTGATACGACCTGATGAATGTAGACCATCTCCTTGAGACTTTCATACGTTAACTCTCCGTTATACTTAGCTAGCACCTCATTAACCTCGTCTCTCATACGCTGTTGGATGTCTTTGTGTTGAGCCAGCTCGTAGAGAGCAAATCCCATTGTGGTGGAGGAGGTTTCGAAGCCAGCGTTGAAGAACACATATGCCTGGGCGGTCACTTCTTCGATGGTGAGGCTCATGCTTTCTCCAGTCTCCGACTTCATCAGGCGATTATTTTTCAAATCAATCAGCTGATCCATAAAATCATTACGCCGTATTTTATGCTCCTCTCTGAAGGTTACTGTTTCCTTGACGATGCGCATGAAGAACTTTTCAATGTGATCTGGTGTCAACTTCATATGCAAACGTCGAGCCAGTTTTGGATAGCTACTAAGGAATGTCATTCCAATAAATCCGTGTCTCATATCTGTTAGACTCTTACGTCCCATTATGCGAAACTCCGCCTCGGGATCCTTGAGACTGCTGCACTCAATCCCAAACGCACAAGTGCCAATAACATCTGTGGTGAATCGTGCCAGCAACTCTTTGACCTCAACAATCGATGACTTTGATATCATGTTACCGAAAACATCGATAAACTCGTGACTAACTTTGACAACTGTTGGGCACATAAACTTGATTTTGCCGGAGGTAAATGTTGATGATAGTTTGTTTCTCATTGCCCTCCACTTGTGACCATCGAGCAACACGAGTCGACCCGAGAGCGGATCATCCTCTGGGTTATTGAAGAAGCCACGATCTGTAAACTTGTTGAACTCCTTAATCAATATTTGTTTAACCAAAAATGGTTCCATAATGAGAGCTGCTGGACGCTGGAACCAGTAGAAACCGACAAAGGGTCCATTTCCCCGGAACTTGTTGTAGTAACGTAGAAACAATTCGTTGGCCGCAATCTTGGTACGCCATCCCACCATATTGCCCAAAATGGGATGCGGCTTTTCACACGGAATTCCCAAATTCTGCCAGTGATGCATCTTCTGATGCATACGGACAAGGAAGTAACCAACCAGTCCCAGAAGGGCGGTGAGTAGTATCAGCCCAACTTCCATGACTACGAGAGGAAAAGCTGACCCCCAACTGTGTATGGAACAATTCACTTCAAGTTCACCGAGCTACTGTTGAGTTTTGCCCAAATTCGTGTTTATATAAATGCTGCAGTCTTAGACTTGCAGTCATAATGACAAATATGTTTTTATCAGCTTTTGATTAACACTTGTTATACTCTTGATAAAGAAACTAAATTTGACAAAACCTACACATACAGAGCAATGGAGCATACCTAAACAGGGTTATCATGTAAAGTCTATAGTTAAACATATATATATTTATTTTATTAATTTATTTATTATTAATTATTCATTCATTTGAATAGAAATATTACGTTTCGTTGACAAATTTGCCAAGTGTGACACCCTGTTTTCTTTGTTATCACTCTTATGCGTCATAAAACATTAAAACTCTTATCATTTTATAAAGTTAACTTTTCATTGAGCGATAGCCTAAGTTTTGTGTGAGGTATCATTACTTGACAAAAAACATTTTTCACTAATTTCTGTTCGCAGAAAAGATAATCACTTTTTGAATGGGAGTGTCCTATGACTCATACCGTACTCTTGTAAGAGAGAACAGTTCCCATGACCTAGCCCAATAAAACAGGAGTTGCGAGTTTCAACACCAAAACGAGAGCACTCTTCAGACCTAACTTTAAAATGAACAGAATGAACAAGATTAAAACACTCATAATCAGAATATCTAAGTGAGCCATATCTGTCTGTCTGTCTGTCTGTACGACCGCCCGTCCGTCTGTCTGCATAAAAGCGTCGATCTAACTAACCATAGCCACATAATTTGGCATTATTACATTTGCATTTATTACGCTATTTGTAAAATTGACATATTGATCGCTCAAGATTTTGAAATATTTTGATTTAAATTATATATATTAATATAAAACAAACGGATAAACTGCAAATATCCCATTTCACACATCTGAGCTATTTCTAATAGGCTTGCCAAAAATTATAAAAAATTTGAATATAAATGAAATTAATTAGAAATCGAACGCCTGAAATTCTTTCATACATACATATATTACGAATATCAAAATTAACCAGTCGAAAAGGCTACAGTCGACCGCATTCGACAGTATAATACCCTGTACAGGCGTCTATATTAAAAGTATTTTGATAATATGTATGTTGATTAAAATAAAAGTAAGAACATAACAGGTGTTTAAGGAATACTCTTTTGAAACTGTCATTTAGCATATGTATTATTTGCATGCTTATATCAGCAAGTTTTTGATGAAAAGCTTAGTGCTACGTCATTTCATATACGTCTGCACGTTCGCTGTCTCGCTCGCACACATGTGCTGCTTGACGCAACCGCAACGATTAAATGGAAAAAAAACATCTCCGTTTTTTCATGGACTTCACTTACTCGCCAATATTTAAAATCAATTCTTGAAAGACAAAATCTAATATTACAAATATCATACTAATTATTATTCTTACAAATCTCTGCATACATTACGTTTTGACTTGCAATATAATTTTCGGCAAGCAGTACGACATTTGAAGTAACACAACTCAGCAACGGCGAGAATGTGCTCACTAGCAAAAGCTATCTGCTATAAGCATGCAATGAATTCTTATTGTTGGCAAGCAGTGCGATTCGTTGCAAAATGTTCTAGTCTTTTCCATCTATTTTATTATCTGAATGTCTTCCTTATTACTGGACCGATCTTTATGAAACTTTCACATATGTTTCAGAACAGTATTTTTTAAACACCTGTTAAGTTAGAAATATGTACGTTCAGAAATACATGCTGTTAACAGGCTATAAAGAGCTTTAATCGATTTGCGGGGGAAGGCGGGGAGGTATCCAAAATTTGAAACAAACTTGATCTGCGGACGGTATAGAGGAACCTTAATGCCAAATTTGGAGTCTCTAGCTCTTATAGTTATAGACGGACAGACAGACAGACAGACAGACGGACATTTTATCACAAAGTTAATATATCCCCGTACAGGGTATAAAAATAGTAGGTCAAGTACTAGTAGTAAAAGTAGTAATAGTAGAAGTAGTTGTAGTAGAAGTAAATAATAGTAAAAGTAGTAATAGTAGCAGTAGAAGTAATAGTAGTAGTAGTAGAAGTAAATAGTAGAAGTAATAGTAGTAGAAATAGAAGTATTAGTAGTAGAAGTAGTAGTACTAGAAATAGTATTAGAAGAAGTAGTAGTAGTAGAAGAAGCAGTAGTAGTAAAAGAAATAGTAGAAGTAGTAGTAGTAGTAATAGTTTATGCTATAAGTATGTACATGTGTGTGTATTGGCACAGCGCAGCAGAGCAACTTCATGTGCAGCCTCTGCAGTTGCAGGGTAGCTCATGATCGAGTACGCTTGCAAGTCTGTAGCTTGACTGATGTATGACAATTGATTAGATTTTAAGAGCGTAACAATATCAACAAAGTACTTAGTACAACAAAAGCTTAACAGCTTTTTAAATTGTTTATTTTTATTTTTTTTATTTTCTTTATATTGCTTTTTTTTGTATGTGAGTTTTGTTTTGTTGTTGTTGTTGCTGTAGCATTAACCCGCTAATTGTACGTGAATTTCAGCGGGTCAACTACACAAATACATTAAAAGAAATTGTACGAATAGCTTTAAGAAATCTCCACTATTTTTAATATTTATGAATAGCAGTTTCAGTTTGTTTAACATGTTGATTGAACGCATTATAAAATACGTAAAAATATTTGCACTTTTATGGCCGATAAGCGAGTATTGTTAAGTATATATATAGTTTACTCATAGAGTACACACATTTTTGCACAGTGCAATCATTTTATGGCCCACTTTAATTTGAACTAACCCCACCTCAATGAGAATACATATCATAGGAATTTCAAAGGCAGCAACTGCTATTTTATCTACACGAACAACAAAATAATGAAAATAAAAGCTGATAACAAACGAAAATGAACTTTAAAGCGTATATACTAGAGAGATAATATATTTGATCGGCATGGGTGACCATAGGAATACCCAGCAGAGAGTGTAACTTCAATTATTCACTTAAATTGGATTATATTTGTTTTGGTTGTTGATTACCACTCACATTGTTGAATCATCCTACGCATGAATATGGCCACAGACTCAGTTGGATATTCAACTATGAATGTGTGTGTGTGTGTGTGTGTGTATGTATTCTCAACTGGCCTCAGACGAACGCCCACAGAGAGCATTTAAGCCGGTTAAAGCCAACTCAATCCATAAGCAGCAATAACTGTAGTGTACCGCACTCCAGGCCCCAAAATGAAAAGCTCCCGAGCGTCGTATCGTAAATATGTATTTCTCAATTGCACTCAGTCGAACAACACGGTTTGGTAATGAACGTAACAGATTCAACTTGTCGCTGAGAACGCGTCCGCGACTCGACATTAGATCACTGCTAACACGAGTACGGCCAACGATTTCCGGGCCAACAAATTTGTGATTTATATTATACATTTAGTTTATGTCGCTGTGTTTGTGCATTACTAATTATAAACCCAATTTGACAGAGGCATCAGCATGAAGAACATGTGGGTAATATTCATGATTGTGGGGCTAATCGTGCTCTGCCTTCTGGTTCTATTGTTTATGGCAGCTCGTTATCAGCGTGACTATTGGCGCTACCTGGGAATACCGCACGAGAGGCCCAAAAAGCTGTGGCCCATCATCAAGCAGTTGGTCACCCAGACCCTTAGCACGGATGCCATGAAGTCGGCCCATTATACGGCCATCTATAATAAGTTCAAGGGCAGCGGACCCTTCTGTGGCTTCTATGCGCTGCTGCAGCCGCGCGCTCTCATCCTGGATCGTGAACTGATTCGCCAGATAATGGTTAAGGATTTCTCGAATTTCAATGATAGGGGAATATATTGTAATCAGAAATCGGATCCATTGTCTGGCGATCTGTATGGACTGCGTGGGAATTGCTGGAAAGAGATGCGCCAGAAACTGGATCCAAGCTTTGGCCGTGATCGCATGGCCTGGCTGTATGACAATCTATACGAGGAGGCCGAGCAGCTGCTTCTTGTGGTCAGCACCACTTTGATGAAACAACAGCATTCCACACTCCACATACAGAAACTAATGCGACGCTATGTGATCTCTGCCCTGGCCAGCTGCGTATTTGGCCTAAACGCCGAACAGCGTCAAAAATACCCCTTGGATCAGTTTGAGGAGATGACGGAGCTGGCGCTGAGTAAACGGAAACATGGTTATCTTATGAATCTGATAATGATTCGATTTCCCAACTTCTGTCGTAAGCTGCGATTACGATTGACGCCCAAACAGGCGGAGACCTATTTTCTCACGCTCCTGGATGACATTGTGGCGCAGAGAGAATCCTCCGGGGTGCGTCATAAGGACTATCTGCAGCTGCTGCTGGACATTAAGGCTCTGGAGTTCACCACCCATGAGTACGAAGCGGACAAAGAGCTAAATGCTCATCTACAACATGAGTTGGCTGCCCATGCATTTGTCTTCCTCAAGGCGGGCTACGAGCAGACAGCGAACACCTTGTCCTATGTGCTGTATGAGTTGGCCATCAACATTGAGGTACAGAACCAGGTGAGGCAGGAACTCAAGCAGTCATTGGAGAAGCATCATAACAATCTGAGCTACGAGTGCCTGCAATCTCTGACACTTATGGGTCACGTCATATTGGAAACCCTGCGAATGCATCCAATTACACCCTACATAATGCGACGAGTACTCGAGAACTATGCCGTGCCAGATCATCTCAAATATACGCTGGTTAAGGAACTCTTTGTGATCATACCCACACATGCCATACACAATGATCCAGAGTATTATCCAGAGCCAGACCGTTTCAATCCTGAACGTTGGGGCAGTCCCAGAGATTCCCTAAACGAACAGAGCACATGGTTTGGCTTTGGTGCCGGCGTTCGCAATTGCATTGGCATACAATTCGCTCAGCTTCAGCTGCGACTCGCACTGGCACTTCTTCTACTCGAGTTTGAGTTCACTTTGAACTCCAAGCGACCTTTGGTCAGTATAGACGATGGCATTGCCCTACAGCTGACGCCTCTGGGCGTGGTCGAGCCAGGATCGCAGGAGCGAGCTGTTTAATAGAGTGCTACCTCAAGTTTGGTTCTACAGATTGTACGATAAATAAATTTAAAATGTGAACAAAGTGAAATAGAATTTTAAAATACTTAACATAGAATATAAATATAAATATATATAAATATATTAAATGTGAAAATTATAAGCTTAAACAACATAAAGTAAACAAACAATTTAAGAGCAAAAATTGGAAAAAGCTATAAAATAATAGAAAAGGAACTAAAATAAGTTTAAAATAAATACCAAATACAAGTATAACAACTCAAGGTGAATATGCTTAATAATGAATATGCTAATTAATGAAATAATAAATAATAATAATAAATAAATAAGAAATACAAGTATAGAAATAAAAGTATTGTAGAAAAATGTGAAATTATAATAACAGATGAATATTAAATAGCAAACAATAACAAATAAAAATAAATGTATTGAAAAAAGGTGAATATGTTACAAATTAAAATAATAAAAAATAATAAATAAATATTTAATAACAAATGCAATTATAGAAATAAAAGTATTCTAGAAAAATGTGAAAATATAATAAAAATTAATAAATAATAATAATAAATTATTATTAAATAACAAATAATAACAAATAAAAATAAATGTAATCAAAATAAGGTGAATATGTTTTAAATTAAAATAATAAAATATAATAAATAAATATTTAATAACAAATGCAATTATAGAAATTAAAGTATTCTAGAAAAATGTGAATATGCTTATAAGAAGGCTATATATTTGAATAATTTGAATAATGCCGAATCAAGTCGATTTATATCAATTAAATGCTTTAACATAAATTTTATTTATTTAAAATCCTTTAAAATGGTTATTAATATAATTAATACATATGTATAATGTTGCATTAATTACAATTAAATATACAGAAAATTGTATAGACGCGTGTTTCTCCAAGTGATTTCGTATTTCTCGTACATTTGTGTTGCTAAAAATACGTTTATTTAAATATTTATCAATCGATTTTATTGTAAGTAGCTCTGCAAAAATAATTTAAATATACATTAAAAATGTGTGTTTAGAATTGTTTGTATTTGATTGTTGTTAATTGTCGTTTGCTGATATGATAATTCTACGTTTACTCGTTTTCTATATATGGCTGCAACTGCTTGTGCAGTATTATTTTAGTATTCTTTAGTATTTGTATTATTTTTACAGACTTATTAGGAAAGTGAAACTGTTAATTGTATTTTGAAATTAGTTTCCGTTGATTTTAGTAGCGTAACTAAACTTAAATGACAAATTTGTGAGCTTTTTATACTTAAAAAATTAATTGTAAAATTGTAGAATAAATAAAACAATTTAAAAATAATAATAATAAGTATACATATTAAAAATGTTGCTTGCTTTTGAGCGCCTTTTATGTTGTGGTTAATTAACTGCTAAATTATTAACAATTATAAGTATACATAATTCATTTATGTTTTCCTTTTCCTTTTGATTTTCATTTTCATTTTTGACTCGTCTTCGTCTGATATGGAATGCTTTTGCTATGTTCTCTACGCAGCGCTACGAAATGCTAATTCAAATCTTATAAACTAATGTTTTGTTCGACATTTTGGCCGCTAATACAAAATGGCTGACTTCCGTTTCCACTACGCTCTCACTTAGCTGGCTTTGAACGCACGGGCAGGGGCAGAGATTTGCGTATGGGATCACCGCGATTGGGCAGCTTACTGCGCAGCATTTGCTCGTGCACATAGAGCATCAATCCCACATCCCGATGACCGGCCTGCCAGGCTATTTTGAAGGCCGTGCTGCCATCCTGCAAATGTATAATTTAATTGACTGTTGTGGGCTGGACTGAGCTGGTAAGCACATGCATTGTACTTACCACATCCTGGACAAGGGAATCACAGTCCTGTTGCGATAACAAGTGCTTCACAATGTCCACGCGTCCATGTTCCGCGGCACACATGAGGGCCGTGCTGCCATCCTCATCCTGTATGTTGATATCTGCGCCGGCATCCAGCAGCATAGCAACCATATCCCCATTACCATGCGACACAGCGAGCATCAGTGCGGTTTGGCAATGCTGCAAGAGTGGCGACGAAGGCGAAGGAGGATGGAGGAAGATGGACATGGATGGGGTTCGTTAGTACAAAACAATGGGCAACATTGCAAGTGATTAACTCGTCTCGCTATTTGGCACAGTGTGATGTGCATTTACCTACCTTCTTGGCCCGTATGTTGACATCGGCCATCTGAAACAGTCGCTCCACGACCGTCCGATGTGCCGCTTGTTTCAGCTTGGCCAACGATACGAGCATGACGCACGAGTATCCAGCGTTATTCATTTGGTTTACATTGCAAACCTTGGAATCCAGCAGTATGGATACGACGTCAAAGTTGCCATGAGACACCGCATAATGCATTGCCGAGTTGCCCTGGAAATAACAAAGTAAATTGACTTAAGTAACGCAATGATAGCAACGATTCCTCAGCAATCAGATTAGTCTCAACTAATCAATCTGATTAAGGAATTATAAATAGTTAAAACTCACATTGCTATCAGAGAGATTGACGCAATACTCCAGCAGTGGCACCGATAGCGACTCAAAGTAGTCCAGGTAATCCTCAACCTCATGCGGATTGGAGGTGCCAGTGCTGGATATGCGGAACCAATGCTCGCTTATGGTTGCCTTCGAAGTCTTTAGGCTGAACGAAGAGAAGGGCTTTGAGCCCAACTTCTTGAGCAGCGAATCATTGATGACTTTCAGCGCATCCTTCATCTCCTTATGCAGTTCCGTTCTGCGGAAGGATGTCAATATGTCAATATGATATATGATGTAAATATTGATTTGAAAATAGTGAAAGCCATTACTCACTTCTGTCTGGGCTCCGTTGGTGCCTGGGCCAGTTGATGCAACTGTGCCTTGGTTGGCGGTCGCTCTTCCTTTAGATTTACCTTCTCCTCCTCATCTTTCGTCGCCTCCTCTCGCTTCGGCTTCCGCTCGATGACAGTCACCTGGGAATCTTCGCTTTGACTAGACTTTAAAGGTGTGCTCGACTTTTTGCGTGCCCCCTGCGATATTTCCCGCTCCACATTGGAGTCACTGGACGCGGTGAGAGCTTGCTCTGGCGAGGCGGACTTGGTGCTCGTTGTGGTCGCCGAGGAGCTCATCAAGGGGGCTGGCGAGGCATCGCGTGACCAACTGATGCTAACTCGCTTCTCCTCACGCACAATCAACTCATCGTCACCCAGCTGAGTTAGATCCAGATCCTGTGACGTTGCAATTTGTTTGCTGGACGGCTGTTTGATGAAGCTCTGGGTTTCGGGTGAGGAATCAAGCACTACGAGTGGAGGCTTCTCCTGCAGCGAGCTGTTTGATATGAAATTAAATGAAAGAAATTAAATGATTAGTTGTCTAACATTAATAAAGTCAACTAGAATTGAATTAGAACGCACGTTATCAGCAGCGCCGAGCAGCCACTGACCACCAGTGGATAGCAGGTGAAGCTGCTCAGGCCGGAAAACATCGAGAACACCATTGAAAAACGAAAATCGAAAATCCAAACAAAAAACAAAAAAGGCGACAAAGGAAGCGACAGCTGCAAACGCGTCAAAGCCAAAACGAAAACTGAAGCTGAAGGTCAATGCGACCAGGTCGGCATTCGGACTCGTATTCCGATTCGGAGTCAACCCGAGGGCACATACAATGCGCATGACACGCAAATGTCATGACCAAGCGTTGGGTTTGTGTCTTGGCTAAAAGCTCGCTCTTGTAAGCTTCAAGATTTCAACGATTAACGCACAGTGGTTTAAGTGTAATAGAAAATTTGAGAAGACTTTAAAGTGATGCAAAATCCAATAAGAGAATCTTATCTATTTTTTATCTACTCAAAATGAAAGGTATTTATCTTAATTAAATATGATTAAAGTTTATATTTGTATATTAGAACTTTATCTATTCCCTAAATAAATTAAAGGATGCTTTATAGAATCCATAATATATATTTAGTCAATATATAATATCATTTAATCAGCATCGTATCTATTCATCTATTCATTATCTACATAAAATGCTAGTTGTTATTCAAATTAAAAATGAATGCAATTCTTAGTCTGTATTTTTTCTCTAGTCTACACAGCACTTTAATTATATCTATTCATTGACTAAATTAAAATTTGTATGTAACAGCTTTGTATATAACAACTTTATCTATTCTTTGTGTGCATAAAATGCTAAATATTATCTAAATTGTATCTACACTACAGTTCAGAGTTCTATTCTTTAGATACATTTCCTAATATTTACTAAGCTTTTAAATAATAACTTTATCTACTCTTTATCTACATAAAATGTTAAATATTATCCTAATTTAATTTGGTTCTATTTAAAGTATTTCAGCCTTTCTTTTCTTAATAATCTTAGTCATATTTCAAATTATATTTCCCATTAATTAATTGGAAATAAATGTAATGTTGTCTAGTGTGAATGAACTCCAACTGTCCCATTTCTCTCTAGAGAAATCAAACTCCATGTCATTACCACACAGTAAACTCACCTCAGACGTGTTTTTCGTTCCGCCTTTGGGCTCTTTGTGGGCGTAGGCGTGGTCGTAGCAGAGGCTGCTGGCAGCGTATACGTGTTTTGTCTCTGGAACTGCTTGCGCACGGGGCTGGGACTAGTGAGATGTTTGGGACGTGGTATACGTGAATCCGCTGATGCGGAGCGTCTAATTGTGGGCATTGGCGCTGATGTTGACATGGACATGGTCATAGAGACTGGAGCTGCTTCCGTGCTCGTTTCTGCTTTAGAAAAGTCCTTGGCCAGCACCTGGATGGCCTCCTTGCAGGAATCACAGTAGTTAGCTGCACAGGCAATGGAGATGTGAGGCTTCACAATGTCACCACAACCCACGTCACGTTTGTTCACCTGCTCCGTGTTGCAAGCGGAGTGGGCAGTGCTCTGCTTAGGCTTGGGCAACGGCACCGCTTCCGGTTCAGTATTACTTCCGGTGTGACGAGTAACTGGACGTGTCAGCGGCTCCATTAACTGTTCGCTTTTGGTCGCACTTCGTGTCAGACGTTGTAGTCCCGTGGTATCCGTTTGACGGCTGGTTGATTCCACGCCACACTGTGTGCCAACTTGTTGCTGTTCGGGCATCACTTGGGAGGCCGTGGAGCGCACAGTTGTGGTCGCTGTTTGACTGGACGCACTGTGGACCATGGCCATTGCTGTCTGGCAGCCAACGGCTTTTCGCTTGATTGCCAGCTGCTCGTGCTCACCGAGGCTGAACGTATTGCTGCGTCCTGGCAGCTGTGACAACTGTGGCTTTGGCTTCTCCATTGGCTCATCTGTGCCACAGCTAACACTTCGCTTGCTCAGCGCGCACTTCTCGCAGAGCTCATCTGTCGTCCTATGCTCGGAGCTGCCCACACTACGCACATCTGGCTTGCAGCTTGTGAAGTTCTCTCGTGTCATGGGCTTGGCCGAGATGCTCACATTATGCTTGAGCACGGAACGCTCTGGAGCTGTTTGCATGCCCATATCACGTTGATCCCGCTGTGGCACATACATCTGTGTGCCCACCGAGATCAGCTGTCGGAGTCGCTGCTTCTGGCAATCGGCGAGTGCCCGCTCAATCTTCTGCTTCAGCTCCAGCTGAGAGTAGACCGCTTCAGCCTGCTGGGTGCCCACGTGTCGGGTGCTCAACTGTGAGCCTACGGCAACATCTCGTGTGGCAATCACTTTACTAGCCGCTTGTGTGGCAACATCTCGCCGTATAATGCTGGGCGAGACGGAACTGCTGCGCATGCGTGATCCTAGACTCTCCAAGGAAACGGGGCTGATTCTCTGCAGCGTAAACTGCACGGGTGAGGCATTCTTGATGCCCGGACTCGGTGGCGAAGGCGTCTGTCGTTGTCCACGCAGCAGATCTTCATTGCGGCGCAGCAGACGCTGTTTCTCGGCACGCAAAGAATTCAGTTCCAGCTGAAAAGAAAACAGAAGTTAAGATCTTTCATCTATATAATTTAAAGGAAGATGCGACTCACCTCCATGTCGGGTATGACCTTGACCTGCTCCTCCAGATCCTTTAGACGCTTGAGACTCAGCGCCATTTGTTCTCGTATCTGACACAGAGCCTGTGCATCCGCTGGAGCTTGTCCGGCTTCCGAGTTGACTGGCGACTGCAAGGGACTGCCTGGTGTGGCATTTGTGGCATGTCCATTAGTCTGCTCCAGCTTCGGAGTTGCTGTCAAATGATGCCGTCGTGGCGGTGGTGGCGGTGGCGTTGCTTTTGCCTGCTCCAGCTGCTCCACCGGCGACTTGGCATTCGCTGCCACCGTGGCCTGCACATAGCTCTCATACTGCACCTCCGCGGGACTCGGACGCTGTTGCAATGGGAGCGTATTGGAGCGCTGAAAGAGGCGCGGCGTGCCTGACCGCGGCGAGCGATTGCCCGCCATGCAGGAGTCTAAAGAAAACAAGAAGATATAAAACAATAATAAATATTAAGTAATATTGTTATAGTACAGCATTTCGATGTGGTTACTTGCTCTGTCAATTGCCTTGGTTAAAACTATTTTTATTTGCAAACTTGCCATAAGCTCGTGCATTTGCCTACTGAGAACTCGACTGCTCGCAACATTTCGACAGTCTTAATGATAAAAATATGATAATATATATACGATACAATGCGATACGCATATATGCTATCTAACCAGAGGCAAAAACTGTGTCACACTGCGCATAATTTGCGAACCAAACAAAAAACTGTCGAGCAAAGCAAGAAAAGAAATGAAAATGCGACAAAGGCAAATATGGAAAAAAATACAAAACTAAAATAAACTTGGCTCTGTCCTTTGTCTGTGTGTGTGTGTGTGTGTTTCTGCTGATAAGCCGACAACTGTCGCTATTGTTATTCAATATTGATTTTGCCTACATTACATTGCAAGCTATCAGCCTTACATCTATTTATGTAAGCTGCATTCTTGATAACCAATGCGAAGCGTACGAATCCGATAACTGACCATGAAAAGTGCAATCATTTGAAAGTAATTCATTCCATTTTATTTACTTTCAGTAACACATATAAAATAATGTAATTATTGCTTAAATACTTCCTTATATTTTGCACATTACAGTTACTCTAATTAAATCACTCATACGCACTGTGAGCCGACAGTTGTTACTCATCGCCTTTGCAGGCTGCCAAGTTTTCACATTTTTCTCATTGCTCCATTTGCTGCTATTACTTAATTTCTGTATAAACCAACTGTGCACTGAACTTTCGACTGAGAAATTAAATGAAAAATAAAAGAAAACCAAATGTACAAATGTAAAGAAAACAACGGAAAATAAGAAGAGAGAGAAATTTCTATTTTCTGTATATGTCGTTGGTTGCTCGATGTTGCCGGTGCCAAGTTGGCTGAGCTGTCAGGCAAAGATGGTCAAGGCAATGTGCTCACAAGGCGGCCAAAAGGAAAGAAGAAAGAGTAAAGCAAGTCGCGTGTTTCGGCAGCATTGACCGGCGTAAATAATTAATCAGTTTATATGTATATGAGCTAGAAATTGAGCAAAATTGAAAATTGGATACACAAATGTATTTTGATAAGCTATTAGTAATCCCCAGCGACTAGTTAGTGGACCTACAGTCATGCCACCAGCTCTTTGATGGGCTTTGCCTTGACTCCGCTTTCATTTTGATTTTTCTCGTCGCCGTTTCCTTGTGGCGTCGAGCTGGCAACGTATCATTCGATGTGGCAAACATTATTGCCAACGTTATTGTTAATGATTTTTAGTTGGTTAATAGCACAATTAATTGCACAATGCAGCTTCATAATTAACAGCAGCACAATCAGCGTTCATGGCGGCAGGCATTGCACTTTGTTAAAGCAAATAAAAAAAAAAAAAACATTTATAAATATTTAATTATATTTTTAATTAATGCTTTGTTGTTGCGTTAATTAAAGCATTTTCTGTGTGAGTAATGCACAATATCAATTTGATTTGATTTGCCAACACAATTCACATCAACAAAGTCAAAGCGAACAGCGTCACACGTTATCTATCGCACAGTGCGTTGCAAAATTACATGCACACTCACTCTGCATGAATTCATGTTTGATTCTCTTCAAAATCGTGAATATTGGCATTGAGAACGAATACACAATGTTATTCATAGATATATCAATATATTTCATTTATTTATTTATATCTTTATTTTGCTATTTGCTATTTGCTTTACTTTATGTTCTGCTGTCAACAATTTGACTTTTGTTTAAATTATTTTCCCCTTTGATTTTCCTCTTCGCTATTTTTAGAGCACACGTGCGTGTTTTTATATAATTATAATCGATTTTAATTCGCTTGTGATATTTCCAATTATTTTAAAGATTTCGTCTGCGTTTTCTTAACATTTAACTATATTTTAGTTTTCGGTTTTCATTCGATTGGTTTGTCGTTTACTTTCGGCTAACATTTCGTTTGTTGTTTATTGATTTTATTTATTTATTTACTGTTATTTATCATGGATTCTTCATTACACTCGTTGGCTTATTAATACTTTAGTCATTTAGATAATTTCGCTAATTTAATTGGTATTATTTCGCAGCTAGACACATTTTATGCTTTTCGTTCGAAAGTCGCCGACAAACTGCGTTGAGATTTTCGAGCAGCCAGCAGCAACAAAATACAACAATATAAAAACATTTAGCAGCAGCTATTTTGTTATTATTTAACAGCTCTTGTGCAAAACCAGCACAGCACACAACAACAACAGCAACAACAACAAATGCTATGTATTACTAACAAGCAGCAAAAACAACGAGCACAAATATTGGGAGCTCGAGAGCAGGGAGAGCCCCAGCGATAAGGTCGCCGTTCGCTCAGCAAATACTAATTAAACAATCCAAAAGCAACAACAACAACAAAACTAGACAACAGTTTATAGATAAGCTAAATGCACATTATTAAATGATAATGGTGATTATTATGATGACGCTAAAGAAAACCCAACCAATTTTATAATATTTTTAGACTCAGCATGCGTTCAGTTTGGTTCCACAAGAGCGAGGCCGGCATTCAATTCAAATGTATTTCAAGGTGCATCTTCTCTTAAGTTTGTTCAATCATTTTACAAGCAAATGTTAGTAATATTTCATTAGTAATTTGCAGAGCAACTCAAGTGGAAAAAGTGTGTTGAAAGATACTTCCTATGGCAATACGAAGAAACGCCCCTACAGGTTACTATGAATATTCATTTTAAAATATATAATAAGTAAATAAATTACTGCCCATCGATCATAATTTTATCAATTATGTATTCAATAAAAATGGCGAATATATAATTAAACGAGAACTATTATTGCTGATAGTTTATCATCAAAAAATTGAACTACTTTCAGCTAAAGATTCCGAATTTTAAGCAATTGCTTGAGGTTAATTTGTATCTGACGATAAAAGTCTTTCAATTTGGCGCCAGTCTAGACTTGCTTTTAGGCCCCAAGGTTACTTAATACTTATACTTATTATCTTTGCGCGCATTTGGCATTTGTCTATTGTTAGATAGATTTCTGGGCTCGTTTGTGTCATGTGTCGGCGTCAATTGAGCCAACAATTCTTGGCCAACATTGCTGTTCGCAAATATTCATTTGATTAAAGGCAATTTTAAAGTCATCTATTATGAGCCCAAATAGACACTTTTCTTGTACCGGGTCTCCACATAGCGTAATCATTAATCAATGCCAATTCAATGCTCCCTCTCCAGCCCAGCTGCTTTGGCAGTTGGCTTAAAAAAACCAGCGACAATTTGATTTGTTTATTTGCATGGATTTCTTGCATTGCTTTACGGCAAATTTATGGCATAAACAAATACAAGAAAAACGGGCCAGTAACACAACAACAACAACAACATGAGCTGTATTTGCATGCAAATTGAGCGCCAAATGCGCATTTCAAAATTGATTTAAGATACGAATGCCTCAAATTGCCTTGAAGTCGCTGCCACGCCGCTTGTCCAACTCCAATTGAGTTTGAAATGCCAAAGATGCAAACTATAAGATTGTATCTATATCGGCGTGAAGTATCTGTATCTACAGCTTCATATCTACAGTTTTCCTCCAGCTTAATGTGTTTTGATTGGGTTGAGACTTTAGTTTTTTTCTTATATTTTATTATTTTTTTTATTTTATGCATAAATTTGAATTACGAGCATGTCTTGGCATGCCGACTGTACGAGTTTGAGTTTTTAAAGATACATTTAAATGCTTCTTTGATCTAACAGCTTGCGTGCAAAGTTGACAGCTTCATGCGTAATGCTGTCAGGTTTACGATGGGATAAGACTTGAGAAAGTGAACACAAAATGTGAATGATTTATTTAGAAAATAGAATTATTTTTGCGCGCTTTAAGATGTTAAATATATTTTAATAAATACTAATAAATAGTCGTTGGTTTATTTTAAAGAATAAAAATCATTTCAAATGCAAAAGTAGAAAATTAATTAAAAAGTTACAATTATTTTTTCGCTTTAAGATGTTAGATTTATTTTAATTAAATATTTTGAGTATAATTCAATTTATCTAGAAGCGTAAAAAACATTTCTAATGCAAAGCAAAAATATTAATTAGGAATTTAAAGTTTTTTTTTCGTTGCTTAAGATGTTACATATATTTAAATAGTAAAATTGTTTAAGTACTAATCAATTTGTTTAAAAGCGTAAAAATCATTTCAAATCTAAATGTAAAATATTAATTAAGAATTAATTAACTTTATGATGTCAAATATTTGTAATTAAATATATAAAGTATTATTCAAAATATAAAAAACTGTAATAATCATTTAAAATATTAATCCAGTATTTTTAATTATTATACCTCACTTTAAAAAGTTAAATATATTTTAGTAAATTAATTTAAATAGAATTTAATTCAATTTTATAATATAACAATGCAACAATAAATTATTAATTAGGAATTTAAAATAAATTCTTCCTCGTTTTAAGAAATTAAATGTCTTTTAATCAATTTTTTTTAGTATTATTCAATTTAACTAAATTCTTAAAAAGCATTTAAAATCTAAATTTTAAATATTAATTAAGAAATTAAAATATTTTCCCTCGCTTTAAGACGTTACAAATATTTTAATAAATTATTTCAAAGATAATTTAATTTACTCAAAAGCGTAAAAATAATTTTAAATGTAAATGAACACTTTTTTGTTGTTGTGTATATTTTTATTAATATTTTGATATTTATCTTTCAATACATTTAAATTTTCGTGGCTGATTATCTATAATAATATTCTAATTAAGATAAGTTATCCCATCTATTTTCAACATGATCAACAAACATTTAGCTCCACTGTGCAGCATTTCAACAACTTCCAACAGTTGTGCAAAATTTTTCACACTTTCGTGCGTAAAAGTGTCACATGCACAGCGGCGTCGCTAATTGCCGAGCAAAACAAAACTAAAAGCAAAAGTACGAGTATCTGGCAGATACAAAAGTGAAGCGAAGTGAAGTGAAGTCGTCTGTCGACTGTGAATCATACAGCAACGAGGCAATAGAGAATCAAGAAGGAACCAAGAGTATTTCCTCATCTATTTTTGGGATTTTACAATTCAACAATTTTACAGATTCACTCACCTGGGACATCAAAGTAACGATCCCACGTGTTGTTGCCCATTCGCCGCTCTCTGGTTTCCTTTGACTCCCTGGGCGAGCCATAGCCATTGTTAAGACTCAAACTCAGACTCAAACTATTATTGTTGCGATCCATAGAGAGGGAACTGCCATTGGTATAACTGTAGGCGCCACCCTTGCGTCTCTTTGCCGAGGCGCGTTCCAGCGTTCGCTCGAAATCGCTGCAGACCTCATCGAGGGCCTCGTGGAGAAAGGCACGCGTCTCCGGCGGGCTGTTCGCTGGACGGGCATGGCCATATCCGTTGTGGCCATACTTCTGCGGTTGGTAAACACCCGCATCGCTCTCGACGCCGCCGCGCAGCGAGGAGCATGTGGAGGAGGCTGTGCCGTAGGGCGATTCGGCACGTGGAGCGAGGCTGCTGCTGTAAGTGAAGCGTGGCACCGACGAGGAGCGTGCCCGATAGCTGGGCGATTGTCCAACTGTTGGGTGTGGCGAATCCGGTTCGCTTTCATGTGCCGCCTGTGAAAAGCAAACAGGTGACAAGTTAATCGAGCGCGAAGTGCGCCTTTCTTTCAAGTTTTGTACGACCCCAAATTGCTTACCTCTGTTAGCTTGGGCTGCACACGACTCTCCGCCTGCCAATCGCCACCAAAAAGACTCTCAAAGCCAAGCATAAACTCCATGGATTTGCGGGAGCGTCGACGATCGCGTCGCTGCAACTCCTCCTCGCTGGGCTTGGCATTGGCCAGAGCTTCGCAGTAGCGCACGAAATCCAGATCGATGTGATAGCCATAAGGACAGCAGTTGCAGCTGCGCACCGAGCGAGTTAATGATGAGCTTGGTGTACCATTGTTGTTGCCCGGCATTTGACGAGCTGCAAAGAGAGGGAGAGAGAGAGAGAGAGAGAGAGAGTTAGACCGGATGAGCATCTTTAAGGTATCTCAAATACAGACAACTTATATCTAAATGTCACTATCAAGGTCACGTCGTCATCAGTTCATCTGCTTTCGATTCTCAGTATTGGCCAGATACACAATTTGTGGCAACGTCTGGCTTAGTTTTTGTGCGTGGCAAGCAAGCATTTGGCAGTTGTAGCCACACCTGCCTGCCTAAAACTCGTTTCAACTTTTGGTAATCTGAGCAGCAGTCGCAGCAGCAGCAACGACAGTCGCAGAGTGAAGGCAGTTCTTAGAATGTATCCGTAAGATAAATTTGTGTGATTTACTAATCATATTTATGTTTAATTGCGTCATATAATAACAAATTTTGACTAATTGAGATAGCGAACTCTGGCATCATATCTATTTTAGTTCTATTAACAAGTTACTTGAATTAATTAATTTATTAAATAATATTTTAATGCAAAAGGAAATTCATATTGAAATTAAAATAATATTAACTCAACTAAAGAACTGTTTCCTCGATTAAACAATTATTTCGTATAAATATAATATAATATTTAACTATTCAGTTGGAATAATCTATCTGCATATATTTATTGGCAATTTAATCAATTAATTGATTACTCTTTTTAATTATTTGATAATATTTCTTTATAACTTATATATTATTTATAATTTTCACAATATTTTAAACAGCAATATATCATATATTAAAGCTGAGTTATAGCATAAATTCTTAGCAAAATATTTATTTTTAAAGGCCAGAATACGCCACTTTCACTCACTTGTGCGGCGAATTCTGGGCAGTGCATTTGGCGGTCGTCTTGCCTCATACCACAACCACAGCACCAGCAACCACAATAAATTCCAAAGCATATTTCTATTGACCAGCTTGCAGTTGACATTGGCCCATTAAAAACAAAAACCGATAATGAGATATACGCTTCAGTAATTCCCAAGTAATTCCGCGTTATTCAGTCGACCATTTGGCGTGCACGTCCTCAGTTCAACTGGACGGCGGCAAAGAATCCAAATTTTTGTTGAACTCATCATCAAGCAGCTAGTTAATTGGCGATAAGATACGCAGCATTTAGAGCGCTTATCAGGGCAGCAAAGGCGGCTAAAACAACGCCTCGATATAAATGCAGCGTGAAATGTGAGCTTTTTAGGTGGCGCCATCTAACTGTGAAGTATGTTGAATCAAAACCACTTTTGTGGTTTCACTTTCAACATTCGATTCATTCATGAAATTGTGGTGCTCTCAATGTAGGCGTTTTGTGGGCGACGCGTCGCTTTGGGAAAGTGTTGGCTGCACTATACGTGGCGTATACGTGTTGCGACAAGCACCACAATTTGAACCAGGCCGATAAACCGCATATTGATGAGCTGCCTGTTGTTGCCTGTTGCCAATAGCGCTGTAATTAACAGCAGTCATGACCATGGCCAGCTACGGGGGCGTGCTGTTAATGACGCTGCTTGCCGGCTTAATTATCAACGCTGTATTGGACAACGAACACTCACCCACACACACAAACTCTCAGACACACTCGTACACTTAGTCCGCACACATAATCACAGCTGTTTATTCAGTTTGGCATGTGCCGAGTTTGGTTTTAGGCCTTGTTTTGTGGGCGTTCAAAGAATGCGGTCTGCTTAATGTCGCCTAATTGGTAGCTCGTCTGGCTAAGTGATATGTCTATGTCTTGTCTAAATGTTTGCTGTTGCGATTACAAAACGAAAGTGCAGTTTCCCAATTAAAGCATCAACTACTGCTGATTGACAACCTATTAAATAGAATATTTAATTTCGAAATCAGAAGTTAATATATGAAGTGATATCTAAAGTTTAATAAGAGAATGATAATATCATGCATTTGCAATTTTATCCATGATCATAATTCAACTCTCAAAACAAAGGTTAATTATTATTTATGATTTACTAACAATTAAATATATAAATTACTACATTACATTTTAATGATTTATTTTTATGATTGATATGTTTTATTTCAATATTATGAATTTGATTTTGGTTTATAATTAATTATGTATATTATTATTATTTATCATTATTAAAATATATAAATTATTATGATTTATTTTTAGCTATGCTCTACTTTCAATGAAACTCGCAGCTTCGTTTGATTTTGGTTTATAATTAATTATGTATATTATTATTATTTATGATTATAAAAATATAAAAATGAACACATTACATTATTATGAATTATTTTTATTAATGATCTGTATTATGTACAATTAGTAAAAGCAGAACATATCTAAGAAGAGCACACGCACATGAATAAACAGGATATAAAACTTTTATTCATTCATTCAATTCAATTTTGACTTAATTAAGACATTGACATCGTCCCTTAGACAATTTTAATTATTTTTTATTTAAATATAATTTATTTTTATTTAATAACATAAGTTAAGGTTGAAACCATAAAGTAGTTGGGAGCATACTAGCAATGGCTACTGTGAATATAATAATATTTGTTGTTATTGCTCTAATTAGCGACAGTGGCTCTGCGGATGCATGAAACACACTCCGTTATTTTACACAATTTGCTTTGCCCTTCTTCGCAGTCGGCGAGCACAAGAACAACAATGCAGAACTAATGCTCACATATGCAAGACGGCGCAGCTGCAAATACTCTCGAAGCAATGCAACAACAAAAGCTATGAAAGTGTTATTGCTGAGCTCGAAGCATAGGCAAAGAAGACTGAAGAAAAGAGAAGACATATGCAAAAAGTTGTTATTGTATTTTGTATTGGCTACGGAGCACTTTTCGCAGCAATTACAAAATATACAACGTTTACAGATGTGTAGATAGTCTGATCAATCAATTATTGATAAGATCAAATCAAATCAGTCAAGCAACCCTTTTAATTCCCTTTCAATTCAACAACTGTTGACCAAATCTTACAACTTAATTTACACAATCCTGAAGGGAACCATAAAAGGTGCCCATTTGTTCGTACACTGACATAAATCGCACACTCAGCGCACATAAAAATTAAGAAATTAGCCTCAAACGGACAGGCAACAAAGTGAGCTGCAAGTAAAGGTAAATTACGAGTGTGTCCAGATCGCTGGACAGGCACGTAGACCGACTCTGATTCAGACTTGGAGTCCGACTCGGACTCGGACTTGAAGTTGAACATCGATTTGGCAGTCTCAATGGTGACAGTGTAACGTATTCATGGCAGACCCCAAAAAACCAACAAGAAATCCTCATTATTAACAACATCAACAGCTACAGCTACAACAACAACAACGACAACATCATGATCATGCCACGGCTGTAATGACTAAATTTTCAGTGTGGGCGGCTCAAACGAAGACCAAGACGAAGAAGCTGCCCAGCATACAAAATGAAGCCGACTTGTGAATGAATTTCGAGCGACAGCCAAAAGAGATATAAGACAGCAGACCTAATTGAAGGGTGCATGGTTAAGAGATACCCTGTCGAAGTGTCTACGTCTGCGAATTCTAGAGAATGAGATGTGACAATAATTCGCTTGATCTATCGCATTTCTTCCTACGTCTAAATTTAAACTATAATTTCTTTAGTTCTACAAACTTGTCAGTCCTCGTTCGTTCTGTGTGCAGGGTATAAAAACAAAAAAAAAATTAAATTAAAACTGGTTGTCCAATCTGTGTGTGTACAATGTTGCGCACATGTTGGAGATTGGGCTGAGACTGCAACGGGTAGGCGGCAGTTGCAGCTGCAGCTAATGAAGCTAACGGTGCAATTGCAACAACAAGAAATTACCGTAAAGTGCAAAAATTTAATTATGCTAAACACGTGCGGTCGCTGTTCAATCTAATTGCCTGACACGACCAAAATGACAACTGCAAATAACTCGACAAACATTCGGCTAAAATCTGGGAAAAAATATAAAGAAAATTAAAACTACGAAATTTCGAAATTTGAATGCTCTTTAAATTGAATATTCTATGTTTTAGAGTATAGTATAAATTTACAGAAAATTAAAAACTGAATAAAATATAGTTTCTACTGAAAAAATGGCTTAAATTGGACTCCATCTTAAATCACGATTTAATTGCGATATTAAATCAAAGTTAAAATAATACACTAAAACATTCAATATATAAATCTTAATAAATAGCTGCCCAACTAAGTAAATGTTTTGCTTTTCTTTTTCTTTTTTGGATTGCAATATCAAATTATACCGCAAAGTTAATAGCATCTCAAACTTAATAGTGCATGCAGCTATTTCTGCTTAATGATGACTTTTTCATGATTTTCCTTTAGTTTTCCCTCCCATCTTGCCATTTGGCTTTGATTTGCTTTTAAAGTGCTCCCCAGGCATCGAGGCACTGTGGTCCTATTAATGGCTTTTTCTGTGCATTTGATTACCCAATTAATGCCTGACTTTTCTGCTTATTGCTATTATACAATATTATTATGATTTTCTTTTTCATCAACATAAATTTTATGCGTAAAGCATAAAAAAATAGAAAACCTACTGTAAAATGCGTGTGGCCAATGAATCTAATGTGGACATAACTTGGTTAGTAGAGTTGGCATTACCATTTCGCATTTAATTGCGTCAATTAACGCCAACAAACTGTCCACGCCCACTACCAAAATTGTCAACTCATATCCGCTGTCAGAAATTGGCCCCAAAAAACAAAAATATTAAAAATTTATCTATAACGATTTGAGCCAGATATTTGAGCCAGAAACCGGCTTTGGCTTGCAAGCTTAATTAAAATTCACACATGTATTTCTGTGCCGAAATACTTGAAATTGCCAATGTTGTTTTAGGGGGCGTTGGCGACGCAACATAGGTGACAAAGACATTTGCATAGGGCGCTGGCAGCTGAATTTTGCACGTGGGCAGCGTGTCTGGACAATGGAAAGTGCGTTATGGCAACTGCAACTGCAACTGCAACACAAAACCATCGTCAATTGCCTGGAAATGCTGCTGTGACAAATTTGCACAGAGCAAAGGCATTTCTACAGTCCCAGGCAGACCAAGACCGCCACTCGAGGCTTTGTGCGGGCGTCAAGTTGACCCACATCCAAATCCGAGTGTGGCAGTGTCAGTGGCATGTGGGCTTAAGCCGCGATTTTATAGCTAAATAAAAAATACAAATAAAAAACCCACGACAAGTTGCTCTACGTACCATTTTCCTCAATGAAGGCGCGTTGACTCCGCAAAACGAGCGACCTGCAAATGAAAAACAAAGACAGAGAAAAGTTTGTTAGCAAAATGGCAAACATGTAAAAGATCGAGTAAACACTTAAGAAAATAACATAACATATATTTTAGAGCCGAACAAATAGCTAAGTATTTATTTTAAGAGATCAGCAGAATGTAATTGAATTACCAAATCAGAATATCTATGATAAGGTAACAACTTATTTATCTAACGGCGACTAATGGCAGTCGACCCAATATTAACAATAAAGTTGAAAGGATATATTAAAAAATTAATTAATTAATTATTTTAAAAAAACATTTGAATTATTAATTTAGGTTAAAATTAGATTTAAATTAAATATTTGAGTTTAAGCTTAAGTCTGGGGAATTAAAAAAGTACATTCAATTAATCCAACATTTGTTGCAAGCATTGGGGAAACCCAACCAGATCAAGAAATATTGAAATGAGAGTTAGTTTAGACTAGCTAACGAGTTTAGAATGTGAGGAATGATAGTAGGAAGAGAGGACTCTAAGTTGAATGCACGAGAATGTCTGTTTTAATCAGCACAGAGTACTCGTGTTAAGAGCAAGAGGAGTAAAGTTGCGAGTAGGCCTAGAAGGAATAGAAAACTGCATTTTATTTAATAAAACTTATTTAGTCTATCAATCGAACAAATCATTTAGTTATGTTTGCTGTGAGATGCCGCCAATGTTATAAGATAACTAAATAACCTTTTGTAAGAGTACAACATTTACTAAACACTAATTGGCCAAGCAAGCGATAATTTTAACTTGTCCCAAAATAACGATCATCCAAAAAGATGTTGTGCATAAATTTAGAATAAAATACACAACACACACAATATATATACATATATCTATTTTTTGGCTCCACGCATTACCGATTTCTTGACAAAGTTGTTGCAGATGCATGGAAATATTTATGTGGTAAGCGTAAGCATAACGATTCGTGTATCATAATCATAAACACACATATTAATTTGGTCTGCACTCCAAAAATAAGCGACGCCGCCGCTCGTTTCACATGGATGCAACTCGACGGAGACGTAGACGACTGAACACGGAGCGGCGGAGGGGGATCAAAAATGATAGGGGGAGTCACTGGGTCTGTCATGCATGCGACACGGAAAACCGCATAAATCAGTTGACGCATAAATTTTCATTTTACATAAATTTTGGAATCGAAAGAAACGCAACATGAAAAATATGGCAGCAAATTGCAAGACGGCTTTCAACATGATTTGTTTAATTTTATTTTAAATCAGCAACAATGTTGTTGTCGTTATTGTTGTTGTTGTTGCTGTTGTTGCTGTTTTTGTTGTGCTTGCCGTAAGCGTGGAAAACATGACAAGCAATTAATCTAATAAGATAGAAAAATGCACGGCCCGTTGGCAGAGTTTTTCCATCAGCGCCATTTTCGGGCCTAATTGCATCAGGTTAAGGACTCCGAATCAAATCCAAAACAAATAAAAATAAAAACTAAAAACAAATTATAAATAATTGCAGCTTCCGTTGCGAGCGAGTAAAACAAATGAAAATCAAAATGAAAATGAAAATGAGAAATGCGCCACGCGTGTACAATTTTCCGGGAAAACATTCGGTGTGTGCGAAAGGGGGTCACATGCAGGGAAAGGGAACGCAGGCTAAGTTCACTAATGAGTGCTGGGCCTGGGACCCTTGTGCTTTATGGCATGGCAAACAGATTATTGTGGATTTTGTGGCGCGCATAGTTTCAAAGATGTTTCAAAATACCGACGACAACAACAGCAACAACAACAACAACAACAAGAACAACAACAGCAACAACAATGACAACAAAAGGGCCCGCAGGCAAAACTCAAAATGCTGACAGCTTGATATATTTTATTATAATTTTCCTGCGTCAGGCAAACAACGAATGCAAGTGTGGAACTCAGCACACTAAAGTATCTTTGTATCTATACATCTACATATGTATATGTATCTGTATCTGTGCACCTTTGGCATCTACGCATCTACGTTGCGCATATTTGTCGCATTCTACGTTGCGAGTGCCTTTAGCTACTGCACTGCTTTGATTTATTTATAAATCTGATAAATAAGTTCTATTTGAACAGTTGTCAATAGCAAAACAAACAGTTGACCCTCTCTCCCTGAGAAAACTTAATACAAACGACGCGTTTTCCTAGCGTTTCCTTAGCGTTTTACTAGCGTTTCACTTGCGTTTTTTCTAGCTCTTTCAGTCGAAGTTTAGAATTGAAACCAACTTATAAATCTCCAATTTATGTAATTTTATGCATTTTTATAGATTGGTTAATGAGCTTGCGAAACTCTCTGAATATGCATTAATCTCTTATACATTAAAACAAACCATATATCAAGTTATTTAAAAATAAACAACCGGTTTTTGTCTATTAAAAGTTTTTGCCAATTAATTTGAAGCAATTTGTCTATATGTGTGTATGATTTATACATTATTCAAAATGTTATTGGTTTTCTTTGTTCCTCAGTCGCACTTGAAACTGCATTCACACCTTTGCAACTCCTACACACAATACAGCAGAAGCATTGAGTGTAATCTTTAATCTCTGTTAACTGTGCCCAATTAATTTACATTTTCAACACTTTCCGGGTTTTTTTTCTTGAACTGTATCTATGCGTTGCTGTGGAGATCAGCGGGCAGGGCTTATCATTACCTCCAAAATCGTTTAACGGCTTCCTGTTCCGTGGGTGTCAGGTGTGTTATCTTTTGGGCAAATTTTGACTCATCGTAACCAACTAAATCGCCGGGTAGACCACCACCAGCTCCGATTCCGATATCGCCGAGACTCAGAGTCATGCTTCATACGTAAGTTCCGAATGGTTTTATTAGCTGACACTAGGCACAGTATCTAATTAATTGACAGTGCCTATATTTAGCCAATGGAAATTCTAATTAAATTTTGATTGGCAACGAAACTTCACGCCATTGCGACACAAACTTTCGACTTGTTTTGGGCATGAGAAATGATTCTTGGCTTTTCTGTTTTGTTTTGTTTTTTTCGGCTGACTCAGCCACACTTTGCACTTCACAACACTCAACCAATTTTATATTCTTTGTTATTTATTTAGTTATTTGTTTAGTGCATTTATTTGAACGGCACGTAAACGCTCCGCGCTCGAAAATCGCTCGAATCGAACTGAATTCAACAGAGAAAAAAACTTTACCAGTTCCCGCTGAACTTTATGCTCTGTAAATGTGTATTTGTGTGTATGAGAGTGTGTGCGTGTGTGTGTGTATTTGTTTTTATTTATTTTTTATTTTGTTTGCTGACGGCCACAAAAGAGCGGCAGAACTTTGTTAAGTCCAACAGACAATGCCAAATGCTTTAGACGCTAGTTTTTTTTTGGCTTAAAGCACAGCTCAGAAATGAGAGAGAGTTATCGATACGATAATTAATAAATATAAGTTGCGACCACAAGCACAGCAGCAAACCAGTTCATAGGTTTGCCAGTCAGTCAGTTAGTCAGTTGGCCAGTTTGTCAGTTTGTCAGTTTGCCAGTTTGCCAGTCGGCGTCGTAACTTGTTGGAACACCCAAACAAGCGTCATGCCCGATAAGCGTTTACAGCTATAGTTGAGAGTACCAATTGGATTGTAGTGTATACACACACACACACATGCACAAATGTATGTGTGTATATTAGAGAACACCCATTCGAATCACTGGGAAACAGAAGCGTCACTATGCGCTGGTTCTTTGCGCCTGCAACGCCTATAAAAATGATTGATGAAGCCAAAAGGTGTCGCCGTTGTGCGGAGCGATACGGAGTTGGCTTTGATGTTGAAAGCAATGCATTGCGTGTTATACACATATATATAGATATAGCTCTGATCAATAGTTAATTAACTAAAATATTCAAAAAGCATTACAATTTTTATTAGCAAAGTCATTAGGCAGAGAACTTCTCATCAGAACTTTATATGTGCTGAGCAAAGGTTCAATAATCTAGTGCAGTTGCCCACAGTTGTAAACAACAACAACGGGAGACGACAACGAGCTTCACACATAATATTGTTGTTACCCCAAAAAGCAAGAACAACAACGTATAAATAAACATATTGATCTCCCTACACACACTCACTCACACACACACACACACACACACACACACACAGTCTAGCGATAAGATAACTCCTAAACACTTGAAGTCGTTACAATGTGTCAAACTGCATGTCATGCAGTCTGTCAGTGTGTGCACTCCACGTCTGTTTGCTGACATGCACAAAAATAACAATAATGAGAGTACAATTGAGGTTTATACAGTGCTTGACTCTAAAATGCTATCAGCAAGATATGCTGATGTAAGTGTAAGTAAGTGTGCGAAGTAGTAAGCAATTGAAGTACAATATATGAAAGAAGATTAACTAAATAAACATTTACATTATTAATATTATGTACTAAGTAAAATAAGCAAATTATAATTCATTTTATGACTTCAAATATTGGAATTATTAAAACGACAAAATAATATAAATAATAATAATAAAATTAAAGAATATTTATTTATTAAGTAAAACTAATATCATATATTAAATAAGCAAATTATAATTGCATTTTAAGACTGAAAATATCAGATTTGTTAAATTAAATGTATAAATTTATTAGAAATAAATTAAATGGATAATTAATAAAAATTCACAAAAATAGTTGATAATATTTAAATGTGAAGAAAAACAAATATTGCTTACAAAATATTTATTGAAGTATTTTAAAAACATATGTTGAGTGGTGACAATATCTTCAGATATATTTCTTCACTTTTACGAGTTACCACTGTACACATGTAAGCATATCTACCATTACTAAGTAAGTAATAAGATATAGTAAGAAATGTATTTTATATTTGTAAAATAATTATGTATACCTTATTTATACCAATATGTACTAAGTAAAGCTATAATCCAATATAAATTATAATTGAATTTTAGGATTGAAAATATTTGAATTATTAAATTAATAAATTTATAACAGTTCCACTGTTAAACCTGCGAAAGAATCTATAAAGCCATGAGTTAATTATTATTATATATTTATTTTATTATTATTTATTTTATAAAATTATATTTTGTGAGCTGACAATATCTTCAGCTTTATCTCTGCACTTTTGCGAGTTGCCCCTGTACAAATGTAAGCTCATTAAAAATGTACTAATACTATATATTACAATTCTATAGATCACTAAAGACTAGCACCAACTAGCACCTTATACGATGACAACATCACACAGAAAGACGGTGTCAGACGTTGTTAATGAAATAGTTAATTGAATTGCAAGTTAAATTAAATGTTTACCCGCAACAATAATTATCAATAGTTCATTATGGACAGCTATTTACACAATTGCCGCCTTATAAGTAGGAGACGATGTCAGTTGATTTCCATGTAATGAGGCGAACGTATATTGAACTCCAACTGGTACAAGTGGCAAGGCATGAAATTATATTATTTATTATTATTGTTTCATTAGAAAATAGAAAAACAAAGTATGTTGGAGTGCACTATCTGACAAGATCGATTTATGTATTTGTTTATAAATTATGTAAATGTTTTCCAAAGAAGCACGTATGACTTTATAATTTTTTTTTTTAGTTGGTTCACCGCCGAACTGTTAACGAGCTAATAACAAAAATTTCATGCCTCATGAGTTTTGGCAGTGATATTCATTCTATTGGTATAAATTTGTCACGGCCCTCGAGGCCAAGGCGTAGATACAAATTAGATTCGACTTATTGGAGCTGAGAGCCGGTTTCGTATTCACAGTCTCATATCGTATTTGTTTGATATGTATGATTTCATAAACAAGTTTTTGCCAGCGAATTTCACGGCTTTTAATTATGCGTTAGACAATTCTGCACATAGATATCTCATTGCTCTGGCGGTGACTCCAATAAATGTTTAAATAAATGCCTGCAATTATTTATGCGTCACACCCAATCGTTTTCTACGATAGCCGCCTGAACCCGGTGCCCGAGGCGTCTCCATTCTCCATTCTCCAATCTCAAATCTCGAGTCGGAATCAATGAAAATGTTTTATTGATGTGTTGTAGCTAATGTAATTTTGTATTGTTTAAATTATTACCGCCTTGCTTGAAAATACATTATTTTTATGTGCCAACTTGACCGCCGGCGTTGATCAGTTGCTCATTTGTTCAGTTGCTCATTTTTTACTGCGATTGTCATTTGTATTTTATATATTTTTTATGATCATTACAAGTTCTCCGTCTGCTGTTTTGTCAGAACCCCCGCTGAGTTTTCAACTACTGTTTCAGTGTTACGTGTATAACTTGGAGTTTCAGCAAACTAATCTCTATTTCATTGCAGAATTTCCGGTTTAACTGCTGCAAAAATACATAAGATCAAATGCTTTAAGATTGAGAAAGTTATGAAGTCATGCTAATGAAATATAGATTGCTCTTTTGAAATTTCTACAGCAGATAAGTCTAAATTTCAGAAATCTTTCACTATCAACACAAAGAAAGCTTCAGACCCTCTGCCAAATATTCATTTGTTACCAAGGCCTGTTGCCAGATATAATATTCATTTTGTATAAAAAGCAGTTTTACAATGAATGAAATGATGGAACTTATACCAACTATGAGGTTTAATTATTTTAATTAGATAAATTAACGTTTTTAGTTCATAGACAGATTTCGTGGACAGCTCTGCATTTTATTACAGCCCTCCAGTCAACTTTAATTAGCTTACAAATAAATTCAATAAACTAAACTAACATTCCCCTTGATATTGTTTGGCAACCTTTAAATAAGTCTCATTTATAATATATTTGTATTTTCTTGACATTTTTGCTCTCTGTTAGATCTTTATAGGGTCAAACATTATTGTTTTTGTCTCTCCCTGTTATTCCCAGAATTTCGTAGGGTGTTCAGCAGTGGAGTCAGCCAGACTGCGGTAATCTACATCGTTTAAGAAGACTCAGCATCTTGTGCTGATTAAATATATGTACTCAAACACATTCATATTCATATTCATATTCAAAAGCTTTTGATTCTATTATTTTGTTTACTTCTCAAATAAGAAGCATTAATAAATGCGTCGATTAAGCAATTCCCAATCAACTAATGAATACCCTGTATGCATTGAATACAGCTACCAAAATAAAAATAAATAATGAAAAAATATATTTTCTAATTAGTATAAAATATGTAAGCTACACATTACAACTTTATTATTAGGGTATGTAAGAGTTGCATATGTTCCACATTTATTACGATTACACTTTGCCTTAATTTTTTTATTTTCTCTTTTTTTTTGTGACAAATTACGTCTTATCAACGTAGCAGCAGCTATTGTTGAGCTATTTATTAATATACTTGCGGCAGATAAGTCGGCAGTCGTAGAAATCCAGCAGCAAGTGAAGCATCTTCAAATCGGAAAAGTACAAAAAAACAAAAACATAAAATGAACTACAAAATATTTACATGTGCTGCTCTACTTTTGGCGCTCAGTGTGGCCGAATCTAATGCCAACTTGTGGGACGATATAACCGATAAAATTGTAAGTCTAATCTCAGAAATAATGTTAGTGATTTGATGTGATTATAATTCTTCTGTGTGTATCTTTCACTAGGATGATATGGTCGACGCAATTAAGGATATATTCTCGTAAACAAAAGGAAATACTTTAAACAATAAATCAAATGTTTTATGTAACAAATAAATATATAAAAATTATAAATGAATTGCCGAATAAAATTATAAATATATTAAACTAATCATTTTCGAATTTGTACGAATTGCGTAGAGAATATTAACAAAGAATTGATATTAACATACAACAAATAAATGTATAAGCAAACTATAAACGGAATGCAAAATAAAATTATAAATATAATAAACTAAACAAATTAGAATTTCTCTTACTAATTGACTACATTTTGCGAAGTAATCTTTAATTTTATTTACAAATTTAATTAATCACTTTACAAGGGTATTCAATCGTTGTCACTCCAAAGATAATTGCACTTTCCTGTTGTAAGTATTTAATTTGATTGAATTCTCTGTTATTTATAAATGTTTCCCAGCCTCTTCTGATAGTTTACAAAACAGCTGAGGGGGCGAGAGTGTGAAAGACATTCCCATTTTTAGTGACGTCCCGCTTTTTGGGGTCATTTCAATCAGCACCTGTCACACGGTGCGAGCGTTGGCGTGTGAAGTATTTCGAGCTGTCGAGTTGCGTCTAGACAGAGCAGGCAGAGCAGCTTACAGAGCTGTTGAAAATTAATTAAAAGAAATTGCTTTTGCCGTGGGCCTGCTATTGAAAATGTTTCCTAGAACAGCATTCGACACTTTCGCTCGTTGCTGAAAAACCTGGAGTTTTCCTAACTTATTATTAATATTTTTTTATTTATTTTTATTTTTTTTGCATACTCCTATCGATAAACGGACGATCGTAGCCCGTTGCAATCATAATTTATGCGATTCAGCGCAGTTTATGACAGGCTAACAAATTTCCTGCTGCCGCCCCATGTGGTCAGCAAACGGCGGCCAGCAAGATACAAGATACAAGATACAAGATGCAAGCAAAAGATACAAACGCTAAAGGCGGTTGCCATCAAGGCCGGAGTTGCAAGAAAATACAAAAAAAAAAACAAACGAGCGCACGCGACAGTATAATACCCTGCACAGTTCTCTATAATAAAGCACGTGCTTATAGAATACTCTTTTGAAGCACTCAATAGCATATGAATTCTTTGCATGCATATAGCGCCAAGCTCTTGCATATGCATACATACCCTGCACTTATCCTAGTCGTTCGCTGTCTTGCTCGCACATATGTGCTTCTCGAAAAGCTCAACGCTTCAATTGAAAAATTACTGTTACTTCTTTTCTGATAATCTTTCTTATTTATAAACGGATCTTGATGAATCATTCAGCATTTCTTCTGTATGATATACTTCAAGCAACTGTTAAATTAGAAGGAACCTTGATGCCAAATTTGGTATCTCAAGCACATAAAAGTTGCTGAGATCAATGCGTTCATACAGACAGATAAACGGACAGAGACACAGACATTCATACAGACGGGAAGCACAAACTTAATATACCCCAGTACAGGGTATAAAAACTTATGACTGCCAAATGCCATGAGGCGCATAATCGAAAACAGAATACACGCGTGCGCTGAAGCCTGACGCCTGCCGACTGACGCCGTTGCTCGACTTCGACCCGTAAATTATGATATAGTCGTTCCGGAGCCAAGGTGGAGCATAGACATAAATATAGTATTCAAGTTGATTGCAATCGGCGGCTGGACAAGGCGTTTTTGTGGCTAGCAAAGGTGAGCAACTCGAGCTTTTAATCATCGCAGCCAAGCAGTGATCATCGCTTGACCTGCCCACCCACAGTCCAAGCAGTTTACCAGCTCAACTCAGATCAGCTCAGCTCGAGATCGAGTCAAGCCGTAATTTGTCAGTTATCTCAATGTCCGATCGTTGCCATTTCAATCCCACGTATCTGGACTGTAAATCAGAGACAAGTTCCCGCATATTGCAATCATTGCATCATTACATCATTGCACAAACATTTCGCACTAGACATTCAGCTTAGTAGAGGGTGATTAGAGCTAACAACAAAGCGCAACAAAAGCCGAACTGAGTGCTCTAAGAGCCGAGTCGACATTTAGCCAACATTTCAACCTCGGGGCGTATGGGCAATTTGCATTTGCCAAACGACGCGTCGTTGATGCGATGACGACGCTTCATTAGCGGCGTGCATCCCAATTGCCTTGCACTCCTCCGCTTCCTCGCTCTGTCAGCCCCTCTATCACTCTCTCAACGTCACTTTCATGCTGCTTTGTCTCTGCTTACACATACCCCTTGCCAAATGAGATCAGAGGCATAACAACTACTTCACGCATAATTCATAAATGAATGATAAGTTATAATATAATATATTGAAATTATATTAAAAGTATATTTACAAATATTGTAAAATAGTTGTATACTTCTCTTAAGTTTACATCAAAGTAATTATATTTAAAATGGTCTTGAAGTTAAATTGAAGTTTGGTAATCAAGTGCAGTACGAAGACAAAGTTACTAAATATCATTAGCTTTTTCATTAAGTATATTTTAAATGAATTTATAACAAAGGAAATTCACATTTTGTTGAGTTTTCTTTCACTTTCTCAGTATTGGGTAACCCATAGTTGGGCATGCCAATTGAGTTTGCACATCGCTTTGCCCGTTTGCCGCCAATTAATAAACATTTACGCTATTGCATTGATTGCCCGCCAGCGATAAGTTGAAGCGACTTTTAAGACCTGGGCGTATTGAGTTTCGTAATTGAATTTCAAATTTGCAAATGCATGCCGGAGAAAGTAAGGCGCAGATTTCATTGAAAGGCCAAAGCATACACCGACATAGACATCGACTTTTTGTTGCCACTTTTTATGAGCCAGTCGTGAGCGCATAAACAAAACACGAAATGAAAATACAAATTACAAAATAACTCTAACAATTTCCGAGTTGAAATTGAATTGTTGTTGCTGCGCTATTGTCCGACTCAACCATATTTTAGTCAAGTTTGCTAAGCAGGTGGAGCGGTTCTAAAATACCGAAAATATATGCAAATATGTGGAGGCCAAGTAGGATCGCACAGATTTGGTGACAACTTGTAAACAATTCTAACACCAGTCGACTTAAGTCGTAAGAGAAATAGTTTTTGCTTTTTCTGCGGGGGGAGAGCTAAAACCATATTTGTGTCATATGCAAACGAGGCAGCCCGAGAACAAAACAAAGCTGAAATTCGATAGGCCAAAAAAACAGCAACAGCAACTATGTGGAGTGTAAATAATGAGTTGTGATTATGTTGAATGCTGTTGACAGTTCACAGTAAGCCCAAAACCAGTTTCACACAGTGGCGTAGGACAAAAGGGATTACAGTAAGAGCTGAAGACAATCTAGTGTTGCGTAACGATTACTTAATCCCTATGGAATTGTAAGCACTGCAAATCTCTAAGAGAGTTCATTGTCAACTATCAGCTGTGTTAAATTGATTAAAATATAATGATAATTATAATGAAAACAATTACTGTAGTTCGCTAAAAATTGACATACTTCTCACCTATGTAACATCACTATTTACCAGATAGATTTCAGCATCTATTGTCATCTGACAGCATCTATAAACCTCAAAGTTCAGACAGGTACTTGAAGATAATCATCAAACACTTGACCGCAACAAAAAGCCGCAAGAGCCACAGGCTGAATGAAGTAATTTCTGTTCAACACTTAAGATCACGCCTGCGAATTTCAATTGGCCTAAAGCATAATAATTATGCCATTACGATTGCGAATGTACAATGGGCCAACCTTCAATGTGGCTGTGTTGAAGTGGCAACATTTTGCCATTGTACAAATTATAATTGGACATTAAGCTGATGCCAAAGAGGCATTCCGACACATCCACACAATAGAGAATGAGTCAACAAGTAGCTCTCTCACAATTGGCAACAACGGAAGTTGTCTCCAAGGCTGCTGATTTCATTCATAGGAGTAAACGACTAAACGAGTAAACGTATAAGGCAAGGGGCTTACCAAACGAACCAAAATCTCAAATAACAAATGCTGCTTACGTAATGAGATTGACAGCTGCAAATCGATATGAATATAAGCCATAATCATCAGAGATTTATCAGTAACTGTCACAAAAATGTGCAATTTCAACTCTGCAACTTTCCCATAGCGTATCAAAATTCAACAAGTGCTGCATCCAGCTAAGCCCTAATGTATTTCGTATCTTATAAATATACAAAGTGCAATCAGCCAGTTAAGCGAAAAGCCAAAACTTTATGCAATATACTACGAGTGTAGTCGACACGGCAATGCTCTGCACCTTAAATGAGAATGAATAGAAGATATTTTGATTGCAGAACATATTTAGATTAATGAGAAGTAGGTTAATAGTAGCCCTGCTCTCCCTAACCGTATTCCCCTCTCTGTCTAATCTATACAAAATACAAGTGCACCAACAGAGCAGAGGACTCGCTGCAAGGGCAACTGCAACAGTTTATGTTGGCAACTGCATAAATCAAAATTAAAGCTCCGATTACAGGGACGAAACTGCAAAGCAAAGCATTTGCTTCACCACTGAAATTGATGATGGAACAACCGGCTGGCATAATAACAGAGAACCGAGAGCAGACAACAGACAGCAGGCAACAGACAACAGGCAAGAGGGGACTGAGCAACCAGAAGGGAGAAGAGAGCAGGGCGAACGGAGAACGGAGAACTTCTTGGGCACGACGCAAATAACTTGCAGCGTGACTGGATAAAATGCCACACAGAGGGAACCCAAAAACCCAACCACCAACCGCCAAACCAAGATCCAAGCTCCAAGACTCAATGGAGCAGACATTGGCGAGAGACATCTTTCCAAGTTTCCAATCGTCGCCGGTCGGCACAATTCAAACAAATCGCTCAAACAATGCTACAACGAACAGCGAAGAAGACAAAAAAAAAAAAAACAAAACTCAGAAAAAAACGAAAATCATACAAAATAAAAAATAAAATACATTCAAAGCTATTATTTCTTTTTTTTTTTGACACGACTCGCATAACATTGTTGCTATTATTGTTGTTTGTTGTGTTTTTGCTAGAAATTCGTTGTTGGGATATTAGAAAACCGCACAAATGCGTTTAAGCTTGGCTTAGATTTCAGTTAATTGATTAGAAAAACGTGTGCATTTAGATAAGGCCAAAGACACATGATGCCGAAGGTGTGGGGAACTTAAGTATGTCCAAATCTTTGTGGGATTTATTAATGTTTATCGTTTTTTTTAAGAGTGATTAATAAAATAAGCTAAATTTTTATTTACACGTGATTGTTTAAATTGTTAAATTTGAGCATTAATTAAATGTTCCAATTAATTATAAAATAACAGCGAAATCTTACTATAAGTAATTGTGTTTATAATTAAAACAATTCCAAATATTTATACAAATCAATTATAAAGTTCAATAAAATGTTCTTGTAATTATATCTCATTATGCAGATTAAGAAATTTACAACTTCCTCAAAGACCTTGAGCATTTCGCTATGACTGAACATTTTCTCTGGACATTACACTGGACTTCTGTACTCAGAGTCATACTCAGACTCATACTCGTATATCCGTTGCTGTGGTGTTCATATTTTGGCTAATGACTGACACTAACAAAACAAAAAAATAAAAACAACAACAAAAAATAAATGACCACAAAATAGCATAAAAAGTGGTTGCCACTGCTGCAGCAACATGTTGTTGTTGTTGTTCTTGTTGTTGTTGACTTGACTAGCGCACAAATTTGTTCACATTATGTTTATAGTTTTTGTTGTTGTTGTTGTGTAGTTGTGTATTTATTTAAGTTTATTATTATGGCCTTTTTGCACTGTCGAACATTTATTGCCGCTGCTTGTTTATTATTTTGTGTTTGTTTATTTTGTTAGCCAAGTTCATATTTGAGGCAAGACTCCTGCTTGAGGGTCACCAGTTGCTTTTTGTTGTTTGCTGCTGTTGTTCTCGTTGTTGTTTCTTAATTCAGTTGTACAGAGGCGTGGCAAATGGCTTGTGAATGACTTGATGGATACCCAAACAGCCAACGAGCCAACGACTCAGGCAGACAGATACACAGACAGGCAGACAGACGGACGGATGGACAGACGGACGAGTCGCTGCATTGCTCAACCACTTTAAGCCTATTAAAAGCTAAGCGTCTCTGGCAATGTGCAACACCGCTCCGCTTATAAAAAGATACTTTTTTTCTTTCTGAAAACTATGCCAGACACCGCAGACAGACAGCAAAAATGGACAACAACAAACAAAACATATATATGTGTATATAAAAAACTCTTTTACTCGTAATGTGCGATCGACAAATTGCCAAATAACTGAGTACAAACAACCAATACCCCAATACATGGCTGAAGTCCAAGTCAGAGCCACAGATCTTTGCATCAAAGACGCCGCCGCCTTTCAATTGGGAAGACAAATGAGCTACAGTGGGCAACAGTCTGCCAAAATGCGATCAATCGATTCTAATCTCGTATCAACATTTAAAATAATAACAAAAACTTTTCAACTTGTTCTTATATTGAAATTAATAAAACTGATTGGGATATTAAATACATAATTTTGCGTTTTAGCTTTAAGACACACATTTATTTCTATAATTTTAAGTATAATAACCTGTACAGCTATCTATACTGAAAGTATTTTGATAATTATTATTACAAAACTGCAAATATCCTTACCACCAAAGTCAATATCGCGTTGATAAATTCCAAAATAAAATGACATAATACTCAGTTTTTGATCGAGTATTTACGCAAAAGCTTGCTGCTATGAGCATGCAAAGAACTCACATTTCGCTGTGTTTTATGCTTTATGTATGTATGCGTGTACAAGAGGATACACATGTGGATACACACAAATTTATGTCTGTCTCGTTCGCGCACATGTTGGCGATGCAAAGCGATACATTGCAAAGTGTTCTACTATTTCTTCATCATTTTCTAAATATCTTCCTTAAACCTGGTCCGATCTTTATGAATCCTTGATATGTGCTTTTAAAGAGTATTCTCTAAATAATATAAACCATAATTAGCTTGCAAAAATTTCTTGTATAAATTGTACTTTTATCATTATTCTTAGAAAATCTATTAAGAAATCTATGATTCATATTGAATTCATTTACCTATTTCTGAATTTTAATATTCAAAAAATTACAACAGAATAAATATTACGAAATAGACAGCAACTTTAATAAATTATATAAAGGCGACTTGTTTAAACATTTTTAGAGACTAGATTGCTCCGTCTACTTTAAGATAACATCTTCTCAGAATTTTAAATATTTATTAAAATTTTTTTGTTGGCTAGAAATCAACGATCATATCGAAATTGCTAAATTACTTAAATGTTTCTGGAGACTGTAGATGCCTTCTGCTCTCAGATAAAATCATTAAAGAATTTGCTAATAATTTCAAACATTGCCCTATGGAACTTTGCAACTTCAACAGTTTTAATGCCACATTATGCGCGAAGTTAACCCATTGTGAACCCATGTCATGCCATTGGCACGCGATCCATGCCCCCGTCAACCACCTTTTGACTCAAAATTGTTTGCGTGCCGCAGTTTGCTTATTATTTTTGCTGTTTTTTCCTCTTCTTCTTGTATTTCGTCGGCTACTTAAGCAAACATGCAACATTTGGCTGGCCGCTAAAGTAGTCTCTGAGATACGCGGCAAGCTTATTAAAATGCAATCAGCGCAGGAAGCAGTTGCTGTCGATACATATAAGTAAGTACATGTTCGTGTGTGTGTGTGTGTGTGTGTGTATGATACTTAATGCTGGTTTTGACCATAAGGCGCAGTTGGTCCAAACCGCCTTCAAAACTATGCGCGGCATTTGTGTCAAACACGCGACCCAGTCGCCATCCCAAGTGCCCGGCAAACAATTGTTGTCAGCTAAGCGGTAGTAAACAACCAGTTGCAAGTTTGCTGCCAGTTGTTGCATGTTGCCAAAACTGTCGGTTGCCATTGCACCAAATTGGCAACTGGCTTAGAAAGTCACCAACTATTGCCGATGATGGCAGCCTGAAAGAAAGTCAAATGCCATGCTGATACTTACATGTTGCTGTTGCAGTTGCAGTTGCTGTTGCTGGCGATGTTGCTGCTAATGTTGCTGTTGTAACTGTTGTTGCTGTATTGATGTTGCAATTGTTGCTGTTGTGCGCTTTAATTAACAGCTGCAGGGCAAGGTCTTTGCAACATTGGACATCGCATCTTTAGTTTGACTGATTGGCAAACTTTGAGTAGACAGCTTGACGACGTTGTCGTAGTTGTTGTTGTTGTTGTTGCTGTTGCTGTTGTTGCCTATCGGCAATTTTTGTTTCTTTTGATATCTTCGATTGCACTTTTTGACGTGCTGTTGTCGTTAGCTTGTCGTCGTTGTTGTTATTGTTGTTGTTGCTTTTGTTGTCGTTGTCCAGTTGCCAGTTGCATGTTAATTAAGCGCGCCTTGACTGCATTTGCCTCCAGTTCGTTGTTGTTGTTGTGGTGTTGTTGTCGCTGCTACTGCTGTAGTTCACTGTAATGTAAAGTTGTTATAGTGATTGTTGTGATTATTGCTGCTCATGTTTCGTTATGCTGAGCAGGCAGCATTATGCCTAACATTTGTTTTATGTCAACTTGATGAGCGGTTCAAGTATCTATTAGATAAATTACTTTAGCTATGAACTCCATGAGTCGTGAGACGTGAGCATGAATATCATAATGTCATGCATCTGACAGTGAAGGTATTTAAACATACATACATAACTAATCAGTGAATTAAAACCATAATTTAAATACTAGAATTCCTCGTCTTGCCATCTATCAATATTACATCTATCTATTTCCAGCCTAATTTCATTTTAAAAATTTCAACTTTAAAAACATAATAATAGTTTTAAAAATGAAATCAAATGTATTTCCGAAACTGTATTATGTAATGTAATACTGGCGTATGATTAATTCAGTAAAATAATTATATGTACATTGATATTATTTAAGGAAAAACTATGAAGTACTATAATAGAAGAATAAATTTTTAATACTTTTATTACTAACACTGTTTTCTACTACTATTCCTAGTACTATTAAATTGTACCAAAAACATAATTTAAATTCAATTAATAATAACATCTTTAACATAACATTCATATACTCATTCCACAAGCAGCTCTCGTTCTGCGACGCATATTTATGATAACGGGACTATGAGTGAAGTGCAAAGCGGACGCTTGGAGTACATCGATATTCGATTGAACAACGATTCAGATTTGACAAATACAACCAAAAGTAGAATTTCACATATGTTACACTTATTTCACTGAGCTATATAGTTTCTGCTCAATAGTTCTTGCCATAAGTTGGCATAAGCAAATGCAACCCACACATAGAATCCATTAAGACAAAGATTGAATCAAGTGTATTGCGTTGGTGGCCAAGCTGTGATGGCTAAGTCAGGTATTTCATTTAAGCCAAGTCCAATGACTGCCAACAATTAAACAGCATCAACGAAATCCCTCTCCAAAACCGAACTAAGCAAAAATTTATTGTCTTGTGATTTTGGCTTTATGGCCAAGTCGTAAATATTGAAAAAGCACATGATATAAAATACTTCAGAATGGCGTGGGTTCGCTTTTAGTATGAATATAAATGAGTCAGTTTGGAGCCGTTGAAACTCTATGGGAAGCTGGAATATGGCATGTATGCAGGTGCATCTTCCAGGTAATTGCAAAAAAAATTTCTAATAGTCATTGCAGGTGTCTGAATGACTGAGTGTGCAACCGATTGCTGACATGTTGTAGATCTAAGAATTTCCGTTGCTGCGATGAGTTTTCATACGTCTAATGCATTTTTAATGAATGAAATTATATATTTTTACGTGTTTTACAGCTACATTGATATTGTGCATTATTTTATATTATATATAATTTTTATTTCTTTTTTTTTAGATCTGTTATGCTTTGACGCACCTGTTTCACTGTTTGCTGCTCTTAAAGGCAAAACAAAAGCAGCTGCCGCCAATTACAAGCGCCAAAACATTTACAACTAATGGACAGACATTTCAGTTGCATTTTTTTCCCACACACACGAAACACAACAAACCGAAACCAAAACCGTAATCGAAACGGAAACCGAAAACAAAAACGAACACCGAACACCGAAAACAAGCAAAATTTGATGTTACAGGCGACGCGCACGAATCGAAACTGTTGCAGCCAGGCGACGAGAAGCTGCAGCTAGCTGCTGTTAGCAGATCTTGATCTCACTTACACATTCACACGCGCATGCATACACATAGGCACAGGCGCAGGCACTCCCTCGCTCTCCCTCGCATGAACAAATACTTCCAGTGTTCTCAACTCTCTTGTTAGTGTACTCTTTCTCTCTGCTCTCTCTGTGTCTGTCGGCGTCAAGGCAAACTTCACGAACAAAGTTCTTTGTCGTGAATAAACAACAACAATATACTGAACGCGAGTCGCGATTGAGTTCTGTTCGCCGTTGTTGTTAGTTGGCCGCGCTACCCACAACTGAGCACCAGGTGCGACAGCAACTAAGCCGCAGCCGCAGCTTGGGCGCTCGCTGCCACAGAAAGCGTCGCTGTCTACTGAGCGCAGTGGTAGTTGGCTTCAATGGGTTAACTGGTCTGTTGTCGTTGTTGTTGCTTATTATTGCTTATTGCCTGTTTTGCCGTGCATGCGCCGTTGTGTTTTGCACTGTGAGCAAGCCAGCCTACACTGAGAGAAATAAATCGAAGTATTGCAATAAGTTGTTGTACATTATCAATAATATAAAAGTGTAATATAAAAATAAATTAAATATATATAAATTCACATTAGCTCAGCATTGTTTAGAATGCTCGCATGGATAATAATGTTTTATAGATAATAAAGTAATTCTAATTCTTTTTCATTATTATTTTGTTAGACCAATCTTTTTTCTGAACTTACATCAAATCTAATTTCTTTCCTAGTTTTAAAAACAGTTGTTAAATTTTAATTAAACATAAACCAATAAAAGTATTAAATTCCAATAACTAGCAAAATTAAAGGGAATTTCCAAGTCAAACACAGTCACATCTCCCAGTATTTACATGTGTACTAAAACAGGTCCTAGGCAGAATACCTACAACAGACAATGTCTGATTAGAATGAAACAGCAGACAACATTCATTCTCTGCATTCCTCATGTGAGTAGCTCGAAGAGGGAGGTGAATATTGGTTCACTGAGCTGTTTAATTGAAAGAGAACTGCACATTTATTGTTTTCGGTGTCCTGCTGGACATTGATGTGCTTGCTCAAAAGATAAGAGCAGCTGCAAGCCGACCCTTTTGATTGTATTATGTATTTCTTAATAGGGAAATTAATTGGCTCAAACCAACTGAAAAGTAACATTCAGAAGAACATTGCTTGAATGTCATCTTAAGAAGAAGCACATTTAGTTATCTTAATATTGACGAAAATCACAGTGTATATTAGCAATTTAACTCTCTCTCTCTCTCTCTCTCTCTCTCTTCCTCTCTCTCTCTCTCTCTCTCTCTTTCTCCCTCTTTCTCTTAATGTATATACAATGTGCAACGATTTAGCAACTTACTGAATTTTATATTGCCTGCCTTGACTATCGAAAGGATTTTAAAATGAAAACATGATTAGAATTCTATGACTTTTTTTCCCATTCTCTATCTTCGTCTCTATTATTTCTCTCTATAGTGTATTGGCAACTTATTGACACTCATATTCCCTGTCTTGACAGAAGAAGTTCTATATCCAAGACTTTCAAAAGGTATTCAAATGAGAACATGATTTGAATTCTATGACTATCCATATCATACTCTCACTCTCTCTCCGTCTCCGTCTCCTTCTCCCTCTCTCTCAATCTCTCTCTCTCTTAAAGTCTCTATATTGTGCAATGATTTAGCGATTTGACTTTCATATTCCCTGTCTTTTGGACAGAATAACTTCTATATCCAAGAACTTTATAAGGAATTTAAATGAGAACATGATTCGAATTCTATGACTTTCCCTCTTATTCTCTCTCTTCCCCTGATTCTTTCTTTAATATGTCTGCTCTATTTCGAGCTCTCACGCATACTTATGCAAATGAGTTGGCTTACACTCAGGTAGACGTAGTCCTAGGTCCCGTAGTATACCACGTACTGCTGTGCTCTGAGCTGTTCATCAAAACAAACAGAAGGAACCTGAGGCTGAGTAATGTGACATTGGACGATGTGAATGGCCATTATATGAATGAATATGTATTTGCCGGCTTGCCACAAGGAATAGTACGTGCCTCCTTACAGGACTGAGCAGAGACTGATGTTGTGAGAGGATGAGGCTCGATTTGCCCTGTGCTGTGCCATAAATTTGCCAAGTTGATTGTGTTTGACTTTAAGGCACTTTGTGGCATAAATCACAGGACTGCAGAGAGACTGACCCGCGGGTTAATTGCTGACAATTTCCAGAGGCAAGCAGCCGAAAACAAAAAAACACACACACACAGACGGACACTCATGCAGACAAACGAAGACGGCTTAGAGAGACGTCTTAGCCAGGTTTAAGTTTTGCTCACTTCGCCGATTTTAATCTTTATTTATAGGCCTTGCATGCGTGTATGTACTTGCGAGTGGGCATGTGTGTGTATGCATGTGTGTGTGTGTGTGTGTGTGTGTGTGTGTGTGCACGTCTCATGGCTTTTGGGTTGTAACTACCACTTGGCAATGGCACGGTAACAAGACAAGACAGTCAGATCATCAATAAGCAGCTGCCGGCTGCGCATGCGCCTCATTCTCATTCCCATTTCCAGTCTCCCATTCTCCCAATCGCCCAGTTGCCCATTAACGAGCGCAAGGAGCTGGCCAAAAGCGATTTGCAACTCGTTGTCATCGTTGTTGTTGTTGCCATTGGCAAGCTAACGAAGTTGACAACTTGATGACATTTGATCTCTTGGCCACAAACACAACAAAGCGTGTGTAGAGCCAAAGCCAAAGCCAAAGCCAAAGCCAAAACCACAGCAAGACACCAATGATCAGATGAGACGATCAGGCGATCAGGCGATCGGTCAAGTTAGTTTGATTTTGGTCTAGACACGCACATCACATGCAGATGCGATTGAAGTTGTTAAAGAATTGCACTCGACAGGGCTCTATGCATTCCAAAGACAAATATAGTTGAAAGAAGTACCAACAAATGTGGTTATTCATAATCTTAAAATTACGAATTAATAACAAATTAAATTACAATTTCATCTAATAACAACACCAACACAAGGGTTAAAATATTCTATTAATTCATTTTAAATTAAACATAATTAAAAATGTAGAAAACTTGTACTTAGAAAAATATTTTAAATATTATTATATATTATTAATAAAAGAAAATAATTTATTTAAACGTTCAAATAACTAAATACATAAATAAATTGCAAAAGATTTGATTGCTAAAACCAGATTTGAAATATTTGTTTGCTTAATATTTTACAAATTCAATTTGTATAAAAATATTAAGAATTTTACAAAAATTATTATAAATAAGAACTAATATAATCTAACATATTAATAAAAAAAACTACAAAAATTAGTAAAGTATTATTCGGTTTTTTTAATCACTAAGTAATACCCTTTATCCAGCTACAAAGTATTTCTACGTTTTTACACATTTGTTTTCATTATTGAAAATGTAAATTTGTGGGAAATTGTAGAGGCAAAAAATGTGCAAATCTTAATAATGCAAAAAGAATAAAAACAATTTAAAAAAAAAAATTATTTTAAAAGTGATCTTTTGATTGCTTAACTTTGGCTGTAAAGCCGAAATTTTTTGCCGAATACATAGGGTAACTTAGGATGTTGTGCTCTTGATTAATGTCTTTCAATAAGGATAAAATATTTTGAGGAACTCAATAACTAATTACCAGGAACCCAGAGCTTCTATCTTACAATTTGTATTAAAACCAACAGATATTCTTACAAAATACCACATCAGCCTTGAGGCAATGATATCGAAGTTCAACTCGAAGTCAAAGTCAAAGTCGAGTTGAGGTTTGTTGCGATTGTGGTTTTATAGAGAACATGCAGAGAATAGAACACCAACAAGTGACCGTGCAATGAATGTTAATCACTGTAAAGTAGATAAACAGGCTTGCGACATTTCTATTTGCAACATTTACCATTTATTTGTTTTTTAAAAAGGTAAAACCCATAAAAAAAATAATGAGCCTACGAAAAATGCAAAACTGAATGCAAGAGGCCAAAGCAGTTAGAAATGAATTAAAGTTATTAGATTTAGACTAGGAATTCTATATAGTGTTAAGTATATAGATTAAGTGGCTCTAGAGTTTGGCTTTCGTTGACTTCTCTAGCTTCTCCTTCTCCTTTCCCTGCTCGTTGAGCTGCAGCTGCTCCTGCTCCTGCTGTGGTAATAGATTGCCCGCTGCAAAGATGTTGCGCGGATCAAGATGCTGTTTGGCGGCGGTGTAAAGGGATGATCCTGTGTCGGTGACTGCATTGCGATACCAATGACTGCGTATTTTGCCCACGCCATGATGATGTGACAGGGAGCCGCCACAGGCGAGAATCTCCTCACGTGCACTGTGCTCAATAGCCTCAAATACCCCAACCGGATCGGGTATACTTAGCCAGCGGAAACCAAAGTAAAAGTATATGCAGGCCCCCGCATCATAGGTCTGTGTTACGCGGCAGGAAATGGTGTAATGTGAAATTTTATGCTTGCAACATTCCTGCAAAGAATGATAACGATTAACATGAAACTATAGCGAGGCTATTGAAGTTGTCACATACGGAAACAACACGTTGCTTTACACAGCGACAGAGCAAACTGCAACGATCCCAAGGCACAGAGGTTTCAAAGGATTCGGCTACAATGCCTTGATGCAGGGCAAAGTCCTTCAATAGAGAAGAGAGAACAGTTAGTATAACAGTCAGCATAACAGTCAGTATAACAGTCAGTATAACAGTCAGTATAACAGTCAGTATAACAGTCAGTATAACAGTAAGTATAACAGTCAGTATAACAGTCAATATGACAGTCAGTATAACAGTTTGTATAACACTTACTAGAACCGTTAGAAAAACAGTAAAACAGTTAATAGAACAGTTAATAGAACAGTTAGTGGAACAGTTAGTAGAACAGTCACTATCACTTAATATATCAGCTAGTATATCAGCTAGTATATCAGCTAGTATATCAGCTAGTATATCAGCTAGTATATCAGTTAGTATAACAGTTAGTATAACAGTTAGTATAACAGTTAGTATTACAGTTAGTATAACAGTTAGTATAACAGTTAGTATATCAGTTAGTCGAACAGTTAGTCGAACAGTTAGTCGAACAGTTAGTCGAACAGTTAGTCGAACAGTTAGTCGAACAGTTAGTCGAACAGTTAGTCGACAATTAGAACATATATAACAGTTAAAACATCCTTTCGTCTTTTTAAAGGGTATCTGCTGTGTGCGACTCACCCTAATGTAGGCAATAACAAAGGTGAACAAATAACCACGCTCGCCATTCTGTCCACCTGCTGCAAATCCTTTGTAGCGTGCAGCGATCTCATAGATGACCGCCTCCTGGCGCTGCACATCCTTCAGGTCACCCTCGAAGAGCAGCGTGGCAGCACAAATGTGCGCCAGGTCGATGCCCTTCCAGGTGGTAACATAGCGCTGCTTCACTGCATCCATGCAGCTGGCCAGCCAGCTCTTTTCGGGCTTCAGCGCTTGTCCGAACATGAACTGTTCGTTGTCCATCAGACGCACCGAAGCGGGCTGGCAACGACGTCGTGCAACCTCGCGCATAAACTGAACTCCCTGCTCAAAGTCGGGGAATACCAGGGAACCATAGCGCTGCACCGGCGGCAGTGGGCGCACCTTCAATACCACCTCGGTGATGACACCCAGTGTACCCTCAGAGCCGAGTATGATGTGATTAAAGTCCGGACCACAGCTCACGCGCGGTGCACTGCACTCCCTCTCTAGAGTGCCCGTGGGCGTGACCATGCGTACTCGCACCACCAGATCCTCGATGTTGCCATAGACATTCTTCTTCATGCCGGAGGCTCGCGTTGCCACCCAGCCGCCCAGCGTGCTGAACTCATAGGAGTCCGGCTCATGGCCCACAGTCAGACTTTGCTCGCGCAGCACACGCTCCAGATCCTGACCCACAATGCCCGACTCAAAGCAGACGGTGAGATTCTCTCGATTCAGCCAGAGCAAACGATTCATTTGTGAGGTGTCCAGCACACAGATCATACGCTTCTCCTGCTGCGGGCAGGTGATGGCACCCGAGACACTCGTCCCACCACCGTAGGGCAACAGCATAACATTGTGCTTGTCCGCCAGTCTCACCAGCTGCACCACCTCGTCATGACAGCGCGGCCAAACCACCACATCCGGTATGCGTCGAAACTTATTGTGCCACAGACTGTAAATGTCATGCAGCGTCTGACCATGACAACGCACCATACGATCGATGCCCTCTTGGGAGTGTTCCACTCTCGTGATGCCACGCAGCTCATTGAGGAAGGGTCCATTCTGCACAGGAGTCGGGTAGGTCTGCGGCAGCTGTGGATACGCCTTGGTGGGATCGACGATCAAATCGAATTTACTGTGCACCCACTTCGTGAACCTAGGCAACTCGCAACCTGCCAGCGGATATCTGAAATGAAGGGTGTGAAAATTAATGAACATATGGCCAGAAGCAGGCGTTAATTAGGGGTTGTATGTTCCATATACTTCCTACTATATACTATGAAGTATATACTAAAGCACTAAGATAAATAAAAACTAACCGAGAAAGTAATTGAGATTATAATTATAATTAATGAATTTGCAAACTTAACAAAAGCCTCTTCTCTTCCTAAGCCAAAGAATATTGAAGATGTTATGGAGAAAGTATAATTAGATCAAAGATCAATCTTAAGACATTTTACAGAATAAACAGAACTTGAAGATAACGGTAATAATAATACTTTTAACAACTGATGCATTAATTAATTAATAATTCATAATTACAATCATATACTTAAATGTCTAATGAAGTTGGATTATGACAAAGTCTTAACTGGATAAGAGCAGAGAATTCTGAATATTCTACGATTGCTATAATTCAATTAGCATAATGACTCAGTTATGCTCTCACACAGAGCGACATGTACTCACTTGTCGCCTTTGAAGCAGATGATGCCCTGCTGTCCATAGAACTGGGAATCATTGTAACCCCAGCCATACCACTTGAGAGCCTCCTGACTGAAGAGAAAGAAATACAAATTCAAATTCAATTTCGAAATGTAACGACAACACACTGGTAACTACAGGTGTGTCAATGCACTTACCGCTTTTTGGGTATCACACTCTCCACGTGCCGAGAGAGGCGGGTGTCCAGCGCAAGGGATGTGCCCTCGGCTGGTGGCTCCGGAATTTGTGTGGTCACCGTATTGCGCTTGGTTGACATATCGTTAAAAAATCTTGTGGAATTTGCTTAGCCTCGATAATAATAATAAAATACTTTGGCTATAAAGTATTATTATTATTTGCACAGCCTGTTTATCTCAGTGTTGTCACACAAAAAACAAAATATCGATAAATTTTTGTATTATTTTGTTTAGTTTTGTGATTTGCTGTCGCCAGTTGCAACAACGTCGCCTGCTATGTAAACGCAATTGATGTTCAATTCATTCATTTACTAATTATTATGTAAATATTGTGCTTTTGATTGATTACTATTTTGTTTATTATTTCCTTGCACTTTGCGCTATTAACTAAATTTAAATAGAAATTTCACTAAAATACTTTTTACGGCAGCTGCTTCTGCTTTTGTTGCTGCGCGCGTTTTGGCTTCGGATTCTCTACCACGAATGCGAGGCATAAAAGCGAACGACCCACGGGACGAGAGAGAGAGAGAGAGAGAGAGAGAGCGACAGTGAGAGAGAAAAACCGTAAGATATTGTAGTCAGCCCCCTGATGAGGCGCAGTGGTAAACTTTTTGGGCGGATGGGGCAGAGCGAAACGGTTCGAAACGGTTGAAACGGTTGAAACGGTTGCAAACGATTGCAAACGATTGCAAACGGTTGTAAACGATTCGGCACGATTGAGAACGGTTCTTAATTAAATTCAAAAATTCAAATACTTAGCAATCCATGAATTTCCATTTTGACCTTCACTTTTCCACTTTACACTACGAATATAGAGCTCAACTCATTATTTATTTCGAAATTCTGAGAGCTACACACATTTCGGCTTGACTAAAATTTTTTCCGTAAATTTTATTACAAATCTCTTGACAAATAGGTTTTCAAAATGCCTGGAAAGAAGCGAGTCAACTCTAAGAAGCTTGCAGCTGTGCCAGCGGAAAAGGAAACACTGAATGCTACCGCTGGCCCACCAGCAGCTGAGAAGGCTCCGGAGAAGACAGAAGCTGCCGCCAAGAAGGCCAAGACCAAGAGCAAGTCGAAAACCAAGAGCAAGTAGATCAATATGGGGATAATTATAATATTGGAAACATACAAATTTTCAAGGTATGACAGTCTTTGCATTGACAGAACAGTTTTCAACTCTATATTTCACAGCATTAACATTAACACAAACAGAACAATGCCTAATGAAATCGTAGAACCTTTCAATACTGGATACCCTTTACCAAAGTAGAAAACCAATTTTACCAGCAATTTACAAGGTTTTAACTGTTTAAAAACAAAGTAAGTTATTAAAATAATTGAATGATATTCTGAGATAATTTGTAAACCTATTTAGAAAGAGGGATTTTAGATTGAAGTGAATTCTTAGAAGTACGAGACAAGGCAATCCATTCGCTCTGGAATAAATTTTTTTTATATAAATTAACCGAAATATAAAAATTAACAGCAAAACCGTTTCGCTTTTTTGATTTAATCTCCCTCTCTCCATGTGGGGGTGGTATTAAGAGAGCATGGCCAATGACCCAGGGTGGTGGTGGTGGTGGTGGTAGTGTTAGCTGGTATTTAGGGGGTGTGTTTCTCAATGAGTCATAAATCGTTCCACATGATTCGCGTCACATGCACACGTCAGTTTAATATCAGCTCCTCGACAGGTGGTTTCAATTATAGCAACTCTAGGGTGTAATCCTGCAATTGGTCGACCCACTTACATATTTGAAACTTTTTAAATACGTATTGCTGCATATCTAATGCGTTTTGTGTGGAAAATATAGCAGCTGCTTGTTAATTTTTAATTTATATTGACACAGTTTTTGTATGTACTTGTTATGCGTCGTTCGAGCACAGATTTACGGCTATTGTTTGCTGTGGGAAAACGCTAAAAATACTCTTTTTATGTTGTGACAATTGCGTGTTGAAATTTCAACTTTAAAAAAATACAAATATTTTTATTTACTTCAAATTTTGGATATGAAATTTTGATTGTTTACTCTTTAATTTATTCAATATTTATTTTTGTAGAAATTTTATTCATTTTTTTTTTTTAAATATATTTGTCACTTATACACTTATATTAATTTTCAAGTTTCTTTTTGAAATATTCAATTTTCTGAACTCACAATCGTTAATCGAAGTTGAAGCGACGAATATTTTAATTCCCGACTGCAGAGCGCGACATTAAAAACAAAACTGAACTCCCTAAAGCCAATTGCATTTTACGTTTGACGCGTCTCGTTTAGCTGTTAGTAAATTTGTTGTCTCTTGCAAAAGCCGCAGCAACAACAATAATAATAACAACAGCAACAACAACAGCCACAACAACAACCGCAACGACAACGACAACAACAAAAAGCTATGTTTATTATGAGCTTATTTACACTTCGGTATACAATTTTACAATTGTTTGAAGTGTAAATTCGTAAAAAGGCCACGCGAAACGAAAAGTGGACGCTATTTGTTTAATTTTCGCACTACCAATGCCTTAAGCTAAATCTTAGTCCATTGAAAGGGAAGTACAAAGTCTGCAAATGTTTTTTAATTGATTTTTAAGTCGTTCGCATCGTTGGATATTTGCATTTGCATGTTTGCACTAGAGCTTGAAACGCTCAATTTGCACTTCCTTCAGTATTGTGTACTTTATTGACATATATGATTTGCTTTCTTTGCACAGCGTTACGCAGCCAGGAAGTGAAAAATAAATATTAATTAGCAAATACATAATATTAGATTAGCTGCAGCGACCACACTATTTGTTTTTGAGTATTGCATTCTCTTCATTTAAATATAAACAGTTGCACGATAGAGCCATCTGTTGTTTAATTATTTTAGGTATGAAACGGGCTGTCTTTATGAACACTGGATTTATCGCTGTTAAATTCAATTATCTCAAAAAAATATTATCGCCAGAACTTATTGCAATGAAAGTAACAGTAAAAATAAATTCAACCCTATATTTGTAAAGTTCAATGCATTTTAATTCAATTCTGAAAATCATTCTTGTCTGCTTCTAAATAAAGTTTGTGTTATTTCGTACCGAAATAGTATTTACTGTTATTAACAGCAATGTTAATGTTAAATTGACTTCTACCTTTCGATAACAACACACTGAGAAGTTCTATTTGTAATGAACTAAATGAACTTCAATCAGTGAATTGGTTCGATCGTTTGGCTTAGTGAGTCGTTCATTTGAACTTATTCCGGAACGATTCGACACAACTCAACTCCGCAAATTGTCGTTTTCAAAGTAAGAAACATAAAAGAAAACCAAAGTTAGGCGTAGAACTAAACATAAAATAGGCGCACTGATCGGATAGAGTAAGTTATAGCCAACGCATAGGCTTGCAAAGTGCCGGCTACGCAAGCATACGGCTCCATGCAGACGTAGCCTCATTATTGTTTGTGTTTTTACATATGTGTGTGCGCGTATATGTGTGACAGTTGGAACAATAACAAGCCCAACAAAATGCCAATGGATTGTAACGGACCAGCGTTCAATGCGGCCGCTGTCTTTGTGCTGCTGCTGCTGCAGCAGAAGCAGCGATGAATCATAGGTGAGTTATGCGAGTGACTTAAGTGTCGCCCAAACTGTGAATTGCGTGGAGATGTGTGTGTTTGCGACGTAGATATCTGCATGTATATTTGCAGACCGCAGTAATCATAATAACAACAACAACAGTATCAACGGCCGTGCCTTAATATCGAACGTAGAGAAATAAAAATATAAGCATACGAAACGTTGGCAAAATGCCGCTGCTGTCCAAATGCTTTCCATGCTTCAAATTTAAACGTGAAGAGGTCATTGACAAGCTGGACTACAGCAACACACCACTCCAGGATGCCTTTCCCGAGGTCTGGCAACACGAGCGGACACTCGAGGAGCTGCACTTGAGCAATGCACGGGTAAGTAGCAGTTACCCCCAAATCTTTCCCGCTAACAGCACCTTATGATTCTACTTGCTGTCGCCTCTTTCCAGTTGCAAACGCTGCCGCCACAGTTGTTCTATTGTCAGGGATTGCGCATCCTTCAAGTAAACAGCAACAATCTGGAAAGTATACCACAAGCTATTGGCTCACTGCGTCAGTTGCAACATCTGGACTTGAACCGTAATCGTGAGTCACACATGGTTATTCAAGATCCATCATCCTCTGACTTTTATCAACTTTGCAGTCATTGTCAATGTTCCGGAGGAGATAAAGGCCTGCAAGCATCTGACCCACTTGGACCTCAGCTGTAATAGCCTTCAGCGGCTACCGGATGCCATTACCTCGCTGATATCGCTGCAGGAGCTGCTGTTAAATGAAACCTATTTGGAGTTTTTGCCCGCCAATTTTGGTCGTTTGGTTAATTTACGTATTTTGGAAGTGCGTCTTAACAATCTCATCACGTTGCCAAAGTCTATGGTGCGTTTGGTTAACTTGCAGCGCCTTGACATCGGTGGCAATGAGTTCACTGAGCTGGTAAGTATTTCAACGTTTATTCCGAATCTGTTTTCAAATGTGGCTCCGCTTCCTTTATAGCCAGAGGTCATTGGGGAGCTAAAGTCACTGAGGGAGCTGTGGATCGATTTCAATCAAATTCGTCGCGTTTCACCCAACATTGGGAAACTGCGAGAGCTGCAGCATTTTGAGGCCAATGGAAATCTGCTGGATACGCTGCCAAACGAACTGAGCAACTGGCGCAATGTCGAAGTGCTGTCTGTGTGTTCCAACAATCTGGAAGCATTCCCCTTCAGCGTGGGCATGCTCAAGTCGCTAGTCACCTTTAAGTGCGAGTCGAACGGGCTGAGTGAGCTGCCGGACAGCATAAGCTACCTGGAGCAACTGGAGGAGCTGGTGCTGAGCCACAACAAGCTTATGCGTCTTCCCAGCACAATTGGCTCGTTGGTAAAACTGCGTTTCCTCTTCGCCGACGACAATCAGCTGCGTCAACTGCCCGATGAGCTTTGCAGCTGCAACCAACTAAGTGTCCTCAGCGTGGCCAACAATCAGCTCTCAGCGTTGCCCCAAAACATTGGTCATCTGGCCAAGCTGAAAGTGTTGAATGTAGTTAATAATTATATTAATGCGCTGCCCGTTTCCATGTTGAGTCTGGTGAATCTCACATCTCTGTGGCTTAGCGACAATCAATCGCAGCCCTTGGTGCCACTTCAGTACTTGGATGCGAGCAGCAAGACGCAGCTGACATGCTTCATGCTGCCACAGGTCACATTTAAAATGCAGGCACAACAGCAGCAGCAACAGGTGCAGGAACAATACGAGTTTGTATATGCCAATCACCAGCAGCATCCACAGCAACCATCAAGTCCATCGCGACGCATTTGCTTTGCCGAGGAGGCAACCATATTGAGTGCAGGCAACAGCAGCGCCGCCCCTCAACCCGCTCCCAGCTATGCAGCCAGCTATGTGGTGGCACCGCCAACACCAGAGCAGCTGCCTGGTGGAAGTTCAGTGCGTTTGATGCGATCCCCCACACCCTATCCCAAGGAGCTGCGGCAAATGGCGAAGTATATGCGACAGGCGCAGGCAGCAAATGCGGCAGCTTCGGGGTCCAGTGAAGTGCGTGAAGCACGTGTCGTAGTGCCCAATGGTCAAGTGGCCATGCCACACTGTGATAGCAATCAGGACGCTGTGGATCATGCCACAGCCAGTGCAATATATGGCGTTGCGCCCGATCCTGCACACATTTATGGCGTCTACCAGCAGCCGCAACCGCAGCAGCCAACGCAGGAATATTACGGTCTTCCGCTGGTCAATTACGATGCCCACTACCAGCAGCTGTATGTGGATGCCAACGCAATGCCGCTGCCAACGACGCATTTGTCAAATGGTGAACAGAATTACGAACTGCAGCCGCTGCAGCCACAGCCGGTGGTGCCGCCACCACGCATGGAACCGCCGCCATATCACATAGCACGCGTTTATACAAAGAAAACGCCTGAGGATCTAACACTCTACGAGTCCATGCGTCAGCGCAAGCAACAACAGCAGCAGCACCACCACCAACAGCAACTACAGCAGCAGCAACAACATCAAACACAACAGTCACCAACGCAGCCGCTTTACGAGCAGAGCCACACTTACCAAGATGCTCTTAACAGCAATTTCAAGACAACGTCAATTGGCGCCCAATCAGAGCAACTAGACTATCAGAACAATATCAACAGTGAGCAGGTTGAGCTGCCTCACCACGTGGAGGATGACAACGAACAGCAGCAGGGAATGGAAATGGAGATGGAGATGGAACAGGAAATGGAAACGGAAATGGATGATACGTTATCACAGCACTCAATTAACTCAACGGCAACTAACAACACATCCAAGGGCAGCAATAAAAAGTCAACTTGGATCTTTGGTGTGCATAAGAATCCCACTGTTAAGCAGGTGACCCTCAAATGGGAGCATAGCATTGGCTTTGACATTGCCGAGCTGCTTAATCAGGTGAATATACTTGTTACATTATCAATTAGAGGGTATCTTACAATATCATTATCATTTTAGGTGGGCATCTTTGTGAGCGCAATAACGCCAAATTCAAGTGCTGCACGACTGTTGAGTTTAAACGATAAATTGCTGGAAATCGATGGATATGACCTGACCAATGCCAAGCTGAGCGATGCCAAACGTGTGCTGCTTAACTGCGGCACAGTTATAAATATAATGCTGTCACGAAAGTGATGACTAATCTATAGCACTACTCCCCCAATCCACTCCGAACCGAGACCGAAGACTTTTGCGCATTTTTTCTAAAGCAATTTAAAATACGCTAATATAAATCAAATCTACCATTAGCATTAGCATCTGCATTTCCAAGCCATAGATGTCCTTTGCACTGGCGCCTTAAACTCATATTTTTAGCTCTCCTGTCTACAGTCGATGCTTCCGTTTGATAGATACCATCGATATAGACTGCCATACGTAGTCAAGAGCTCTTTGTATTTGTTTCTTATCAATGAGTTCTGCTTTGGGTTTTAGTAACATTCTCCATTGTACGAAACAAAAGTATTTTAAGTATTCAAACTCTAAATTAAGTCTAATTAATTTCCTAATGAATTTAAGAATTGTTCTATCTATATTAAGCAAGAATAAGGTTTCAGTTATAGATTGTTAAAAAGGAAAAGTATTCACAGAGAAGCAATATTATTATATTTCGTTTATGTATTAACTCATGAAATCATTAAAGATATTTAAATGTATTAAATTCGATAGTACACTTCAAATGTATAACATGCAATTATGGATTTATCGAATCAATCAAATTCAATCTCTTATTTACTTTAGTTTAATTGATTGTAATTAAAGCGTTGAGCTCCTCTTCTGTTCGCCAGTGTAATTCATAGCAAACATACAAAAATAATAATAATATAAATATAAATATAATAATAATAAATAGTGCAATTAGCGTTGATTATACGTACATACAATTACGAGTACCATATATAGACAGCATTTACAAACACAAACGCATATACTGCATTTACTTTGTACTGTATATGTATATGTGTGTTCTTATAGGATATACATACATACATAAAGATAAATAAATATGAAACTTATATATATTTACAACTAGCGCCTATCTTACGCCCAGCGTTGTTCAAATTTGTTCCAAAATTAATTAATAACATGCATAGATTAAAGTTTAACAAAGATATTAGCTGTTTATGTTAGTTGTTATGGTGCAGCAATATAAATCCTACAAGTATAGTAACAAAATATAATAATAATATATGTATTCTATATTTATTGTCTATAACAATCAATCATTTTTCTAAGACAAATTGTTAAATTCCCATACCATTGGCGTTGTGAACAGTATTATTATTTAGCTGGTTAATATTTGAGAATTGTGCTAAAGTTGAACATTGCTATTTCTATATTAACATATTTACATATACATACATACATACATACATACACACACAAGTCTAGCTAATATTTATAAGAGGCGCACATAATTCGAAAATTCAATTTTGTTTACACGCGCTACCACAAATCACCCAGAAACAAAAACAAAATAATGAATAAACACACAACTTTTCACTTGAACTATTCTTTTGTCATTTTGTCTTGCTTGCGATGTAATCTTTCACTGCTAAGCAAAGCTCCTTTAGCTCATTTGATTAATGCCCACTTCCTGTGCTCTATTCGATGCTTTTTCTGCTGTTCTTATCGCCAGGCAATTATCTAAGGAAATTAATTGTCACCAAAGGAAAAGCACGCCATCAACGACGCCCACACAATGAATTGCAGCAAAAACGATGACTTGTGATTGATGTATATGCTTGGAGATACCCTAGAGTAACTAGCATGGAGAAACTGCGCCTGGAAATTGTCTTTAAAATACTTTCAAGTTTGTTTATAAAATTTAGGAAATCATTAATTACTTTTTACATAAAATAAATGAGGAACAGTATTAAATAAAATTGTATTAACTTAATTACAATTAGTTGCTATAATTAATTTAAAGTCAGACTTTAACATTTGTATGCTCTTTGTGTAAGTGCAACACATAGCTAAATAGTCTCTGATCTGTTGTACGAAGAGCATCTGACACAACGCTCTGAATGTATTGATCGCAGTTGAAATACTCTTTGGGCAGCTTCGCTTTGATAGGTGTGCTAATCTCGTTCTCCGATATCCAATTCTCTCCTCTTAAACGTCCTTTCACTTCAGCCATAACTGCCCTACCACTAAGTGTAGGGCCACTTATTAAATGTCCAGCTGTCGAGAAATTACCCGTAGTACAGTGAAAGTAATAGCTTCTGGTTTGATTATCTTTCTTATGGACTGACACTCCAAATAGTTCCACTAAATCACAATTATCGACAAATTCTATGGGATTGCGAGTGCCCAATAAAAGATAACCCAAATGCTTCCTGAAATCTGCTTGAGAATCGCGATAGAATTTCGATACACGCTTCTTGTCGTCTTCGTATTCCTCTAGGTATTCCTCTGGGTCTCCAATAGCCAAAACGTTTATTTTTGACGACACTGCAGAAAGTGTACACTAATTATTAGTATTTGAATAATTATTTTATATTTAAGCAAATTTACTTTTATCTTTTTCTGTATTAATATTTTCCATAATTGTTTTCAGTTTATCTGTTTAATATTGCAAGGCACAGCTGACTAACGTTGTTGACAAGCTTTGGGAATGTCAAAAAGCTTTCAGTATGACGCCACTTAAATACACTCTCTTCACTAACGAAATTCAAATAATTTCACAACAAAAGCTCAAATGCTTGTTGTAGCTTTTTCTCAGCTGTTGATGATTCTTTATACATTTCACAGTCGTATTTCTCAGTTAATAAAGAATATAGAATAAACACCGAAATATGGAGGAAGATGCAACAAAAACAGATTCAAATGAGAAAACTGAAGTTCCAATGCTTAAATCTGAAGTCTTGGCAATTGGAGATCGGCTGAAATGTGTATCGATCTTGAAGACGCCAAAATTAAAGCGCTCTATTTTTAACCGAAACTTTGAGAAACATTTGGATCGAATTGTAATGGAAAATTCTGCTGCCACCAAATGTGGCAAGCACTTACAGGAGGAGCTTAAAGTAGCAAGCGTTTATATCAATGGTAAAACACAGCATTATTATTTCAACGATGAGAAATTTTACTTTGGAAATATCGTTTGCGCCCGCACAGTGGATGTCAAGTCCGTACTTCGTGATATAAAAAGAAATTTGAAAAGAGGAAATTGGATTTCCGACAATGTGCTAGAAATCAAATTCTATACTAGATCTTATTCAAATATTCCGAAAACAAATGATTATATTGTCAATAAAGTTCAGAAATGTCCCCATCAACAAGATAAGCGAATATTACAATTTGTTTTCAATTTACAACTACTGCACAGAAAATAGAAATTGTAAAATTAATTAAAATACATTAAATTTTATGTAATTTTCAATTAAATATATATCAACTGTGATTGAAATGATATATGTAATAAATGATATAATAAACTAAGTCTATTGCTCCCTACACTTTTCGTATTATTGAATCAAGAATTAACTAGGAATATTATAAATTTTAATTCCGTTTTCATAATCTAATGTTTTACCATAAACATACAAAAGAATAAAGCTAAAGCATAAGCAACATATCCCTGAAACTCCAATTCGAATCCCGTTTCTACTTCACAGTTTACCAGTAGGTACCAGGCTAGAGCTAGCGGGATGCTGCTTACACATATATGCATGCTCATTACAGTCAGCTTCCCTAACAGATCACACACTTACACATATATGAGACGATCAGCTGCCCACACAAGCACCCATACATTAAAGGATGCCAATTGCAGAGAGCTTGCTCTTCTGATCTCATATACACATCCATAGAAGTTCCATTGTGTATGCTTAATGCAGCAGACTCGCTAACACCCATGGCGAAGGCTCGTAGCCACGGTTGCCATTTCATGAAAATTTTTGCAATCAGATCTTGGAGAAATAAGTACCAAATAAAAAACATAAAGTACCAAATTTATAAGAGTTACTTTTTTCCATTGTATTATAGTAGTAGAAGTAGTAGTTGTAGTTCTTGAAGTAGAAGTATAATTAGTAGTTAAGTAGTAGTAAAATTAGTAGTAGAATTAGTAGTAGAAAGAGTAGTAGAAATAGCAGTAGAAATAATAGTCGAAATAGTAGTTGAAATAGTAGTAGAAATAGTAGTAGAAAATGTTGTAAAAATGGTAGTCGAAATAGTAGTAGAGATCGTAGAAGAAATAGTAGTCGAAATAGTAGTAGAAATAGTAGTAGAAATAACAGTAGAAATAGTAGTAGAAATAGTAGTAGAAATAGTAGTAGAAATAGTAGTAGAAATCGTAGTAGAAATAGTGGTAGAAATAGTAATAGTAGTAGAAATAGTTGAAGAAATAGTAGTCGAAAAAGTAGGAGAAATAGTAGTAGAAATACAACAGTAGAAATAGTAGTAGAAATAGTAGCAAAATAGTAGTAGAAATAGTAGTAGAAATAGTAATAGAAATAGTAGTAGAAATAGTAATAGAAATAGTAATAGAAATAGTTGTATAAATAGTAGTAGAAATAGCAGTAGAAATAATAGTCGAAATAGTAGTTGAAATAGTAGTAGAAATAGTTATAGAAATAGTCGTAGAAATAGTAGTAGAAATAGTAGTAGAAATAGTAGTAGAAATAGTAGTAGAAATAGTGGTAGAAATAGTAATAGTAATAGTAGTAGAAATAGTTGTAGAAATAGTTGTAGAAATAGTAGAAGTAATAGTAGTCGAAAACGTAGGAGAAATAGTAGTAGAAATAGTAGTAGAAATACAACAGTAGAAATAGTAGTAGAAATAGTAGCAAAATAGTAGTAGAAATAGTAGTAGAAATAGTAATAGAAATAGTAGTATAAATAGTAATAGAAATAGAAGTAGAAATAGTAGTAGAAATAGTAGTAGAAATAGTGGTAGAAATAGTAATAGTAATAGTAGTAGAAATAGTAGTAGAAGTAGTAATAGAAATAGTTGTATAAATAGTAGTAGAAATAGTAATGGAAATAGTAATAGAAATAGTTGAATAAATAGAAGTATAAATAGTAGTAAAAATAACAGTAGGAATAGTAGTAGAAATAGTAGTAGAAATAGTAGTAGAAATAGTAGTAGAAAAGTATAAGAAATAGAAGTGGGAATGGTAAAAGAAATAGTAGTAGAAATAGTAGTAATATTGCCTGAGAAAATAAGGTACCAGTTTGGGTACTAAAGTCCCAAGTTTGTCAACCGTACTCGTAGGAGATAATAGAATACAAGAACAACGCGGCAGCTCTTTGCTTTGTGCGAAGAGTATGTAACATGTAGAAAAACTGCATAGACATTGCTGTAAGCAAGCCCTTCAGCTTTATTCCTCTGAGACGCTCTGCTGTTCACAAACGTGGATGCCAATTGAAGAGAGCTTGCTCTTGTGATCACATATACTCATGTCTAGAAGTACCAATGCAGCACACTCACTCATACAACGCAACAACGCAGGAGCACTCTGCTTTGGAACAAAAGCATGTAACGGGCAGAATGAGAGGCATGGCAGAGTTTATAAAGTAAATTCATATGTATATTCTTGAACAGTATTAACAATCGAGTCGTCTTTCTGTCTGTCCGTCCGTCTGTCATTACTGACATGAAGTATTTTTGAATTATATTGTGTTTTTTAACAGAATACAAATAACTTCTTAAATTACATTTATATTAATTTAATAATTTATCAGCTGTTCGCTTAATTGCTTTATAATAAAGAATGCTAAAACAATATTATAAATTTAAGGTACAATTTCTTCGGAAATTTCAAATCTGATCTATTAAAAGTATAGAATTTTTTAAACTGTAATTCAATCAATTATTAATAATTATAAAATTAAATAAAATTATGTATGTAAAATAAACTTTAAAGAAATTTACTTTATTATAGTTAAACTTAAAGAAAATTGACACTTTTAATATAAATAGACCAAAAGGGATGAATGTTTTTTTTGCAGAGAATATTAAAGAATTCTACAATTTTGATTCTACAATTTAAAATGATATTATGGACTTTCTGCACTTCTTAATACATGTTTTCTAAATTATTTCAAATTACTAATATAAGAGTATTGCATCTCTAGATTGCAAATACGTAGATCTCTCCCTGCCCATTGAATGGCAGAAGGAAAGCGTCAACAGCAATTTGTATTTGAGGACGGGTAAGTATGTCAGTTATCATGAATGTATATGTATCTTAAAGATACATACTCGTATAGTCACATGCAATAGACGGCGGTACTTATAATTACACAAACACACGTTCAGAACTCGCTCACATAGAATGACGCTTTGAATTGTTTCCCCGATGGTTCTCAGCTGACAGTTGGGGGCCTTGTCCTTGTCATGTTTCGCTTCGTTATCTCCATGGACTCTTGTTGTATTTTTGTTATTGTTTGTTATAATTGTAGTTGTAGTTGTTGTTGTTAATATTGCCGCCTTGGGGCGAGTAAAAGCGGTAACAGCTATAACTACAAAGTAAAAGTACATACAGTCGCTGAAAACGGCTTGAAACGGCGCTTTGCATTGACCTTCGCGTGTGAAAAATGGTTGATTTTTTATTATTGTTTTCCCTGTCGGTTTTACCCCTCCCACACACACCCACACACACACACACGCACACAAATACAACATCGAAGCGCTTAGAATATACGTCAAGGCCCAAATTTGACATATGATGTGCCTGCAGCTCCTTTGTGTGCCAAATACATTTATCAATACTTGTTTTTGCCAAATTGAAATACAAAACTAACGCAAACTGTCACACTATCTATCCGTCTGTACAACTATACAACTGTACAACTATCTATCTTTCCCGTATTGTTTACCTTCCCAGTACCCCCATCTCTTTGTACCCCCACCATAAGCGGTCATTAGCATTTTTGGCGTGTATTTATGGCTGCAAAATATTACGCCATAAACATGACAGCCAAAAACAAAATGCGACAAATTTGCGACGCCCACAGGATGATAGAGTGAGAGAGAGACAACGGAAGACAAGAAAAGATAGGGAATTAGTGGCAAGTAGCGTATGTTGCTTGCTTGGGAGCTGCCACAAATTTATGCCACCCAGCCGCGGGCAATATAATTGTCACATTCGTTGAATGCGGCCACCGTTAGAAAAATGGGGGGGGGGAAGGTGGCAAGCCAATTGATGTGGCCAACAAGAAAGTATTGTCATTCGCTCAATTTGAGCTAGATTGCAATTGCGTAGACAATAACATGAGGAACAACTAGTAGATATCCTTTAAAACTAGTCTTACTTAAGAATGATTAATAATTTGAATATGAAATACTTGGCTTAGTGATTGCTGATTGCTGATGTGCTTAGCCAAGTTATGTGCGTGCGTTACCAAGCTATTGTGCAAGCTATGCTACCCTTTGAACATAACTATAACAATTGCATACTTTGCGGCGCTTTGGGCTGCTCAAAAAGTAAAGTTTATTTTTATGCTCAACGTTGATGTCGACGACGACAGCGACAGCGACATGTGTGCAAATGTTAACATACAGCAAACACACTCATACACACTCATACAGACAAAAGTGCCAAGAAGTGGGGCTTAAAACACACACACGCACACACACAGACACTCACGTACCAATACACAGGCACACTCGAAGCGAAACAAATCAACTCTGTTTTGGCGCCATGCGGTGCTCAACGCTACTTTGGTTTTGGTTTTGTTTCTGGCTCTGCACTTTTTCTAGCCACAACAGAAAGAGCCATCGACAAACGCAACTCGACCAGAAGCTAAAGCAGAAACAGAGGCAGACCGAGAGGCAGTCCGACACTACTAACATACGACCATAGAAATTCTTTCTTCAGTTTCTTGGCCATTATTGTGTGTGTTGTTTAGTGTGCCATTGACGTTGAATGCTGACGGGTCGCGTTGTTGTCGCATTTCCGTCGCCATTAAAACGCGTCGGGAATAAAAAAAATAAAATACAGCAAATCATATCATAACAAATTGGGCTAATATCAAAGGTGTTAAATGAGATTAAATAAGTATATACATTAATGGCAGTGTGTTCAGTTCTACTGTCGTTCGTTCAACTCTGTTGCATTGTGTAATCTATTATCTGACGTTGCCTTTTTTGTTTATTGATGTTGTTGCATTTTTAATGCAATAACTAAATTAATATTAACTGAAATCGATTTTCAGTAGTGCCCCTCGTTGACGGCAAGAAATGTCCTTTTTGTCACCATTGCTGCGCCTAGAGAATCTGTCCACCGAGCCTATCATGAGTCTGGATCATGTGCCCGAGGCTCAGCGCTACAACAAAGAAAACATAGTCGCCCAATGGTGTGCTCCCATCAATGGCAAGGTTCAGTTCAAAAACAATTACTAACTTCACAGACCTCATCCTAGGTTGATTAACATTTAATTAACTTTCATTGCACCTCAGATGTATCGCATTGAACTGGAACATGGCACCACAAGTGGACGACGCATGATTTGGGTCAACGGTCGGGTAAGTGGTGAATGAACTTGGCAGACAAGTGTCCCACAACCAGCGCGATTAGTAAAACAAATAGTCTAGTCTAAATGGGAAACATTGTGGGAAACAGTTAAACGAAATGTTCTATATATATTTAAACTTGATATATGTAAATATAGTGAAAGAAGATACTCTTGCATGAGACAAAAGTGCACAAGACAAAACCAAAAGTACAATCTGTGATATTGATTCAGAATTCGCTTGTCCGATCGCTTTTATAGCAGTTATATGATTTAGTATTATCAATGTAACTATCTTAAGGTTAAGCTGGTTTGCTTTAAAATAATAAAATAGGCAATAATTATTTGAAGCTTAATTGCGCGCTGCAGAGATTTCGATATATAGATAACAAATTGTTTGTGGCGGTAGATCGATAAGAGCAGTGTTGATCGAACTTAGCTAAGGCAGTTTGCGATGAACAATTCATGAGTGAGTAATAACAACCTCACTAAGGGTATTAAGACAGATGATTTTTTAATGCGGTCAGTCACAACGACTTTTATATTCTATGATCCAATAGAGTTAAATACGCTGTATAAATAATAATGGGGTTGACAATGATTGATTATTAAAGTTTCAAAGTGATAGTAAATGACTTCAAAACTGAAGGGGCCATTTATCAAAATAAGTCCGTTTTTTTTTGTCCGTTTCAGCTCACTCTTCATAGAGTGAAAGTTTTATTAAATTCAAGTCTCTGTTATCGATTATTGCAGGAGGTGCTGCGTCGTGACTGGATGTTCAAACTGGTGGGGGAGGATACATTCTGCATCGAACAAGCGCGCTGCATTATTCGGGTGGATCCCGCACCAGGTTTCAAGTACGAGTATTTACTTTATATAGATGGCAAGCCGCATGCACAGTATACAGAGGAGTTGACGCGCCAGTATCGTCTTTGGCTATATACATGCGGAACGGATAAGGCAGTGGAAACGAAAATGTCTCAGGAATATCGTATAATGCTCAAGCTGGACACGCTCAGCCTGTATGTAAACGATGAACTGCGCGAGGAATCGGTAAGATTAGCATCTTAGGATCATATTTGAAATCTTAGACAGCTCCTGTGTTGCATTTCAGGCCGTATTCGTACACGGCGGCACGGACACAAGTTTCGAATTGCAGGACACACATTTTGTGCTGCAAGCGCGGTCTAGTGGCAATAAACTCGACGGCATTGTCCACACGCTGTTGGCCAATGGAGAGATTGTGCCAGAGGCAAAGATTCAGCAAATTATGCAGGAACCCGTCTCCATATTGCAGACGAACTGAATACACGATACATATTTGCATTTGTTACTCATTTTGCTAGCTTAGACTATTAATAAATGAAATTGTTTATTAAAAATAATTTGAATTTTGTTTTCACTATACCCCAAAAATTCCATAGTTAACGAAATTGTTAGTTTGACTTACACAATAGTTTATTCGTTTTTGTTTATATGCATAATTGTAACGCAATTTGTTTACGTTTTCAATTTCGTTTGACATTTTGCTAGCATTCAAAGTGCATTTAGTTTACATATACAATAAAAGAGATAAAACACAATATTTTGAAAACAGCAGTTGGAGAAAAAACATACAATATACAGATAATAAAGTAAATGTAGTATATTATTTTACTTAATCGATTTTCATTGGAAAAAAATAAGTATAAACTTAGTTGCCTAAAAAGTAGAAAATATATATAAACAATTTTTGTTGCTGGCCAAAACTGTTATTAACTGGAGAACATCTGAATAATTCCATTGAAGAACTTTTGAGAAGGAACCCATTCTCGTTAGCCCATTGCGGGACAGCCTGTAACTACGATTTTTTGTTTCTTTTTGTTTACAATTAAAATGTGCATTCTAAATATGTTAAGTGTGTAAGTATGTACGTATGTATGCATGTATTTATGTATGTATATAAATTATGTTATGTACTATGTTAGGTTTTTAATTAATTGATTGCTATTTTTTGTGTTTAATCAAAAACTGCTCTCGGTTTTTTCCCCTTTCAAGTGTTTCATAAATTTTAAATTGCTTAATGTGTTGTCACTTTGAATACATTAACAATTAACATTTTGTTTTAAAAACACAATTTGTCGCAATTTTCATTTTAGATAAAGCAACACAATGATATTTTCATTAAAACTAATTTAAATCTGTTTCTGTGTTAATTTTTTCTTTTTATCAATTTGATTTAGATATATTTGTATATATATTTATATATATATATATATATATATATATATCTATATATATATATATAGATATTAACTGTCATCAATTTAAAACTTGAAATGGAATAATTTTCTATCGTTTTGAAAATAATTCAATTTTGATACGATTACAACTAATGTAAAAAGTGATAAGGACAGTGATAATAATCAAATTTTATTGCTTGCTGAAAATTTAATTTATATTTAATTACTTATATATGTTACAATAATTTAACAACTTTTACTTTGTATAGTAAGTACAATGTGGAATGTGTTCGACAACATAAAGTTTCTAATACTTAACAAAAACAAAAATATTGCCAGTAGACGGATGCTTTTATCGTTTTACTATTTGTGTAAATATATATAATAATACAGAAAATACAATAAATTACCGATTGCTAATTGTCTTAAGAGCGATTTAACTTATGCTCTTGTAATCCAAATTTTTGATAATTAATTTTTCACTTTTGATAAGTTTGATTTCGCCATTTAAATTATTATTTCTATATACTTTACTGCATTTTCTGCATATACACACACATTTATCAATTTGTTGTTGTTGCTTTTAAAAACCATTCTGCTCACTAACACTAACACACATACATTTTACATATCATATTAATTACGCGCTTAAACTTATTAGATTGATTTCTTATTTACTTTTCTTTTTTCTCTTTTCCCACTTTTGTAGTAAAATTAAATGTCTTGCTTTTAAATATTTAAAAATTATATATATATATATATATATAGAGATATATATATGTTTTATGTATATGTGTGTATATTTTTGTTGTAAATTTATTAGCTTAAAAATTGTTTATCATTTTCTTTTTGCCTTTGCATACTTTTGTGTGTCTTTTAACGTCTTGCTGAAAAGTCTTGCATTGAGTTTTAATGTTTTTGCTGTTGCTGTTGTTGTTGTTGTTGTTAGCATGCATAGAGTTTGCCTAGCTGCCTAGGTGCTTAAATAGTAAAGTAATCGTTTGTAGTTTAGTGTAATACTCGCAACGTGTGACAGTTTTTTTTTGGTATGAAAGTAGTTCATTTATCTTTTTCTTATTTTTTTGTGTTTCTTGTTTGTATGACATATATTTTTTTTAAATATAGAAGATTATAATTGTATTTAATTTTATTAATTAGTATTTTAATGTTTTGTTTTTGTTTCTTTTGCTAGTTGCTGTTGCTGTCTGCTAGCAGTTGCTCTTGTTGTTGTTATCTGTATCTAATTAGTTATTTTAATTAGTTCAATGGAAGGCAAAACATGTGCTGCAGTAGACTTTTATTATTATTTGCTTGCATTTGATTATTATGATTGTTATTGTTACCATTATGATGATGTTGTGGTTGCTGAAGCTGTTGTTGTTGCTGTTGCTGTGGGTATGGATGATATTGCTGGGCCTGTGGCAGCTGTTGTGGCTGCTGCTGTGGGCGATAATGTTGCTGCTGGCTTATATTATTATTGGTGTTGGCTACACCTCCCGCGCTATTCAAATGCAAGAGGCTCAAGTCATCAGCCACGGAATCATAATCACTGGAATCTTCACCATAGAGCTGCAATATTCAATTAATTAAATAAAATAATACTTGAAAATTCTAGGTACTCATAAGTCACTTACACGCATATTATATGGATGCAAATCACACGTCTCGTGGTGTCAGACGCAATCCTCCAATGACATAAGCAAGGGGTTTACATACTCAAAGCCCTCGAACTCCGATTGATCGATGTTGTCAATGACATGGCTAAGAATGAGAGAAGCATGCATATTAGTTTAATCAAGTTGAATAAAAAGAACTTTCTAAGCCTGTTTGAAAATCGAAGATAGTAAAGCAACATAGAGAAAGAACTTACTCATCATCGGGTGTCAGCTGCACTGGTTCGCCGGTAAACTCGATCGGGAAATTGGCCAGATCGCGATCTGAGTCTAATCGTGGCTTAAATGGTGGCGAAACCTGTTTGCGTTCGAGCTGCATGAGGTTGAAATTGGTTGTGCATTGGCGTGTGTGTGTTTGTGTGTGTGTTTATTTGATTTGATTGTGTGCAGGATATATGCAAAGATAGTAAAAATAAAACGGTTATAGCTAAAAAATACTGCCAGCCAATTTCGGCATAAACATAAAATCAAATTTCAAGAGGCTCTGGACACAATTAAAATGTATGTCCGTGTGAATAACTTGTGTGTATTGATGATAATGATGATATATAGATAGAGCGAGTTGTGTTTTGGGGGGAAGTAATAGAGGCGGCAGCGGGTGGGTCACAATGTGGCTGAGAACGAACATTACCTGCTGTTAGTCTGACCGCTAATGCTCTATAGTTATTTAATTCTTTTGATTTTTGGGGGATTTCTTTTTTGGGGATTGTCTCATGCGTCGTTATACAAATAGAACAAAATAACCAAAAGCTAAAAGACAAATCTTTGTTTTCGTTGACACAAAACTTACGGATCGTCTGGCGTCAATTCAGCCGGTTCTCTGGTAAATTGAACGTCAAAGTTTGATGTCATATACGGATCGCCAGGATCCAGGGTTGGTATATAAGGCGGTTGAACCTCCTTTTGTGCAATCTTTTCATACACAATAAAAACACACAGGTGTTATACAATAATATGCGATAATAGTTAACAGTTCAACATTGATAAGAAATATACGAAAAAATTAATTGATTAAGCATATTAAATTAATTTGCGTTAAATTCTTTTTGACTGCCCATTTTTTTAAATTCTATTATAAAATAAAAGAAGAAACAAATGAGAACCATTATATTCGGAATATTACAGTTTAAACCCGCTTGCAGATCAGATTATAAATCTATTATAAAACAAAGAATTTAATAAAAGACAAGTTGGTAAATTTGTTAATGATATTTGTGTTTTCATTCAACAGATCAAACTGATTCTCCCAGTTTCATTACCAAGACTGAATCGACAAGGTATTAAGTGTGACAACAACTGTAACACAATTAGCCAAGTTAATAGTTCTTTGCATATTGATATTAACTTATAGTTTTACTTTTCGCTAGCAGAAGGAACTTAACAGCTGTGCTATATAGTTTGGAATACCACAAATATTATCATCATCATTATCATTATCAACAGCAACACAATTACACACACCATGCAGTTGGCCTTGAACTTACCATTTCCCAGTCGATCACCTTGAAGAACGGATGATTGACAATATCCATGAAGGCAGACTCGCGATGGCAACCCAAGCGATCAGCGGGATTCTTGTTGAGGAAACCTTTTAATACTGAAGCAGCCTTAACGCTCAAAGAACGCGGTATACGTATGGTCTTCTCCAGAATCACTTGGAACAGATAGTCTTCAGTGTTCTACAATTCATAAATAGTTTGTTATACATTATAGTCGCTAAATTAAGTTAGATTATCAACCTGATCGGGATTCTCGGAGGCGCCGGCAATGTCGAAGGGGCTACGTCCAGCTAGCATCTCGTACAGCAGCACACCCAATGCCCACCAGTCCACCGAGAAGCCATAGTCTTCACCTCGCAGTATTTCTGGGGCAATATAGTTGGGAGTACCGCAGAAAGTGGAGGTGGTGTCACCTGGACGAATGCCCTCCTTGCACATGCCGTAATCGGTGAGCTTTATGTGGCCCTCGTGATCCAGCAGCACATTGTCCAGCTTCAGATCCCGATAGATGATGCCCTTCTCGTGCAGAAAGTTTAATGCCAAGCTAATCTCTGCGGCATAGAAGCGTGCATGTTCTTCGGGCAGGCGACGTTGCCGTTGCATGTGGTACATCAAATCGCCACCGCGCACAAACTCAATCACAAAGAAGAGGCGCGAGGGGGTCTGGAAACACGAGTGCAAGCCCACCAGGAACGGATGATTCGAGGCCGTCTCAAAGACATGCTTCTCTGTCTGCACCCAGTCAATGTCCTCATCATCGGTGACCAACGCCTTTTTGATCACTTTCATCGCATAGATACGACGCGTTCGTCGCAGTTCAACCATCAGCACCTTGGCATAGCTTCCGCGTCCAATAACGCGTATCAGTTCAAAATCGTTCAATGAATACTGACGCTGGGTGGCCGGCTCCAGGGAATCCTCGGGCGGTGGCGGCACCACAATATGCGCATGCTCGTGTGTGTCATACGAGTCGGTGGCGCCACCAACCGCCTCATATGGCAGCGGTGGCAATGGCACCGGCATCGGATCGCTGGCCTCCTCGGCACGCTCCTTGACCAGCGGCTCTGGCTGATCCGTGCAGTGTTTTTGCACCAACTTATGGCACTTTTTGTGCACCAACAGCTTGCACTGTATGCACTTGAAACCCTGACGACCCAGACCCCAGATGCGATCCTGGCAATAGGCACAGAAGGCACGCTGAAATGAACAAAGAAAAAGTTTATTTATATTTCATTAGTTGGCGGAGCATCATGTACAGTGGGTAAAGCGCAAATCTAATTAGAAAAAAAAAATATAATTTAATTATATTTATGAATGACTAAAATTAAATTGATTTTCTTTGCAAGAATTTTATGTTCTTGTGGAACCTTTGTTTATCTATTATTAAATCAATTCAATAATATAGATTAACTTAAATTCATTTTATATTAAATAATTAAATTTTAAAAGTAATTAGTTTTATGTAAATTAATTAAATTGATTCAAATTTTTACCTAAAGAAATTTAATCAAATTGAAATTAAAACTTAAAATATTTATAGATTAAAAAAATGTTAATTAAAAAATTAACTCCTTTTATATTAATAAATTAAATAAATAAATATTAATTTATTAATATAATCAAATATTTTTTTAAATAATTAATTTTGGTTAATTTGTAATGACAAATTTATAGATTTTATATTAATAATATTTTAAATTAATTAAAAATTGTATTTTAATCAAAAAAGAAATGAAGAAAAATTCAAATTCCATCTTGAAAATATTTGTTTGGCCTTTGATCTAATGACTATCTGTGTCACTGTACAGATATCTATTAGATACGTTGTGTACACACATGTGTTTGGTCACTTACGCGATTGAAACGCTTGGCCTGGAAAATGTGTCCATTGACGCGGTATAATTTTCGCCAGCGACGGGCTCCCCTTCTGTAGATGCTGCCTATAAGGAAGATGTGGAATATTTGATAAATAAACTCAACTGAATACTGAAAACTCATCAAGAGATACATATGTATGTCTGTATGTAGAGTGAGATACTTACGATCTTCGCCATCGCAGGAGAGACCCGGCGCTTGAGGAACATTCGGAAATACTGAAAATAGAAATAGAATGAAGAAGATTTAATTAACTTGTGAATATTGGAAATTACAGGGAATTGATACAGATTGAATTTATTGTCATGCTTACGGCCAGTTGTTTTGCCCATGATGGGGCCTGGCCTTATCAATTTAATTGTCGTGCAAAGTGGTTTTCTTTTTTGTATATTTTATTCTTTTTTACTTATAAACGGATTTCTGCCCAACCACATTTGCCGTGAATTGTTGTATTCTTGTGGTGCTGTGGCTTGTTAACATGACAGAACCAACTCCATGACTGAGACTGAGACCAACGAATGGTTGGCTCGGTTGAGTCTTATCTCTAAAAAGGCCACGCACCATACATAAAATACAAATACCAACAGAAAAAGAGAGCAAGAGAGAGATAGAGACTGCTGCGCTCTTTGAGAAATTTTTCCAAGTAATTGCCACTGTTAATTAAGTTTTCCGGATAGGCCCAAGAGACAAACAATCGTTTGTCCGTCTCAATTGAGCTCAATTGTTCACATCGCATCAAGAGTTTTGATGTTTTAGCCATCACTCATATTCAATTAGTTGTCCAACTGTCCAGGGTTCAACATTTGACTTGCCACAAGGCCATCGAATTGTGACAGTCTGCCAGCCATATTGGCCCATGCCTTGCCTTTGACCTAGAATACCATGTTTCTATTATCAACTATTGACTGCTTGCATATCTATTTCAAAGTTATATGTTTATCTACATATACACAGATACAGATACAGATACATATATGCGTATGTACTTATAGAGGGTTCTACTATGGGCCCAGCTGAGCAGAGCTGAGCTATTGCTTTGCCTTTCTTATCAGCGGTATTGTGATATGGATGACAAAATTTGTTTGGTTTGTTGTGTGTGCATGTTGTTGTTGTTGTTGTTGTTGTAGCTAGTCATACCTATACTAAATACTTGGCCAGGAGATAACAAATCTAATTTATAGAATGGATAGAAATATTGGGAAATATAAGCCAAGAGTGTAAGTGTGTGTGAAGGTGAGTTATGCAGTTGTTTAGTCATTGGATTGACTACGGGGCAACAGGTGTGATAGTCTCACAGATGCATGTGGAACCTATTGTGGAACGTATGCGAAATATCTGTGCAAGAAGACGTAATTTCTACACATTTTATTACTTGCTGATTAATAAGGTAATCGATTTGCTATCAACACTATAATACCACACAGTAAAAAAAATACTAATTGCACCTACAGTCCACACACAATTTAAACATCAACATCATAAGATAGACGGACAGACGGAACTCTATTGACACTTTAAGTGCCCTCAAGCGCTAAGATCGATACTAACACGAGACTCCGCCACTCATAAAAGTCGCTGTTTGTGTGCTGTATATTTGAGCTGCCTCACAGAAACCGCTCCAGATGATCATCTTTGTGGCAAGTCCAACTCAGGTCAGACGAACAAAAAACAAAGCACACAACACTGTTTTCAATTAGAAATACTTTATACAAGCGGCATACAAATTATGCTTAAATAATAATAATAAAATATTTTCTTATTCGTATTTAAATTGTTGATAGTTGATAGTTTTGCAGACTTTGGCACGCGCAAGGCGTCGTCACCGCGCGGGTTTCAACTGCGAACTGAGGCAACAAAATGCGAACCAAAGAACAGAAATCAAAAAGCAAAAAAAATACAAAAGAAAAATAACAACAGCTTCAAGTGGCTATTGAATTGTCACAAGAATTGGACGATGAGTGGAAACCTAATTGGGAGCAAGTGAGAGCGCAACGAATAAACAAATACACAAACGATAAGATCAGGGATGGAAATTAGTTTGAAAGAATTAGGAAATTAAAAGAAAACTAAAATTATTACGATCGAAATTTAATATTTTTATTTTATAGAGCATTAAAAATAGGATATTCATTAGACTGGTCAAGAATTATTAGGTTTTTAAATAAATTAATGTTTAATAAATATATTGTTAAATATAAATATAAAATGGTTAGAAGATCAAACAGTTCAAGCGAGCGCACACGACTGTTTAATACCCTGTAGCAGTCTCCAGCTACCTTTCTTTTCAATATATCCGATCCGTATAGCTATATTTTTTGTGAGATCACATAAGATGATTACAAAAACAAAACCAAGAATAACGAAGCAATAGGAAAATAGAAAAAAGACATGTTCAATGCACACATGTCAGTATGTACATATGTATTAGAGTAATCGATGTACATACATGACTATTTATGCACATACACAAACATACATACATTGAATACTTGGTTGTTACGATCATTATGAATTATCATTATATATGTATATGTATGATGTATGTAATATGTATTTGCAAATATGTTCACAAATGCTCGCGCTTTGTGCTGTCAATTGATTACATCTATGAACATATGTACACACAGACTTCTACATACACACTTGCACATTTATTAAACTATACATTTTATGTGCACACATACATATTTATTTACATATCTATGCATATGCTGTTGCTCGTTCTGTCACGCTCGCACACATATGTTGGCGCATGTGATTCAATGCCTAATTGTCTTTTAGTTCTTCTTTGTTTCTGAATAGCTTTCTTATTTGTGGGCTAATTCTAATGAAACTTTCAGGATTTCTTTAAACAACTGTTAACTTGGCAATGTGCAGATTTATAATCGCAGCCAACTATAATTAGCTTACAAATAGTAGCATTAAAATATCTGTACGTATTCCTAGGAAATGGGAATCTCTCTGTAAAGCCGTTTCCCTTTCTCTTATTCCTTGCAATAATTTTATAATAATAAAAATAATAAAATATTCAAAAAGATAAATCTATTTATAATATGCTTTTGTTTGCTCATTGGCTATTGTCTATAAATTATGCAAGAATTACACGCGGTTAAGAAATTCAAAATATATAATATAATAAGTATATAATATATTTATAAAATAATAAGTGTTTGTGAACTGGTTCATTTGTTCACAATCTGTTTCGTAGACATTTCAAATGAATTCTCTGAGCTCACTACTAGTATACAAGCCCACACGTGCAATTACCTGTTGCGTAGGCCGGCTCAATCTCCTCCTCTGATTGTAGTTGATGCTGTATGGGCATCTGATGTTGTGGCTGTTGCTGTTGTTGTTGCTGTTGCGTTACGCCCATGGGCACTGTGGGAATGGGCACGGGTATGGGCAAGCGTTCATAGTGTATGCATTCGTGATGGTATTGCTGATGGTGGTGACCATGTCCGTTGTGAATGGTACCCAGGACACTACTGCGTCCGCCAATGCTGCCACCAGCGGTGCTACCGCCGCCTCCACAGCCATTTAAGCCGCTGCCAGCGCTGCCGCTATGATGGCTATGATGATAGTCCATGAGCATGCCAGGGCCGCCAACAGCAACTGTGGCACCACCAACACCACCACCGCTACTGCCGCCGCCAGAATCATCGGTGGTGGTGGTGTTGTGACACCGACTGGAGCAGCGGCCCAAGGAACCGCTGCCGGTGCTGTGATGGCCCAGACTGCCCATATGGCCAGCATGGCCCATTACAAGCATGCCACCCATTATGGAGCCGCCGCAGCCCTGACTCGAATCCGAGCCAGAGTCATGACCGGTGCAAACGGCACCAGCCGATCCTGGCCTGCTTAGCGTTGCATGCGGTGGCGTCACCGAAGCTGTTGTCTGCATATAATGATGCGTATACGGATGCGGATGCGGCACATCGTAATCACCCGTATCAATATGACTTGCGGACATCATTCCAATGCTTCCAGTGCTGCCAGTGCCCACACCAACACCGACGCCAACTCCCACGCCTCCCTGCAGACAGCCAAGTGAGCCATGGGCACTGCCATGATGGCTATGACTATGATGACTGCCATGGGCGCTGCCACTGCGACTGTGCAGCGAGACGCCTCTGGTCAGCGTATTATTTGCCGATTGTATGGAACTGACCACTGCGCCGCGGCACATGATGTCCGAGAGCTGATTGGCCTGGATATCAAAGTACTTCGACTGCCATACAGAAGAGCAAGTGTCAGTATAAAAGGTTCAAATCCCTAAAGAGCTGTGCATGATTTACAACATTCGTTGTTCCACAATTCATAACTCAAACATTAAACGAATTTTCAATGCGATTTTTTGTTGCTTAAGCTCTAAGCTTAGCATTAAAATTAACTCAGAAATTATATTATTTTGAATGTTCTAATACTCGAAGTGTCTTTAAATTCTAACTGATCAGATAGTTCTATATAGAATATAGCATATCTCTAATTCTACTTTATATCTAATAACAAATTCAATTAAAATATGTTTGGAATTGATATACATAGACCTCATTCAGCTGTTCTTCGTTACTTCGTCTCTGTTTAAATTTAATGAATCTTCTGCAAATTCTTTCTAAATCTTCTATCATCTAACAAATGTTGTTTAACTTTAATCTTACTACAACAATTTGAAACATGGAATCGTTATATGAATTCTATTTTAATATCAATTTATCCTAATACAATCATCTTTATCATATATACTTGAAATGTTATATTGCTTGGTATATTCTAATATTCAAAGTTTATAAAGATCTCTCAACTGTTCTTCAAATTGTATCTGATTAATTTAATGAAACTCCAGATATTTCTTTATATTTATATAGTATATCCCTAATTCTACTTGCTAATTGTAAATTTAATTAAAATTCATTTAGTATTGATAAAGGTATCATTCAGCAATTCTTTATTTCGTTTCTTTTCGAATTAATGAATCCTCAGCTAATTTTTTTTACATTGTCTATCATCCGAGAAATAGAAACTCTAATTTTCTAATAAAATTTGATATAAGGAATCATTCATTATATTTTAATATCAATTTAATCAATTCAATTTCGAATTGATTCTTTCTTAAACTTTAACTGCTGATCTACTTTAATCTGTCTTATTCCTATTTAACATATATTTCAGTTATTAATTATTAAGTGTTCCTGATTGATTATCTAATATATCTCTCTATGTCTCAATATCTCAAAAATAATTCACTAATTGTACAGCTTAATACAAATTAAAATTCACGACGTTGTGGAACTTTAACGGTTCGAATCATGCACAACTCTGGTTCCCTGATCTATGTAGTACCGTGTTCAGTACCTGCGGACTGTCCAGCTGATCCAGCGATTGCCTCCTGGCCGCATAGTCCAGATGCGTGAGCAACTGCTGTGCGGCCGGGCAATTCTTGTTCGAGTGTTGATGCAGATGCTGTTGCGAGGACGTGAGCAACGGCGGCGGCGGCGGCGTTATGGAGCCGCAAGGGGAACCCGGACATGGACTGGAGCAGCGTGATCGACATGTCGGGCTGTAGCAGAGTGTGCCGCCTCCTTGTTGATTGGCTGAGGGTGTGCTGGGACATGTCTGTGACTGCTGCGACTGTTGTTGCTGCTGCTGCTGCTGCTGTTGTTGTTGTTGTTGTTGTGGCAGACATGGCGGTGGCTGCTCCTCCTCATCCTCCTGCTGTACAAGATTTACTGGCAGCGGGGTACACTGCGTCAAGCGGCGTGGAGAACGTCCACGATCCACTGTTGTGGCGGACCAATAGCCCCAGGCCATATTTTGTTTTGTATTTGTTGTTTTGGTTGTAACTGTTTTAGCTTTGTACGCAGCGCGTTGCAGATTCGGTTTGGTTTCGTTTGTTTTGCACTGGACTCTTACTGTTGCTGGCTGCGATTAATTGCCGCAAATTTACATAAACTGGCAATGTCAACAAGCGGCACAAAGTAACGCACAGCGAGTATGAAAGCTTTAGACCAAATTGCACAGTGGGACAAATGTGGGCGAAAAACTTGTTCAACCCGCAAATCGATAGAAGAAAACAACGTGCTGAAAAATGTTTACTACTCAATATATTATGCAGACAATTTGTTTGCTGCAGCTGAAATTGAAACAGTTCATTGTACCATTGTAGAGCAACCTTCAATAGACTGCAAGAAACAATTCAATTTGCATTACAGTGAACTAGTTCATTAAACCAGGCAACAAATCCAGAAGAAACGACACTTTAGTTAACGAAGAACAAGAAAACAGCTAAAATGACACAAGTTAATATTTAAACTTAGTTAATATTTAACTCGTTTGTCAACAGGGCGAACAAATTCATTGAACTAGAATGAACCAAGCACAAAGAGTAATCAATTTCAGCAATAGAAAGATGCTTATAAATATCTGAAATTTTGAATTTCTGAATTACTGTTTGCAAATGTTCTCTATTTGAGATATTAGACTCAAATAGATATTAGACTCAAATAAAAGTTGAGTTTCCAATTTGCAGGACATTTTGTAAATTTTGTTATTATTCTGTTTTTTTGCACCACTGTGCTGCCTCAAGTGAAAACCGTGTGGCACATGATAGCACATAAAAAAAGGCAGAATAAAAACCGGGACAAGGCCCAACAGCTGCACTGGCATTTGCCATTATAGCTGTTGTTGTTGCTGTAGTTGTAGTTGCAGTTGTTGTAGTTACAGTTGAACAGGCAACGCCGCGGGCCGCCTAAAACTATGCAATGCAAAAGTTTTCAAAGCCAAGCGACAGCTGCGCCCCCTGGCGTGCAAATTCTATAGTTTAAAATGATTGATTAAAAACTGCAGGCGATTGGAAGGGGGAGGGGGGATGGTAGGCAGCCCATTGCAACGGCAATGGGGCGTGCCCGGCTTGTGGGTGTCATGCAGACGCTGTCGCCACAGAAACCACACCTAAAAAAAATATATAAATTGTGTAATAATGGGCAGCACAGTGTGAAAGAGCGCAAGAGATGCAGAGAAAGAGATGAAATTAGAGGGGGGGGAGTGGGGAGCAATGCAAGCAAAACAGCTGACAACTCTGTTCAAGCGCACACACACATACACAGCTATACATATATATATGTAGCGCGACGTTGCGACAATCACAAACAATTGAACCCAAGTCAAACGAGCGCACAAGTTGCTGCAAATTGACAAAGGCGTAAAAGCCCAAGAATCTAGAGCGAGATCGAGCGAGACAGCGAAGGAGAAGGAACAGAAGAAGGAGAGCAAGACTGAGAGAGAGAGAGAGAGAGAGAGAGAGAGCGTGTATGAGAGAACTGCTGCGCAGGGAAATTTTTCTCCCAGGGCAGCCTAAAGTATGCAACCCTCCCTGGTGCAGTCAAGTGTAAATAGAAAATTTCTTCAAGTGTATTGGTAGGTCACATCGAAACTGCTTGACGTTGCGACGTTGTTGTTGTTCCTATTGTTGTAGTTTGTTGTTGAGACAATTGAAATTAAGTACTCTACTTTCATGCATAATTCGCATGATTAACGAGGCAACTAGAAAGAGAGAGAGAGAGAGATAGAGAGAGGGGGCAGGGATCCCAGGGCAACAGTGTAGCATCCACTTGAGGCAAGTAGTTCCATTGTGACAAGCCACCAGTCGATCCTTACTTTTGTGCTGATGATGCACTGCCTGTCCAGACCAACCCATCTGATGCCTCCCTTTGGGAACGCCCCCCCTTCAGAGGCTAGGCGATGGCGTGTGTTTGGGGCAACATAGTTTGTTAAACATAAACACACTGCCCTGACATTGTTTGGAGACTCCAATTGGAGCATGAATATTGGTTGGGCTCTGTTGGGGTTTGCATGAATGTGGGGGGCGGGGCATGAACATGGCTACATGAACTGACAAGTTGGTTGGTTGCACAGCATCAACATTGCTGCCTCTCGCCCCACCAGCACCCACCCCCCTTGTGACAGTGAGCGGTAAATCAATCAGTGGCTAACCCCAGAGATGCTTTGACTTTCTGATAAGCTCTACATTTGCATATAATTTATATGTGCAACTATTTGGCTCACACAGATAAGGCGTGCTATTCAATTGAGTTAATCGCACAATGAGAACTTTGAAAACTTCACTTACATAATAGACAGAGAGCAAGCATCATATGTAGATTTAAACTTGGCTAAATTAAATAATCGTAAATTGCAGTCTAATCTAAGCTTATTCTAGCTTTAGTTTGCCAATATTTGAGTTAAAGTCGAATAAAATGAATTGTTAAATATGAAGGAAAGTTGGCACCGCTTTGCTGACAAAGTTGGCAGCTCTTTTTTGTGGCAAAGTTTACGGAACGCATAACTTTATTTTAAGAATCAAATAGGTAATCAACTGAATAGGTTATATATTGAATGGTTTATTAACGCATCAAACTAAATATTCAATAAATAATAATAAGCAAATAACAATAAAGAAATCGTGTAAATTGTCTTCACATTAAATATTAAAAATTAAATATTACATAAATAATAATATAATATAATAATTATCTTAAAAATAGCAAAGATTTGATTGTTGTTATAGTTCAGCAATCTACTAAATATTCTGATAAATGTTGTTCTACTGCCTAATCCTGAAATTGACAAACAGATAAGCTCATAAAACGCACGAATCTATAATTCTATTAAAATAATCGAAGGATAATATGAGAAATATGTGCAATCGAATTTGTACCTGTGCAAATCATTTCAAAAAGACTTAATATGCTTTAAATAAGTTGATTATTTCACAATGTACTCGCATATCCAGAGATACACATTATGCGCATTACTCATACGCACAGTGAACCCACTGAAATATATGTATGTGTAAATCATGTCGAGTAATTACCATGTACTTATGAACTGCCAACATCTAATTTAGGTATATTGTTTACGTTTGATTGATTATCTCAGTCAATAAATTGCTGAGTAATTCCTCATTATGCGAGAAATTCTATTCAAATGTAGACATTTAATTTAATCTGATAGTACAGGCTTTGTTGTCACAGCTTTATGCGTATTAATCCATTAAACTATTTTGATGATTAGCAAATCAAGAGCGCGTAAGTATCTGCAAACAATGGACCTACATCAGCGTCCAAGTCGAGCGTTGGATGATGGTTATCAGGACACGCCCCAGCAAAAACCCACTCAAGTTCCATGCGATATAACCATAAATAAACCAACGAGCCAATGGCCAACTTAAAGCCGTGTTCTGTTCTCCAGCCTCCTTCTCTCTGCCTCCTTCGCAAACTCTCTCGCTTGGTCGCATGCTCTAGCAATAGGTTAAACAACAAAATTTTGCTTGCGAATGACGTCAGAGCAATGTAAAACTTCATCCTGCCCACCTGCGTCGGATATTTCAACGCTTTCGCATAAAACGGAACCACTTTACACTGTACAATTTCACGATGTACGGGAAAACGGGAAAAAAAAAACAAATTTGGGCAAAGAGCAGAGAGCGGCTTTAGTGAAGAAGGCCATTCTGAAGTTGGCCATGCATGCAAAACGAGCCAGAAATGTACGTCATATGCATACTTAACTAACATCCCAAGTCCAATGCAAACTGGGCATATTTTGGGGAAACGCAGAAGCGTTTCAGAGCAGGCTCTGAACTAACAATAATTTCATTAAGCCCAATGGCATCATTAAAATATGCCAAACAATCATAATGTGCCAGTCTCCAAGGGGGCGTGGAACTTAACTCGACTTTTTGGCATTAGACGAAGCCATTTTATCGAAGCCCCTAAGATCTTAAGCAATGCCAAATGTAAAATGTGTTGATTTGTTAGCAACAAGAGCAACAACAACAATAGGAACAGTAACAATGAAATGAATAAAGTTTAAATGACGGCGCATTTGAAGGCGACAGCTTGGCCAACAAATTTGTTGTAGACCAAATACAAATACATACACACAAACACACGGATATATATTTGAAGTAGCGTGGTTGAAAGAGGGGAGGGGGTAGCAAAAAGAGAGCGAGAACGATTTATTTGCCCTGCAGGCGTCTTGGCAACACACTGACACACATACATACACATATCTTGGTGTGTATGCGTGTGTGAGTGTTTGTGTGTGTGTCTGCCTGGTCGATTACCAACTATTTGGGCATCTTTTCTGGCCTAGACACTTTTCGGGCTTGTAATGCAGGCGCTTGACAGCGTCATCAACGCTTGATGAAGTGCAAATGCCTGCTGGGGTCAAGTTTAGGATGACAGAGGAGGGACGAAAGATACATACATAGGTATACATGTCTATGGGTGTACTTTTTTTGCCGTCTGTCTGTGAGTCAGCTTTTTTCGTTCGTGTGTGTGTGTGTTAGTGTGTGTGTGTGTGTCTGTCTGGGCACAGCAGCCGAAAAGTATGCAAGCCGAAATAACGAATCAGCGAAGCAAATGAAAATCAATGATTCGATTTTGGCTCAGGAAAAAGAGGTTCGATGTTCGTGGTGCGACGTTAGCGTTAACATGAAGCGGATTCGGCGCAACCAACAATTGGATTATGTGACAAATGTAAAACATGACAGTTGCCTTTCGGGTATTGCTAACAAATTGATGAAATTGCCAACTGTTCCAGGGTTCAATTTCACGTCCAATTCGCTTTACTTTTGAGTTTGTAAGACGATTTAAAAAGCTTACCATAAACATTTACTACTGTTAGTTAAAGATACTTTGTAAATAATCATAAAAAAATATGTGAAACAATTTGCGCTTCACATATTAAAGAAAACTGCAAAAAGCCTAGAGCATCAAATGAGTTTTTCTAAAAAATTCATGGTTTGCTGCACCTCAAAGGCAGCCCCAAAAGCTGTTTTTAAGCGCCTCAATTGAAGGTTCTACCAACTGCAGATGCACACAGCGCATCATGATGAGCCTTTAAGTCAAACATTTCGTTTCAAGTGCTTTTAAGCTCAACCTAAGCCTGTTTAGTGTGACAAATGCCGCCCAAAGGTAGGCAATGAATTTGTAAACTGCAATTCATATATTTATGATGGTCGATTTCAGCAAGGCCAACTAATTGGAATTAAAACCAGAATCTGAAATTCACTCCAAATTTTGTGCAGGGGCAATTGATTTTTTTTCTTGTGTTGCTGTTTTATTCTTTTGAGAGGTGGAGCAAACTTTACTTATCAAGAGAAATAAATGGAGTTACGATTGATTTAAATGAGTTGGCAACACTTTTTCTATAATTCGCTTTGATTTATGTTGACAACTGCAACGTTTTTAGTTAGTTTCACAACTTAAGTATTATATTATAATATATATATATGTGTATATATAATTTATATATGCGGATTTGCGTGTGTGTATATTTGCTGTGCGCGACGCGGCGTTGGCAACAGCAAGGAAAATAAAAAGGCGAAGCTTTTTTTCCTTAAATGTTTTTCACGTATTATATCTTCCGCACGGCACTTCCAGACAGGCGAGCGGCCACGGCGCGAGTGTTGCGACAGGACGACGAATGCCGACGCAGACCAAAAACTTTTGCAAAAGGGATATTTGTGAGAGCGGAACACTCTATTTATACATAGTATATGTCTCGTGTATATGTGAATCTTTGTGTGGGTCTGCCCGCTGTTCAATGTCAGGTGACGCAGGCAACGACAAAGTCAGCACCGGATGCCTTTTAAAGTTTCTGCTCCTGCACTTGCGCTCAATTTCATATTCTTTGAAAACTTTGGCAGCCGCCATGGAAAATGCCAAACGCCGGCGCAGCATTGCCACCAATTTGGTTGAGTAACTCAAAAGCTAACGCTTAGTTGGCAACGCTGTCACCGAACTCAGCTGTTTTTTTGCTACTGAGCGCATTAGGGAAATTACTCTCGCTCTTTGCTCCAACGCGCTCTCTGCTCCACCACGCTCCCTCTCATTCACTCCCCACTCTCACACTGTATTCCACTCAACTTTTTGTATCGACCTTATGTGTTTCAAAGCTTGTACGCCTGGGTAAAGTTTATTTGCTTGTGTGTGCGTGAGTGTGCACGTGTGTGTATGTGGGCAGCGTTGCCATATTGCAGGCGCATAAATTATAACGACAGGCAGAGAGATAAAGAGAGAGCGCGAAGGGGCAGACGCTTCATTGTTAGCCGGAGATGAAACCGGAACGTAGAACACAAAACACAATTCAACCAAAACAACGGCTTATAAAAATGCCAGCCATACACATAAAGACACACATACTTACATGTATACATGCATATACATGGACATTTCCTAATCAACACAGTAGCAACACCAACAACAACAGCAGCAGCAGCAGCAGCAATAACAACGACAACAAATGTAGCAATAACAATAACTACACAAACAACAAACATCCAAAGGTAGAAAAACATCAACAGTCGCGTCGTGTAATGCTTTTAAGGCGCTTGTATGAGTTTTGTGCTCTGACTCTGTGTGTGTGTGTGTGTGTGTGAGTGTGTGTGTTTGTGTTGAGGCAACATAATACGTTACAACACAGACAAGAGCGGAGAGCAAAACCGCACAGAAAATGCTTTTAATACATTTTAAGCCGCATTTTTTCACACGTGGCTACAAAAGAGAAGCAACAACAGCGACACCAAATCGTGACTCTATATTGTGGGTAGGAATATTTAGAGGATAGCATCCTGCATCCTGCTAAAAAGAAAAAGGAACCAACCAACAACGAACACAAACTTTGCCGAGTGCCAAAATTATATTTGCCACAGTTTTTGCCATCTACACTCAACGAACTAACTGTTTACACTTAACGGAAAAACTACAATGGAACAAAGTCTCTGATATCGAAAAACTTTCGAATTAGATTAAAGACTTCAATTTGTATATTAGAACTACAGTTATCATGGTTTAAACTTAATTAATCAATTGATACAAACATATCTCTGCTGGATTTCACTTTCAAATTAATTTCACAAAAACAAGAAAATATATAAAAAAGAAAAAGGAAATAAAATGTATGACAAAATAAATACATCTTTAGTAACTGTTTTATTTAGAACTAGCTCTTATGGTTGCTGAGATCGACGCGTTCATACAGACAGACGGATGGACGAACGGACGGGCGGACGGACAGACAGACGGACATGGCTCAATCGACTCGGCTATTGATGCTGATTAAGAATATATATGCTTTATAGGGTCGGAGATGCCGCCTTCTGCCTGTTACATACATTTGCACAAAATTATTATACCCTTTTTTGCCCATTTTTAATGGACACAGGGTATAAAAATATATAAATAGTAAGTAAATTTACTTGTGAAATTGATTCGAAAGTGAATTCAAGAATATACTAGTTTAAAAACTCTTCTTCTTTTAGTTCGTTCTCTAGTTGTTAATTTTGCAACATTTACTAATGATTCTTCTTAAAAAACGTGATGTTCATTTTGTACATAACATTATTATGCATATCCTAATGTTGTCTCAGTTTGTTATTTGCAGTAATTTGTTGTTCTTGTTGTCGAAACATTTTGTGTTTTTTGTCATTAGGCAAATTTCGAACCAAGTGAAAACTTTTTGCGGCAAGCATAATTAAGCACAGGCAGTTAACTAAACAGATGGATGAGCTTGTGTGTGTGTCTGTGTGTGTGGTGTGTGCGTATGTTGTTGTGTGTGCGCGTCTGTGTGTGTGTGAGACCTGCCTGTAATATAAAAACAGCAGAAGAAGCCGCACAAAAATTAAATTTGAAAACAAGGCTAACCAGGCTGGCAGCAAACAATTTAATTATAATGAATTATAAACGAGGCCGAAGCCTGGCAGCGTCAATCGGGTCAAAAAGCGGATGTAACGACAAAAAAATATAAGATAGCAGCTAAGAAGAGAGTAAGATACAAAAACCGTAGTCTGCTTATGGGCGCTTAAAGGCAAACATTTAATCTTCAGGCGAGAGCTTATGTAGCTGTAGCTGTATCTGTATATGTAAGTGTGTGTCGATGTATGCATGTGTTTAGTTGTATGCCTGCACGAGTTAATTAATATTTTATGTTATTAACATGGTCGACTGCTGTTTGGATATTCGCTGTACGCCGCCAGGGAACACGACTACGGAGTAGGCCAAAAGGCAATTCCAGTAGCCAACAACAGGCAACAGCGTACTGCGAACAGCTAACAGCAAAGAGGCATCAGCCAGGAGTCATCAGCCATCAGCCATTGGCAAGGTTTATTGGGCTAATAAAGCAACGAGCATATTGTTTAACCAGGCTGAAATGTGCACAAAATTGCGGTTAAATTGTGCTACAACAAAGGGCCCAGAGTGAAACCCCATTACAACACCCACAAATGAGCACAAACTTTGATAATGAAATTTGTGAAAATGAAAAACTTTCGTATGGTTTTGGGCAACCACAAATATAGATACACTGTGTGTGTGATATATTTCAGCATCCCGAAACCCAACTGGGTATCATAACAACGTATTATAATATTTTAAAGAACATCAAATTAATGCCTTTTCAAGTAAGGACAACTTATGGCAACTGTGTGCAACTATTTGACCAACTTTGCTGAGGGAGCAGCTCGTTAATAAATTAAGTTCTTTATTAACAACTTTTTAATATTATGCTTTCGGGTTCTATTTTAAAAAACAAAAACAACTAAAGTTTTTAGAATTACAGATTATTGCTAAATTAAGGAGAGCTTTATTTATTTCTGTGCTTTAGTTTGCAAAAATATTAAAGATAACTTGTTACACTTCTATTTAAATCATTGCTAATTGCTATAAAATGATCAATTCAGCTCTTTTTAAAGAGAAATCAGAAAAAGCTTGCGCGAAGTTTAAGAGAGAGTGACTGTAAGAGAGAAAGTTTTAAGTTCACATTGCAGTTGAAAGTCCAGACAAGCTATCAGTTGTCATAGTAAATATACTGAGTGCTAGAGAACTTCCATTAATAAAGTGGAGTTGAGTTAACAAAACATTTACATTTAAATATCTAGCTTATGTACAACTTTTATAAAATCACGAAATCTTTAACATTTCCCCCATTTTTAGCTAAAAACTACGAGTTTCGTGACGTTGATAAATATTCCACTTATTAAAAGAGCTTATCACATTGTATCGCAAACATCAAAAAAAAATGATTTACAGAATAATAAACAAGATAAGAAAAGTCATCGACTTACCATGTATAACCAACTGGGAATCATAATTCATTTCGTAGAGTCGTATGGCTTCTGCAAGTTCCATGTTCGTTGATATTGTACAAGGATCGTTCTCCTCATCCACCCATTTGATGGTAAAGGGCTGTGAAAATAAATATATTTTAAGTGTTTAATCATGGGATTTGATTTGATTTAATTACCTGATCGATGGGAAAGCGACAGATGTTGCGTATTTCATAGCAGAGCTCCTCGTAGGTGATATTCTTATTGATGGTCGTAATTATAATTTGGCCATTGTAGGCAGTCTTCACTGTTATGCTATTCGGTGCGTTGCCCAGCAATGAAGCGGCATTGTTCAAATTGCCAGCGCCGCTGCCATCATTCAAAATTTGCGACGGCATTTTCTGCATTGGGACGGAAAGCGTACGGGACGAATATTAAGACGGAGGTGTTTTGCAGATGGCCTTTTATGTTATCAGTTATCAGTTGTTGTAGTTGTGTTTTTTTATTATTGATAATTAAATATTTGCTTTTGAAACATGCACAGAAATCACAGAGCTGCAAGGAAATCAACAATAAATCATAAATAATATAAAACAAATAGATAAATTATATATCAAGCATTACGGTTAAATTTCTTATCGAGCCCTGAACTTAACATAGCTCTGTTAACTTTAACAGCGCTCCTAACAGTAAGAGATTAACAGTTTTCTCCTTTCCTTTTCCCTCTACAGAAGCTTTGGTTATGATTAAAGCCCATCTCTCGCTTTTGGAAGCTTTTTATATTTAAATCTCATTTTAGGATGCGCCACGCAGCTGTCAAATTTGACATTTGCCTTTCACCGGTCCATGGCCACGAAGGAGCAACAACTACATAAACTGAACGCTACAGGTGTTTGTTGTTGTTTCAGCAAATACACACACACACTCGCACACATGCACTCCCAAATTGTTGGTAACTAACATAATACTGGCATGAATCATAGCATCAAATGCGGCGCAACGCCCACTACAGAGCGCATTATAAAGTACGCAAAAAAAAAAAAAGAATTAGAACGCGTAAGAACAACAATGTTAAGTCTACTTATTGCGCAAACACTGACACGGCCCACAAGCAACGAGTATTTATATTGCTTTAATTAACGATGTACATTGACCAACCAAAAAGGCAGCCAAGTCCGAGCAGCAGCAACAACAACACCAACACTGTGGCGAGAGCCAAGCCAACAAATGCCAAAGCGTAGCATGGACAACCTGTTTTTTTACCTTCTTTCTTCTCTATTCTCATTTGCATTTTAAATCGGGTCTGCGATGCCGCTTTTTCTTGAATTTCTATTTGCAGTTAATTTTTTGCAAGACAATAAACTGTCGATTTAGTTAATTTCACCTCATTATGCTTACTTTTGTTGGTAGTGGTAATTTGTTTAACCAAAAATGCCGCACAAAGCAATAGCAACAAGCTCACACATACACTGACACACACAGAGAAAATACTTATGGTATGCAAACGAATCACGGCACATACAAAAACATATAAACTTAATTGCAATTAACTAAAAACCGACACATATTTTAATTGACGAATTAAGCGCACGCACTTCTATTGTTTTTTGTCGTCAATTTGTTTAAATAATTGTAACATTTTATACAAACGCAACAAGTGTGGCTGTACACGCGACGACAAAATGCGCTGTTTAATACACGAAAATAGGGCTGACACTATATTAAATGCAATAGTTATCGATAGCAATAACTATCACACAAAACTATCAGTTATACGGCTTATCACGATAGTTAAATTGACTGTTACGATGATCTGCAGAATAGTAGACATATTCCCAGCCTAATTTTATTTTTATAAACCTAAAGTAATTAGTTATGGACTAAAGAAACATTTATCATGATAGCAATTTCATATTTTCCTCAGAACGCTTATCACAAAAATAAATTAAAATAAATATAAATAAATATTAAACATATATATATAAATAAGAGTCCCGTTGGTACAGTAAATAAGAAATAAATAATAGAATTTTAGATATATAATCAACAATTGTTACAATTTATTTAGCTGTTTTATTTTATTTTTTTTACATTTTTTTGTTTACTACTCATCTATAAGATAGTATTTTAATGCCGCAACCTAATGGTAGACATGGTATTTTGCAGATTCAAGCTTGCAGTCACACTCAGTTGTGTTTTTGTTTTCTTGCCGTGCGGTTGGAGCTGGTTCGCGACGCTGTATCGCGCGGGATTTACAAGTAGTTAAAAAACGCATAAATTTGTTGAATTGTGGCACAAAATTAATTAAAGTGTATAATTAAATGTTAAATAAATCTATTAAAAATTAACGCAGCACACATCGTTTACAAAGGCGATTAAAGTTACGGGTTAACTACAAAGAAAATGGCGGCGTAGCAAACAATAAAAAAGAGCAGCTACAACAACAACACAGTGACAACTACGTAAGCAGCGTAGCTTAATAAACTCTTTTTCTCGGCCGCACAAAAATTAATCTGGTTTTATGTTTTACTTTTATGCGTCTCGCGCGCGCCACTTCTTTTCGTGTGTGTATGTGTGCCTGTGGAAAATGTCATAAAACGTGCAAACAAATACAATAATTGATGCCCTGTTAAAGTTTAACATTTGTTTACTTTTGTGTGTCAACTTTCATCGTGGTTGTGTTTTAATGTGATTGCCAGTATATTTTTTGGTTCATTCGGAAATTGAGAAGCGTAAGCACTGGAAAATTACCTTTTCTACACATTTTACAGGTGTGTATTTTTGGAAATTCTCGTAAGCGGCTTTTGACCGCACTTTTGTTACAAATGTTTTTGTTTTGACGTTTCGTGTCCTGCTGCTGCTGCTGGCGTCGGCGCTGACGTCGCCATCTGTCAGTTGTCTGCTTCTTCTTTTTGTGCAGGAGCCGCCAGCTGTTCCATTCTATTGTAAGAGTGGTTAAAGGCATATGCAGGAAATTGGTTTTTGTTTCGGGACAAACTGCAGCAGCAGCTGCTTCTGCTTATGTAATTAATAAACCAACACGTGTCAGTGTCGGCATCAATGCTATGCTCGAGCGCCGATGCTGACGCGTGCTGCGACTTCTCAGTGGCAGACAACAATGGCGCTGCGGCAACTCTGGCTGTGCTGATGCTTTGCATAATTTATTCCCGCCGCTTGTTAACAAAACGCGCTCGTCGGCAATTAAATGTTAGACTGTCATTCTCTCATTATGCATTGTCTGCGCAGCACTTCAAAATTCACAGCGCGTCTACTTTACTTACTTTAGTCTTCTTGTTAAGCTTTGTACTCGTTGTAAGTACTCAGATTGCGCCATAAAGCTCATATAAATCAATAGAAAGCGCAGTACACACACACTCACACACGCATATTATATACAAATACACATACACATAAACTGGCTCATAACTCACTTGCCATAATGGGGAGTGACTCTCGCGTCCGCTCAATATGCAGAGATTTGTGTGGGAATCAAATGACTTGACGTCGTTGCGTCGCAACGCGACGCATCGGCCCGATCCCAAACAGCTCCAATGAAGTGTTAGAATTGTCGTTGACGTTGGCAGGGGGGGGACGGTAAGGCAACTGGCAGTATAGTGAGCGTCGATGACATTTCGTTTCAGCTCTAGTACGAGAGCGTGAATGGAAGATTAAGGCGAAGAGAGAGAGAGAGAGAGAGAGTAAGAAAGAGAGAGTGCGCGGACAGGCCATTTAATAGAGATGGAGCCTTTTTCGAAGTTATTGTTAAGCTCGTGTGGAGCGCGTGCTCTCTCTTTGGCTCTCTCTTATTGGCTTATGCGGCAAGCAAAGTGGTTGACTGCCTAGCTACATGCATGTGTGAGTGTTTAGATTTGTTTGTCTTTTTTGTGGCACATCAGCGCACAGTGGGACAAAAATATCTTCGCAAACACACACATTCAATTTGTAATGTAATTAAGCAAATGTTGTTTAAGCGAATGCTAATTAACATTTTACCTTGAATCTAAGGTAACGTTTGAAACGTTACGTTTTAGCCCTAGTTTACAACTTCTCATGCTAAACACGCTTAAATGCAAATGACTTACAAACAATGCACTTACCGGGTAAATCGTCTGACCTCTAACTGTTATCAGATTAATCTTGGGAAACTACAAAAATAAATCGCTTTTATCATGGTTGACAATATTCATTAGGCAATATACATAAATCTACAGGTTTCCAAGTGCATAATTGCTTTGAGCCACTGTGCATGCATTGTACAACATTAAATGAATGCATTTCTCTCTGCTTCTGCTCCTTATGTATTACACTACAGAGAATAAGTATGCAGACGCCAATAATCAAAACGAGCTCTGTTTCATTTATTAACTAATTTGCCAGCGAAAACAAATTGACGTACAATTGTTATTGTTTCAATTGCAGCAAATTGACTTGACTGTGGCAAAAAAAAAGCATAATGAAAAGAGCTACGAGTGCGGCAATTTGCGCGCACTCTCATTCTCTTGCTCTCTCTCTCGCTCTCTGTGTCTGTTACTCTCTGAACAACTTTAATAACGTACATCAGGAGGACTCTAACTTGGACTCGAACTTGAGCCGCGTTTTCAATACGCTTTGACTTGCGGTCGCTGTCGGCTCGTGCGCGCTCCGCCTTTTTGACTCGTTCTTCGTTTCTTTTAGCAGGCAGCAGCAGCAGCCGTCGCCGCCGCAGAGCTGCCAAGCTTACCAGCGGCAACTTTTTGCGCTGCCTTTTCATATGCTTTACTTGTTTTTTGGCCAAAGCCAACGCGCTCTTCGTATGTGCGGCGTGTGTTGGTGTTAGTGTTGGTGTTACTTTAGTGTACGAGTGTGTGAAAGAAATTTTGCACAGAATTTTCCAACGCGTTTTTATCCTACTAAATCAATTGCAATTTATGCAAAAATTATTATTAAAGCTTATTTGAATGAAGCTTTCGTGTTTGCTATAAAAATTGTTATAAAAATCCACGTTTTTAAATGGTAATTTGCATATTTTTGGCACAGTTGTTGCGAATATTCCCAAATCGCTTAAGTATGTATATGTGTGTGAGTATATGTATGTGCACGCGTGATTTTATGTGTGTGTGTGTACGCAGTAGTAAACGCACTTTGCAAGTGGGTGGCAAATAGTTGGGTACTAAAAAGTTCAATGTAGCTGTAAATGCTCTCTTCACTGACTTCCCTCCCTCCATTTATTCTTCTACTCTTACTGTAGTTGTGTTTGTTGTTGTTGCTGGTGCTTTGTTCGCATTACTCGCTTTACAACTTGTTCGCGTTTTTTGACCAAAATGAAAAAGAAGAAGAATTGATGGCCGCTTTTGGAGCTTTGCTACTCTGCTCTGTACGTGCTGACAACCTTATTTGGTCTGTCTTTCAGTTGGTCTCTTCTTCTGTCTGACGGTCTGACTGTCTGGTGCCATATGCGCTACGCATACGTTTTGCATTAACCGTTAACTGCACGTATGTCTCTTATGTACGTCTATCCTCCCCTCGCTGTCTCTCTCTCTCCTTCGCCCACATATTTGACACATCTTCGTTGTGTGTTGCATTTTACTCCTACGAGCTTTTTATGGGCTCTTGTTTGCTCCATTCTTGGCGTTGCCAGATGAAACCTGAAACAAAACCCAAAGACAATGCAATAACAACTACAACTACAACTACATCAGCAACAGAAACAACAACAAACTCAACAACTCCAACTCCCTTTACAGGCAAAACAAGTTTATGCTGCCCGTGGCCATTGTTGTTGTTGCTGCTGTTGCTGTTGTTGTTGTTGTGTTGTCCTCTCCTTTACTTTGCAAGATCAACATCTCCAGTTATCGACAGGCAGCGACACCATCTTATTTTGTTGCTGTCGTTCTTGTTGCTGTTGCTGACAAAACACGCTACCAACAATGTACAACGAGTACAACAACAATAACAACAACACAGACTCACACACTGGGGCGTGGCAAAGCGAACAAAAAGAAAATGTAAGAAAAATGCACCCGAAAACTTTGGTTCGCTTTACATTTTAGGGAAAGTATGGAAAACTGTCTCATGTCATATGTAAAGCACCCGTAACAATGGTAACAGCAACGAATTGAGCCATCAGCAAAATACCCTGTAAAAGGGGCCGTCTAAAAGATACTTCCCTAACATAAAGTTAACTGATAAGAGATCATAGCAAAGCCTATTAAAATGAAAGTTTTCTGTGTGGCAGAGCTGCCTATCACTTTTTATTTTATAGGGTATAACAAAGAGACGTTGTCAATAAGTCGCGCTGGTAATGAAGTGTTGCCTGGGCGGTCCCTTTATCTAGCAGGCTTAATGACACCCACACAACCATTCACTCACACATACCCACAAAGACACACACACACACACATATATATATATATATATATATTCAGTTAAGCACCGTTAATAAACATGAGAATGAGACTCGGTTCATTTGATTTCAGCCGCCACCTCCTGCTCTCAATTCCTTTTACAAGTCCAGATCCCATACCCAGTATCCAGTATCCAGTACTCAGTGTGGCATATGAATCTGGCCATGAAGTGGTTGAGTACGTAGTGTGGGGGATTTATCGGGGGTGGCTGGGCAACATCAACTAAGTTGATGTGCTGGTTGGTCTGATAGATTGGCCGTGTTGCCGTTGCCATTTTATTGCGCTCCATTTGGCTGATTACTCATGCCAGTAAACTTTAACGGCGCACAGCGACAACGACAATTGCTAGAGAATTTAACGCACTTTAGATACCCTACAATAACTAAAAGAATCTTTTGTCAAATATAAGATAAAGATACTCATTGTTGAATGAAGTTAGAACTATTAATAGTGTTGATATTTGAATTTTATAGGAATTAATCTGAAGAGAGAACTTTCCAACTATTAAAGACTTATATAAATATGTATATATATTTATGTATAATAATCGTTGACATTACTTGGATTCATTTTCAGTTATTTTGTGTATTTTATTCATATGTCAACATTTATCTTTCTTCTTCTTCTTATAAAGATTGTCATATAGTGTGAGATTTCAGAGTTCTTACTACACCCTCTTATAAGACATCCTAACTTCACAACTAACTCCCAATACTCCCCCATTGAATAGCAGCGTATAAACATTGCGGTCCCTTTGTGCTGTTCTATTTGTGTGTATAAGTGAGTTTGCAAGTGTATGTGTGTGTGTGTGTCTAAAGCGTTGGTAACCATAATTATTTTTAGTTGCTCAGCGTTTTTGCTGCCAACTTGAAAACCGCAACTCCGCTACATTGTATCGATACACGTGTGCGTGTGTCCGTATCTGTTGGCGTTTGTGTACGTGTGTGTGTGCGACGACAGCGACAATCAATAAATCTTTCAGCCTGTGCTGCCCTTTGTAATAGTTTTGTACTGTATGCGCAGTTTCTAATAGGAAAAGGCCGCCCAAGCGTCCAATTGCATTTCCAATCAGTTTTTATGCTCACAGACACACGCAGACACACAAGAGCATAAGCAAGTGCAATGCTCATTATGATTACTCACCACCCACAGCAACGACAACAACAAAACCTGAAATAGTTTTGCATTATCTACGCCAGGGGGCGTCCTGTGTGCTATGTTTGCAATTAAATGCTCAAGCAACAAAAGACAACAGTAGAATGGACAATAAACTATACGACAAAAAAAATTATATGAAAGGAATGAAGGATAGAAGAATGAAGGGGCAGGCAAAAACTGAAAATGTTAGCCCAAAATGCAAGCCGGCCGCACAGTTCAACAACATCTACAAATGTGCAGCTGGGTGAACGGGGTGTGTGTGTGGGTGACAACAACAGCAACCATAATAACAATAACAACAGCAGCAACAACAACAAGAAATCGCAACCCACATTTGTGTATCGCACACTGTTTGATATACTACCCTACTACAACTCTGCTCAGGCTCTGCCGCCGTCGCAGCTTATGCTGCGCGCGCTCTCGTTCTCTCTCTATCTCTCTTACTTTGGCCTCTCCCGCGCCTTCGGCTGCAGTTTTTCGTTAATTTTCGTTTCACGTCGCATACATAAAAATTCATTAAAGACAATCGACAACTGTCGACGGGCTTGTAAATGAAATTTACTACTGCCACCGTTTTGCGTGTTGTTGTTCAGCTTTTTGCTCTGCTCTGTTTTAGCTTCGCTTCGTTTCTCTTCGCTTTTGCCTTTGCATTTTTCCTGCATTTTTTACTCCCACACACACATATTCGTTATGAAATTTGGCACCTGCTTCTGACGTATGATTCGCTACTGGCTATGCTTGTGTGCGAATGTGTGTATGTGAGATTGTGTGTGGTAACCGGCCGGGCATCGAGTATTTAATCGAACAGGTGGCCGTTGTTACAGTTGAGCTGTTATCGATAAATACTGCAAATTTAATCGTTTTAGAATTTAACTATTTCACTAGAACTGCAAATTAAAGCTTTAGCTGTCATTAATAGTTCCGAGTATTTTGCGGCTTTGTTCTCGTTGTTGTTCATGTTAATAACATGCACAGGCAACGGCCCTGTTCGTGACTTCTGCCAGATTTACGCTACTGCTTACCGCCTGCTGCCTGTCCATGCATTTTTCAAGATTATTATGACGTAGCGCCTAGACAAGCCAGCCCCCCAAATGCAGCCCACAGTCAACGAACTTTGACATCGTCTCTCTCACTTCGTTCTATGTCGCCCCTTCGTGTTTGCTTTTAGTTGTGTTTTTGTGAATGAAATTTGTAATACGATGCTGCGGGCGCACAGTGGGTCAAATTGCAATATTTTGAAGATGCACTTCTAGAAAACTGACAAATATTTAAAGTTAAAAATGCAATTAAGAATGGTTCTCATGCAGTGTTTGCTTTGTACAACAGACAATGGCGAACAACACTGCCTTATTTTTATTTAAATCTCGGTTGTGAAACGAAGACACTTTACTTTGGATAAAGTCAATGATTCACCTCATTTGTACCCTTGCAAAGACAACCTCTTCTTTGTTTATGCATATTTATCAGGTATTAAGTTGTCTCTGTATAAGATATAACTAAGATATAACTAAAATATACATATTTATAGAGCAAACTGGTCCAGGGTCGCAATTGTTTTGTTTAAGTTGTTTTATATCGATTAGAATCCGCTTTAGGAAGTAATTACTGTAAAAAATGTATACATTTCATTTGAACTCATAAGCCATGCAAATTTTTGTGTGCTAGTTTCTCCAATTGCACCCACTGTGTAACTATCGTGTTCTGTGGCAGTTTATTGACTTGCCGCAGCGTTGCGCGCGCGTCTAAATAGTGTGACCCTATTTTTAGCTAGAGAAAACGAAAATTTATGCCCAATTATGCAGATTTCTACTGCACACACATCTGCTGCACATCTGTTCTCTGTTCCCTTTTCCCTGTTTTCTGTTATGTTACCCCTACAAAATAATGTCTAATGCAGTTGCATTCTATATGTTTGTTTTCTTTGTGTCTTGCAGGAGTTGCCACAGCTTATTTGGCCAGCGCGGCCAGCACAAATAGAAGCGCGAAATGCATCGCCCGTTGAAGCCCCACGCATCCACGGCACAAGCTAAAAAGGTACAGCCGCCGACAATACCTGGAGATCAACTGGCGACACCGTCGTCGCCTCTTGGCCATCATCAGGCACAAATACCGCTCTACAGGCTGAGCGGACCCTTGCGACATCATCAGCAGCATCAACAACATCAGCAACATCAGCAACATCAGCAACAACAACAACATCAGCAACAACAGCAACTGGACGATGGCATTTGTAGCATGAGTGGCAGCAGCATTGTCTCATCGCCCTCGCTGGAGGAGGGCGGCTTTAACTTGCCACGCGAGACAAGTGTTGCGCTGCGCATGAAGGATGAGGCAGCGACTGGAGCAACAACTGGAGGTGTAAGCTCTGGCAGCAAACCCCCAGCACAGGCTCCGCTCCCTCCCAGCATTGTGGCATGTCCACCGCCCGTTTTTTGTGCCACACTGCGCGAACCTCTTACACACAAGGCGGCAGTTTACTATCATCAGCAGCTGGCGCTGCAGGAGGATCAGGGCATTGATCTAACACAATCACCTGGACGTGATTCGCCGGGTTCGTCGTCGGGCTCAGCCGGCTCTGGTTCACGTCATAGCACGGCCAGCTTGGACTCGGGTCGTGCCTCCTCCTATTTGACAGGCGTATCCTCATCGGGGGCTTCCATACGTGCCCCCCCTCTCCTCGCCGCGCTGCAGTTCAGTCAGCTCCTGTTCCATTGGCAGCGTCGATCGTCAGCGCAATGATGAGTTAATTATTGATTGGCTGCTGGAGATGAAGCATGAGGAATACGCTCAACTCTTCATTGCCGCCGGCTACGATTTGCCAACGATTGCGCGTATGACGCCCGAGGATCTCACAGCCATTGGCATCAAGAATCCGCATCATCGTGAGCGAATTAAACAACGCATCGACAAGCTGCAGGTGCTCGACAATTTGCCACACTTTGTGCCGGTAAGTAAACAACGAACCCAGCAACCCACGACCAGTTCCGCTTTGCTATCTAATCAGCTAAACAACTCGTGATATTTGCATAAAGTCAACTTAGTCATAAGTCTACACTTAGCAATTTGTCAAATTGGCATTAATTAAGGCAACTAAAGGTGTATGGAAATAGAGATGAACGATATTTGATAGTTGCGAACTCGTTTTTAATACTCGTTGTAGAATCTAATGTGTAGCGAGTCGATGAGAAGTAACGAGCGGCCATGTAGCGAGTGTAGTAGTACTCGTTAAAATATTTTGCGAGTAACAGTAACGAGTAATAATTTTAAGATGAGCTTTATGTTTAAAAAGTATGCTTAGAATATTTGTTATTTTCAAACTAACAATTAATCGATTTGACATCTAACTAGTAACGAGAACAATATAATACACTAATACACTATACGTTGTGTGTGCTCCTCATTTATCTTAACATTAACTCGTTATGATATCTAACTAGTAACGAGACTATTTAATACACAAACTAACGAGCAAAATATATTGATATCGCTATACGTTGTGTGTGTTCCTCATTTATCATACTGTTTGCTTACTTACGCGTTATAATGTGCAAAACTTGATTTATCGTTCTGTAAGCCTTGTCAATTCTTAATGGATTTAATAAGTTTCGTTATGCATTTCTTAACCAAGAACATTTCCATCTGCCAAGTCTCGACACATTAACTCGTTGCTTCTCTGAAAATTGTATTTATCGAATTGATTAGCGCACTTAAGCTGATGTTATAAAGCCCAACACGATGCCAATTGTTAGTTAGCTTAATTAAATATCAGTTAATATAAACACGTAAGAAGATTGTCTCTTCTCTAGTTGCGAGCCAGGTTATCCAAACTCGTTCGCTTTCTGTTGTTTATTATTATTTTTTTGTTTTTGCAGCTTATCTTTTAAATATTTCATTAAAAAAACATTTGCAATCGTGCTGCAAAAACTTGTTTCTCACATGAAAAAGCGCCGTCAGCAAGTCGTTTTTTTTTATATTTTTATTTTGTTGTTAATGAAAGAATTTCGTTTAATATGCGCACATTAATTCCCATCAGCAATTCATTAAACACACTTGGCAACATAAGCAGATACGAAGAAAAACAAATAAAAATAAATAAGAATAAAACAAACAATTCAAGAAGCTATCTCTCTCTTTCACTCTCTCTCTCTCTCTCTCCTTCTATTTCTACCCGCCTCTCCATGCTTGAATCTACGTTCTGTTGTGTTAAATCTGGCGCCACTTGAGGTGACATTTTATTGAGACTTTGTGCGGCTAATTGAGCGACATATTTCAAGTGATCTTTAGCATTGATCTGACAGATCAAAGTGCTAGTCAAGTGCATGTGCATCGTGTCTTACTTTGCGTTGCGATTAATTGCTAAGATTAAAATGCAAAACTATGCAATTAAATTTAAATATGTTGATATTGAGACAGATTTTAAACCAGCAATATTAATAACTTCACATTCCCTTACTTTATTTCTTAATCTCCCATATTACTCATATATAATTATCATAGTTCTGTTGTTCAACTTTTAGCATTTACTTAGCTAATCTAAATACCCAACTTTCATCAGAGATACTGTCAATACATATACCACGTGACTCAGGCACGCTCTGTACGAAATGTCACAACGTTTTCTTAACGACATAATATCTTATTGTGTTATTTCTTTGCGACAATATCCGAAAAAATACGTGACATAATGAAATGCAAGCTATATGCTCTTATCGATATGCACTCCACGTGCAACCCAACAAGCCCTCGACACTAGTTTCCCATGCCCAAAAGTGGTGATCGAGCCCTCTTAAAGCCCCATTTTGAGAATTACATTTCAAATAACTGAACAAAATTGTAAGCGTTATCGTGTAAACGTGTCAGTTTCTTAAATGAAACTTTCATACAAATTCATAAACAAAAGTAATCGGGAATATGCAGATTATTATTTAAATATTTGTAATACAAGTGGTATTATTTTGGGCCTAGAAGAACAATAAATTAATAAAAATATTCAATTTTCGTATAGGAAAATTATAGAGAACTATTCAACTTATCGATAATTATTGCAATGCAACTATCGAGTTGAGATCTAAGGCCAATTTATATTTGTGAATTAATTTATGTTTCTACTTTCATTAATATTCGTGTACTATTTTGTGTAGACAACGTTTAATCTACACTTTCTATCGATAACAATATCACCGATATGACCATGCGTTTATCGAACAATTGCACTGTAAATATCGAGACATGATCTGAGCAGGTACTGGCATGCCTTTGTCACATGTGTAATCCGATAATAATCTAATGCACATACATGCAACATTCATTTCTTTCTAACCTCTACTTTAATTGTGTAGTTCACATTGAAATTACAAGCACTCACACTGTCCACAATCCCAATCCCAGTTCCACAATATATGGATTGGACATGCCAACAATAATCCGTAGCTTTAGTTGCATTTTGAATTTTGTGTGATTCATTGATTTCGTCAGCTTCTCCAACTCGAACTCAAAAGCGAACATTCCCCTTACACCCACCCACCTGTCTCTCTATCTCCATCTCTATCTGTGTCTTGTGAGTCGTGGGCTGTAAGCTGCATCAAATGAATGCGCTTACAAAATGCATGTGTTTCTACTGAACTCCATAACTAATACTACAAAATAACATTTATCGCATCTGTATCTGTAGCTGTATCTCCATCTCCATCTGGCTTAAGCTGAAATTCGAACCGCATTCCATAGTTACTCGCTCTTAATTGCTTGTTTCAAATTATAACCTGCGGTTAGTTTTCATTTCATTTTGCAGCTTTCAGTTATCGTTAAATCTTTTGTTTTTCCCCATTTGTATTTATGATATTGAACACATTTATTCCATATGCCAATAACTCAAACCGTTTTCAAGCTTTGCAATTTTTCAACTTCCAAAATGACCTCTGCTTTTGTATTGTTGTTGTTTTTTTTTGGTGCCATACTAGTTTACTTGTATAGAATTTTTTTTATTTTATCTTTATATGTATACATATATTTATTTTTATTGTTTCTTTTTTTTTTTTTTTTGTTTGTTTAACGCTGCTTCGTGACTGTTTTCGCAAGTTTCTGCTGTGTTGAGTTGTGGTTTACTGGTCGAGTTACTCGGTCTATCGACTCTTATCGCTATCCAAGCACCCCATTGAGTTGCAAACTTTTGTTGATCTTGAGCGACAGCGTCGTCTTGGGTGTGGCTTCAGTCAGCAGACTTGCCACTGGGAGGGCGGTACTTACATCACTCCCATATACGTCTATATATATATGTATATATTTAAATTTGATGCTGGAAATGAAAGTTTCTGCAAACGCATGCAAATGTGCGGGGTACCCTCATTAGTTGGCATTCTATAAAAGAAAATAAACAAGCAGAAAAAATAAAAAACATAGTTGTATATAAGCATTTCCCACATCTGAACCGGCGCTTTCTTTATCTGACGAACGAAAAAGGAAATAAAGCGAAATACCTCAGACTCGACGCGATGTAGAAGAAGCAAAAAAAAGGTTATTAAACAACGTCAACAACGATATGTCGTTGCCAATCTCTTGGCCCGGCGCATTCCCATTCCTTTCCATAAAGGCAAAAACAAAAAACCGCAATCAAGCAACGACCTTGACGTTGTTGTAGCTGTTGTCGTTGTTGTTGTTGTTGCTGCCGTTATTAGACACTCTCAAATGGTATTTAGTTTTCGGCCTGACGTACTCTCATGTTTAGTTAAAGTATATACTCATTTTTTCAGTTTTTTTTCTGTTGTTTTTGGGATACGTATGGTTTGTTCAGAAACCAGTTTTTGTTTTTCAAATTTGTTGTTTTCTTTTGCTTGCTTTAGTGGTGACCATCGATTGTTGTTGTTGTTGTTGTTGTTGTTGTTAGCTGTGGCTGCTGTGTGCGCGTTTGTTGGTGTCACACCATATGCTACCTGCTAATGAGCTGCAAAGTAGAAAACAAAATACATAAAATATATGTATGTATATGTATGTATGCATGTATGTATGCATATATCATCTATAGGCGGATAATTGTATGCCTCCCGAAAGACGTTAAATAAATATTTCTTATTGATATTTATGGAAAATATGCCGTGGTATGCTCTCAACAAATATGTATGAAATAATTAGCATCTTTGAATTGCGATTGAAATAGTAAAGAGTTGACTTAACTAGAAATCACGAACTTTGAAGTTGATTAAGACTTGTGAAATGAGAAATAAAAGCTGGAAAAAACCAAATGAATAGTATGGATTTCTAAACAGTGGAAACTTTTCTGTGGTTAGTGTAGAATCTTTTAATATTAGTTAAGAAATTGAAATGATTTTGGCAGAAGTTTTAACCGTTCATTTGCAGACTTTCACAGCATTGATAAGAGAATATTACTGAGTTTTTAATTAGTGTGAAATGCAGTCATCAACTGATAAGTAAAGCTACTAATCACTTTATTTAACAATTAGAAAACTATGGCCAATATATAGTTGCTCAGCAAATAAAAACTGATAAATCATATTTTCAATGTGACAATTTGTTGCGCATTAAAACCAAAATTTCCATTAAATTGTAGACCCATTCAAATGTCGACAAAACTCATGTCAAATCGCAAACAAATAAGCGTGCGAGTGAGCGACAGAGAGAGGGAGAGTGGCAGACAGAGAGAGGGAGTGAGAGGAAGGCAACAGCATCCACAACAGCATTCACATTCGCTTAATTAAATACAAATCAATAGCAATTTAGACAGCAAGCAAAAGAGCAACAGCTTCAAAAGTTATTAACACGTCATACAAAAAACAAGAAGAAAAAATGTTGATGATTTTTGACTGAGCTCTGTCTCTGCATGTGTGTGTGCGTGTGTGTGTGTGTGTGTGTGTGTGTGTGTGTGTGTGTGTGTGTGTGTGTGTGTGTGGAGACTGACTACCGTTTAATGGCAGACAACTTCGACGGCAACGAGTTTTGTATCTCTTTACTCGTTTCTCGTTTCTTTATGTTTGTGCTTTGACGCGATTTATGTCATATCTTATCAATTACAACTGATTAGAGCTGCGACGAGCTCATCAGGCAGAGACAGATAGAAACGTAATGCCCATTACACAGTAGACAGTATACAGTACCTAGCGGCAATTCCCTTGCTAAACCCACCTCCCTATGCCCCTGCTCTGTCTCCTCGTCCCTTCGGTTTGAAATGGTGTCTGGTATCAGCAGCGCTTTGGCCTGGAATTAGTTCATGGACAATTTGTTGCTTGGCTGCTCCCGCTGATGGGGTTGAAGTTAATCAAATGTGATTAGCTGTCAACACATACACACTCACACACACACAAAGTGATCGAGTTTTCAACTAATTCGTATATTATTTTTCAATATTTTTAGGGCTCCATTGAGGAGTGGTTGCAGCTGTTGCGTCTGGAGGAGTATATACAACCGCTGCTCGAGCAGAACTACAAAACCGTGCGCGATGTCACCCAAGTGACTTGGGAGGATCTCGAGGACATTGGCATTGTCAAGTTGGGACATCAAAAGAAAATTCTATTGGCCATCAAGCGGGTCAAAGACATTATCAGCGGCAAATGGAATCCGGGTGGTGCCAATGCCTATCAGCAGCAGGTAAGAATCATGGAATATTACACGCTATAAGGTGAAGTCATAGACAAATAAGTTGATCCATCGATATGTAAATACTTGTTTAAGAGGCACGTCGTCAAATCAAACATTTCCCAATTATTTTCTTAAGTTTGTGTGATTTTTTAGTATTGTTTTAAGTACTCGTTATATTTACTTTTCGAATTTGATAAATAGGTGATGAAATATTTAATGATTTGCAATTTATTGATTTGTAATTTTAAACATTTTGTTATTCTTTAAAATATTATATTAATTTTTTATTATAATTAAATTTGTTTAAGTAATAATACAAAATTTAAAGTAAATCCATTTTATAATAATTTTAAAATTGAATTTTCTTATGTTACATTTTATTAGTTTAATATTTTTAATAATTTAAAATTGTGTGTATTAAACTTATTTTAATATCTTTATTTAATATATTTGATAATACATTTTTTTAAAATAATCTGTTCAATTTAAAATAAAAATTGCATAAAAATGTATTTCATGATTTTGAATACAATATATTTATTTATATTTATATTATTTATAAGCTAATTTTTTTATATCAATTTATTAATTAATTTATTACTATCATTTAATATCTAAAATCTCGATTTAATTTATATTTTTAAGAATTTTATAATATATTTATTTTATATACTTTACATTTGAAATAACATTTAAATATGTTTATAATATAATTATTTATATATTAATATCAAAGATACAAGTTACATAATTAAATTTATTATCAATTTACCTATTTTAATTTAAGAAACAATTTCTTATCATATTAATTTGTTTGTTTATAATTTTCTAATTTCATTTAATATTTTTCTTCTCTAATTTTATTTTCATAATTTAATTAATGGGGTTGACCTCGTTAGGAATACCAACGAAAGCCTTGGCAATTCAATGTGCCCATACCAAGTACGCCATCATATGTGCCAACAACACGCGTCTCCTGGGACGACACAAAGATCTATGCGACGAGCAATGTGAATACGTTGGCCAATGGCCACAGCGGTGGCCTCAGTGCTGCCAGTGGGGGGGATGCCTATTATTGCACGGGCAGCAATCACGAGTGTTGTAACGGCAACGATGTGGTGCTCATTAAGGTGGGTGCTTCAGTGGTGCTCGACAAATGTCAGTCGACAGACGTCTGTAGTCGTCCTTGAGCTACAAGTGTTTCCACATGCCACATGCCACACGGTAACTAATGCTCATGCACTCTCTCTCTCTCTCTGTGGTCTCTATTGCAGGTGCGTCAACCGCGTGGTAAGAGCCTGGAATCGCTGGAGGATATACACGACAACAGCACGCGGAGCCATTTGACCTTTAGCCATTACACGACCACGGACTATGGACACTTTGGACCGCCAACAACAGCGGCAGCAGCAGCAATGGCAGCCGCAGCCACACTTCAACAGCAACAACATCATCAGCTGCTCCAGCAGCAACAACAACAGCAACAGGCGGCAGCAGCACGTCTAATGGGCAACAATGCTGCGGCCATGGCATGGAGGCGTTCCTACGATGATGGCGACATTACACCCACCAATGATGCCACTCGCGAGCTGCTCTACGAGGAGGGTGGCGGCACCTTGCCACGCCAGCAACGTGGCATACTTCAACGAGCCGTTCTGAATACGATGCCGCCTCTGGAGCATCATCACTATATGAATGCAGCGGCAGCGGCGGAGTATGTGACAGCCGGTGGAGCTGAGAGTGCAGCAGTAAGTCACACTTCCGTCTAAGAGGCGTTCCAATCTAATTGCCATATCTTTATCTTTCTCTTGTAGGCCTACTTAAGCGGCAGTCCATTGGCGGGCAAGAAAATAGCACCAGAGCCACCAAGACGTCACTGCAGCATACGTAACTCACGTCAGTTGAGTGTCGAGGTAACACCACAAGGCGCAGGCGGAGCGACTAATCAACAGCAGCAGCAACAGCAGCCGCAATCGCAGCACATGTTTTATGGCCATACGGGACAGCATTGGCAGCAACAGCAAGGAGTCAACTCCCAGCAGCAGCAGCAGCAGCCCATCTATGCCAACTATGCGACTATACAGCAGACAACGGCTGAGATTCACTGCGAGAAGTATCATGACAATAAGTCAAATTCCAGCATCGATTCGATTGACACGATACCGTTTGCCAATGAGAACACTGGCACCATCAAGCAGCGTCTGCTCAATCGCCAGGAGCTGCAATCTGGCGTTGGTGGATCAGCATCGGGATCAGCAGCAGCTGGCCATCATGCGGCCGGGACGCATTTGCATTCCTCCAGCTCCAGTTCCAGCTCATCATCGACAAACACCATTGCCAATATTGCACACTCATTTCACTCGCTGAAATCTTCCAGTTCGCTGCATGATGCAACTCTCGCTCGCAGCGACAGCATGAACAGCACAGCGAGTGCCGGGAGCAGCGCTTTGCATTTGCGTTCGCCCACATTAGATGTTGCCAACAATGTTGCTGTCAGTTGTGTTGAGCTACCAGCAACGCCAGAAGCAGCGACAGTCGCAGCACCAGTGGCGGTTAATACAGTGCCGCCAAAAGTATCGGTCAATGTGCTCAATGATATTGGCAACATGTTGGCAAATTTAACTGATGAACTGGACGCCATGCTCGAGGAGGAGAAGCGTGTCGGTCTCAACATTGACAGTGAGTAATCTACTCACAACAACAAGAACAATCCTGAAAGCAAAGTTTCCTTAAGGTGAACACTCCCAACTCGTTACCAAATCAACGAGAGCATCCACGTAGTGTAGCTGAATTGTTTGTAATTTGTAGCCTCGTCGTCGAGAAGTTCTTAGTTTTCAGCCATTGTCATATTTGAGTTTTGTTTTCTATGTTTACTTTTTATGTATGTATGTATTTTAATTTTTTTAAATAAGGACAACGTTTTTAACTCGTTGCAAAGCGACTAACGAGTAATTGCAACGAGTACAATGATTGCATGAAACGTTAACTCGTTCTTTTCTATTATTCTAATTACTTTGGTAGCGGCAGAAACATAAATAAAATCTTGCATTTAATTATCCACATAAATTATAAAAATTATTTATCAATTGTGTAATTTATTAGACATTCCAAAATTAATTACATTCACTTGATACTACCAGAGTTAGAGTTATTATGATAGTAATGACATGGCCAGTTTTATTAATTATTATTATTATGATTCGTGTACACAACACTTCTGTACTGTGTATAATAAATGTAACTTAAAAGATGAAAACTACAACAGAAAAGCTTTTGAAACACGTATACTTTTGTACTTTCCCTATAAAACAGAAGAGAAAATCGAAACATCAACAGAAAAGTAAGAAAGATGAAATATCTAATTAAGCGCAAATTGCATATATGCAACAATTGCATAGTTAATATATAGCATAAAATATATATGTATACATATAATAAATATTTAAACAACAAAATCATTTATATGGCGAGTATTTAGTGGTTTGATACTATATAAAAAGGCAAAAAGAGAGGAAACATATAAAAACATTTATAAACAAAAAAAAAAAAAAAAACAAAAGGCACACAAACAAGAAACAGCAACACAAAAGAAAATCAACAAAACTACTTAGTAAACATTTCTACTACAAGAGCTACAAATGCATTTGTCAAATATTTAGTTATTAAACAATTGTATTTCATTTTCAAATTGAATAATACTACAAATTCAGTTGATTAAGTTGACAATTTGTATTTCATATATATATTTTAAATATGTATACAAAATGATACAATACAAAACAAAATAAAAGGAAACAAGATCTAAATGAATGAATGTATAATTAAGTGTTATTCCATATAAACTATAAAAATTCATTATATTAAATATAACAAATTATATTATATATATATATATATATATATATATATATATATATATATATATATATATATAAATATATTAGCGTTACATTAAGCAAGCAAATACGGGCATCAATGCTAATTAACGTATAGAAATTCCGTGGTATACACTTCTATTGCCTTTCTTTATAATTTTACTTAAATAAAATTTTTTTAGTAAACAAATATATTTGTACTTGATTTTGAACTATATTTCTCAGTTGTAAACAAATTATTTGCGCTAAGTTAATTTGTTTTGGTGCGCATATCATTAGTAAATGAAATTCCAAATTGAAATATACATATACGTATACATATATGCATATACATACAGATATATTAACTAAAGCAAATGAAAAAAATCACACAACATGTAAAGCACATAATGGACAAAAACAAAATGATCAAAAAACCATCAAACAAATAAAATACAATTTCATAGTAAAAAAAGTATGCTTTTCATTCTATTGTTAATTAATATAAATAATTACTTTAATTTCTGCTGGTATAATGTGGACATAAAAGGTACAGGAACTACAAATTTTGATCACGATCAGAGCATAAAGAAAGAAGATAATAAGATAATGCAATTGCAACGCAAAACATTGAACGGAACTGCTCTTAGTAGCCGTCGCTCTCTATTCCCCCCACTATTGTTAGAGTTATCGATATTCAAAGAGAATCATTGAAACAACAGAAAAATCTAAATTAACATTTCAATTTCCTATACAGTTTACAGAATATGGCCCCCTACAACAGTATTACTCCACATATTCTGAATTGCTATTCACTGTATGGCTTTCGGATTACTCCATACGCGCTTTTTTCACGTTTTTTGGTTGCACAAATTTGTATGAAGTGGCAACGCTAATATCGGTATTTTCGATGGACGCTACTTGCGGCCTCACTGAGCTAGTGTTTTTTCGGCAATTTCGAAGTACGCCACTTACAGCCACACTGAGTCTTCCTGTTATCGGTAATTTCGATGCAAGCTACTTGCGGTCATACTGAGTCTGTTTTCGCTTACACCCCACCACCGGTAAACAAACTAATGCAGAGCAATATTAATGTGACCGTTTTTCTTTTAAAATTGTCGAATAAACCAGGACGGTTAGCTAGCAGTATGTGACTTTAGTTTGGGATTTTCTGTTATATCGCGGTTGTTCACACTGCTGAAGAATAAAAATAGTACCAACGAGTGTGGCAAGCGTACATACGCGGTGTATCGGGCGGACGGACGCTACCATAATTTTAAGATAGTGCTATGTTTATAACGAAAATAATAATAATAAAATATAAAAAAAAAACAACAATAGAAGTGTGCATCAACAGTTAGTGTTATTTGTCTTAATATACTATTGCAATCGTGATTTAATTCGTCCGCCTCTTTGTTTATAAAAAATTCGTAGTATACCCAATGCTATTATTATTATTTTTTGTTTAATTCACCAAATTCTCAGTAAGAGTGTTTGCATAATCTTCGTATTACATACACACACATACACATGTGATGGTTGATTAAATAAATTCTGCCATAAAAGAAGCGCCCCCAGGCAGAGGTTAAAAGAAAAACTAATCATTACGCTGGCCAACAAATGCAAGTGAAAATGCAAATGCAATTGCAAACTAATTGAAAAAGGCGCAAATAAAGCAGTAGCAGCTAGCGACAAAAGTGAAAACTAATTGAAATTGAAAAGTTGTATCCAGTTACAGTGGAAACGCAAATTAAAAGCTTTCGGATTTGGCAAACGTGAAAAACAAATTTTTTGTTTTGCAAAATGTCAAACGCTGAAGACAGCGAGCTGGACCCGCAAATTCAGGTAAGAGCAGAGCCAAAATGCACGTGTATTCGCCTGTATATCCACACCCATTGCCCAACTTGGTGCCAGACAGTGACAGGCGCAAACAGTAGTAGCAACAACAAAATGCTCAGCTGTAGTTGCCTGGGCTAGTTTTGTTATTGTTTTTGCTTTAGTTGTCTTTGTGTGTAAGTTGTTGTTGCACTCTCTTTGTATGTCTCTCTCTCTCTCTCTGTCCCTCTCTTTATTTTTCTGAATACTATTAATTAGTTTGACAGTTGTCAATGCCTTTCGCAGGAAGGTGGCGTTAGTTTTTGCATTGCGCTTTCCGTTTTACATTTCTTTTTTGGTTTTTGCGTGTGCGCTATTTACGCTTGGCCGCATTTTGTTGCTTAACTTGAGCATAAGCAATAAAAATCAATTTTCATACAATTTTACTAGGCAATTAAACAAATCGTGCGCTTCCTTTAATGAAACTGTTCAATATTCATGGGAACTGCTGTTTACCGTTTGACAAAACAGCTGTCCCACCTTCCTGTCGCCTTGTCTCTGAGCAATTCCATACTCTCTTACATCCTCTCACCCTCTCACTCGCACTTAGCATCAATGTCCATGTCCTTGTCAAGTGTTTTTGTCTTGCTGCCACTTCCAAGTAATTGCATTTTATGCTCTTTGTGCGTAATTTTGAACTCACATTCATGCATATTGTATTTACACACTTTGAGTGTGTCTCTTTGTATGTGTGAGTAAATCCCAACTTAAGTACAGTGCTGTTGCGTTTTATGTACGGTTCAGGGAGTGCAAGAGGGAGAGCAAACCTCGCATTGGAATGCGTGGAATGGCAATGTCATGCATAAGATTAATAAGTTAGGGAAATGCCAAAACGCCGACGCTAGCAGATGAAAACAAACGCGCAAAATTTTGCCTTATACAAATACAAATACAACGATATTTGTTTGTTATTCTTGATTTTGATGAGTTTGAGAACGTGGAGCGCAGTTGGAATAAATTAAGTTAGGCTTTATTTTGTTTTGTTTTATTTGTTGTCTGTTACTTTGTATTTGAATAGTGTCAGCATAATTTTAAACAAATTTGAAATACGAATCGGGTGATTTTTCTAAAGCGAAGAAACAGTAATTGAATAATGTTAATAAAACTCCGCGTAGGCTCAATGAAGTATTTCTTTAGAAATAACATGAAGTCTATTATTTTCCCACCCGGCTTTTATTTGTTTATTTTTAAACCACACCAAGTAGGAGACCACAAAAAAAAACGATAGCAACAAAGGTCCCACGCTGAGTGAAAAAATAAAAAATAAAAAAATGATGTTGAGGCATGTGATTTGATTGGAACGTTCGATATGACTGTGTGAAATTGTGCATTTGTGTTGAATTGTATTTCTATCTAATTTCTGACATCAACAATTTGAGAGCTTCTTTTGAAAATAATTTTTGTATTTTTGCGAAACTTACGATTCGGAATGTTCTCCATAAATAATTGAAAACCCGTTTGCAAATGCGCATGGTATAATACACGAATATGTTCATAAATATGTATTTATTTCTTGATTGTTTGTGGCTTTGATGGGTTTTAAATGTTTTATGCACCACTTCCTCTCCATTAAGACAGTGGCTGCTGTTGTTGCTTTGCTGAGTTGAGTTGAGTTTGTTTATCAATGAAATATTTAGCGCGTGCAATTGGTTGTTGCGCATTGTCTTATCACGCAATTTGAGAGGGAGAGACGTAGACCGAGGGAGATAGAGACAGTTAGATCAAGAAGTATAACTAAGAATACACAATCACAAACTTAATGACGTATGTTTGCTTACGACAATAGAAAGCCAAAAGTAAAGCGTAAAGCTATCGGCATTATTTGCGGATTGAACAGCTGTTTCATTATTGTTGTTTGCATTTAACTTAATTTGTTTTTTAAGTTTGCCACCCGCCATCGCCTCCCACACGCGCCAACTGACAGCACCAAAGAAAGTTTAGTCATGTCTATGGGGGAAGTTTTTTCTTCGTTTTCGAGGGTATTAAAACTTTCGTCGTCATGGGTTGTATAATTAGTTATAGATAGCACGATAACTGTTGTCAAATGTACATATATACTATAATCAACCTGTAGTAAAAATATTAGTAATCAATAAACGAAATATAAGAAAAACAATAACCTTTCTCTATATCAATATCTATAATTACTCTAATCAGCTGAAAGTAATTCTGTTGCATTTGATTCCCTTCTTCAATATCAACTGAAAGTTTTACCTTTAATCACTTGATAATTTGATTACCAAAGGAAGCGTTATACACGCTTTACAAGCATTATGCTAATGACTAATAAGCGCAGTTCTTTGACGCCTCATTCGTAGGCAAACCGAGACACGGTATAGAGAACACAACGAACGATGAATCACAAACACTGAGACCTGACAAGTCATATAATTATAAACTAGCTTATATATGAGCTTATATGGTATATCAATGACTTCTAAAGTGTCATGAAATAAACATCAAACAAAGCAATTAATTGAAAAATGTAAATTGAATATATATTCATTTTGTAAGTATTGATTACGTATAGCGTTAATGCTAATAAATATACATGACGTATTTGTCATTAATTTTAATTAAAAAAAAGGTTTTCCCAATTGGCAGCGGTGGGATTCGAACCCACGCCTCCGAGGAGACTGGTGCCTTAAACCAGCGCCTTAGACCGCTCGGCCACGCTACCAGCTCATAGATCGTAGTACAAATACATTTCTCATACTTTCATCGTCACTTGGCTGGGCTATTTATATGGACAGTTGAACAGTCTTACAATTGTAGGAAGTTTATTTATTTTAAAAGTTCAACCTTTTGAAAATATTTACATAAAGCAGCTGTATTGTTGTACACTTGCACAGTGAGGAACTCCCACACTTTGCTCTCGCCCTCGCTTATTTTATTTTTTTTTATCGCAGTCGCACCATCAGCGATTGCATCTTCCGTCGGCGCTGCAACTTGAACAGAGGCCATTGTCTCATTCTCTCTTAAATTGAAGTGTAACTCGCCTCAATTTACAAATTTCATAACCGAAATGCGCTAAGTGTTGATATTATAACTATGGCACTACGTTTAGTTGTAGATACTTTTGTTACTTTATCTGCAAGTTTAACAATTCATTTAGGTTCGTTTCAAAAGTTTTATCAATTGTTGCTAGTGTATTAACAATTCGACTTAGCACGGCAACTTTCTATTTTTATTCCGTTTATTTTTTGGTTGCCAAAGCGCTAACAGCTTGTAGTTTTCGTTAATTCCACTGTGACTCTTCAACAAGACCCCGAGGCGCCCTCATCATCATCATTATCATCATCTTCATCATGAGCCGCCGCCTCTTCAATGATGCATAACAAAAATCTGTAGCAAATGTCGGCAACATTTTGCCGGCGGTTACCGCATTCAATTTGCTTTTGTTGTTTGTATAATTTTCTTCAATTAATTAATTTCTATTGACATAAGCAATGCGCCTAACAATTTTGTTACGTAGTTATTGTTTGTAATTAATGTTGTACACATTTTAATGATATTCGTGGTTTGTCAATACAAGCAAATATCTTGCTAAATTCCGTTGTTGTTGTTTCCGCTCTTTAAATTATGTTATTGCTACTTTTAGCAGTTTCAATATTATCAATCACATTCATATTTATGGAGTACGTTCACACAGATATCAAGAGTAATCTTATCAAAGAACAGTATCATTAACTTGCTGTAGCATTTCAAAGGCGAGACGAAGTTTAATAACACATATTTAGCAAAATGGTTATGAAATGCACTTATGCTTCTATAAATATACATATTACAATAGCTTTGTTGAATTTGACATAATCTTGACGTATTTAAATAATCTGAAGACAAACTTTAGTAAATCTTATTTGTCATAGTCAATAATTAAGTGAGAAGAGACAGTCTGTAATTAAAGCATTAATAAAGATGAATAGTATTTAGTTAAAGATTAACATTTTAGCCATTTCAACTGTCTTGACCTTTCTCATATTCAAAAATAACTTTTAACCCGTCTTTGCTTTTGTTTGAAATGCGATAAACGCAAAAACATGACTAATCTCTTCTATTTGACTTTTGGAACAACAATAACTCATGATTCACATCAAGCAGCTGCCTTCTCTTCTCTTTATCGTTTATGTACATTATTCTTTATCGGATTTTCCTCATCTCTTGGTCTCTTCTTTGTTTTGGGTTAAAGTCTTGGTCTAATTAAAATTGTTTCGGTCAATTGCGTCTCAGTCAAGCTACGCTGAGTTGTTGTTGTTGCTGCAGGCTTCACAATTAGGCGGCGTGGCATACTCTTTTTTTATGTAACTACTACTTTCACGGTGTCGACAATGGCAACACTTGGGCTAGTTTAGTTTTAGCTACGAAACTATAACCTCCCTCTTCACCGCCCAGCTTCAGGCAAAGCCGCTTTCTATTAGCCACATACGTAGCTTACATCTGAGTTAATTGCCTGCCCCCAATGCATACAGTCTTAGCTAATTATGACGCAAAAGCGAGCATACCGAGTTGAGTGTCCTTTGCTTGTCTTTCTGCCTTTCAACTCCTCCTTATTACACAATCGATGAATTTGGTTTCCATTACGGTTCGCATTTCCTCTTTTGCAAATGTTTATATAGCAAATTGGTAGGAGGACATCCTTACTGCTGGTGCTGGCTGTTGGAATACGAGGCCATCGCAAGTAGGTCAGGTCAGGTTAGGCCGGGGTAGGCTTCTGCGAGAGGGCATCACGCCATAGTTGCTTGGCTGGCGTCATTCAGACTGGCTCGGGGTGTGTCCTCAGCAGGTTCACGGTGAAGCCAGCTAATAAACTAATGATATGTGCATAGTTTAAACAAAAAGGGGGTTATATTATTGTTATTTGGCTGTTTCTGAACATCTTATATATTTGTAAGGGTATTCAATGTTCCTTCAATTGTAAATTTTGCTATCAAAATGTCTCTAAACTTTCCGTTAGAATCGCTTGTGTAATTCTTCTCGGTTTACTGTAATTATATGACATGTAAAGAGATTTTACACAGCTCTTAGATAAACCTAAAATGTTTTGAAGCTTTCATTTCCTGACTAATTATCTTCTACCTTAAAACGAGTAAAACTATATGCAACTTTAACTTTAACTTTAACTTTAACAGACCAACAACTTTCACTTATCTACTTCCTTGTCACTTTTGCCATAAGATGCCGAAATGACTTGTCATTTTCCTTTTGGTGTTGCCAATGTCATAAAGGACTGGCCAATACGCTATCAAGTCCGAAGTGTTACCCAAGTCTGACAGCGGATACTTGAAGCAAGCATTAAATGCTTCAAGTTTACTTAGTTTACACAACTTTGTAAGTCCCTAGCTGCCTATCATCTTTCAACCATGGCTAACATAAACGTCATCATCAACTTTATCGCCTGTTGGCGAAGGGCGCCCACTTGTCTGTCGGAGGAAACACGTCATCCTCAAAAATAGTTAGATATTTAGACGCGCCTTGTTGCGGTTGTAACCTTTTCGATTTGATTTATATAGTCTGTGACTCAGGTTGAACAATTTTGCCCTTTACGGTGCTCACCTTTTGGCTCTAACGAATCCAAACAAAAAACGTCAGCAAATCGCGTGATTGTGCAACATTTGCTTGCCGGCTGTGGGGCCTGTATCATGTGATTTTGACCCTGTTTATGCGAAGCGCTTTCACATCAAGAGAAAATAAAGAACTGACGTGCAAATCAACAAATCAATACTTCAACTTTGTTCGCGAATTAAGTTATTCTGGATGATTTACCAAGCTAAAGACTGACTTTCCACTGTTTTGCTTTTAATTAAACTCTTTCATTTCATTTATCGTTGTTATTTATCTGATAAGCTGCAGCTTTCATGCAAGTTTAATCAATTTATTTACATGTTACTTGAAAATGCCAATAAATATTCCGTTTTTTTTTTGTTTTGCATATTTTGCACGTCTGCTTTTTGAACTGTGGACGTACGTCATAAAATAATAAATAAATACGCAAAAGTTGCGCAAATATTTATTCACTTTTCGAGTCGTCATTCCAACATTCAATTTACCTACAATAAATAATTGCTTGTTTCTTCGGATATATATATTCAAATAATTTACGTACTCATATCCATATCTATAAGTTGTGGTGAGGAGAGAGGCAGGTTTTTTTTATTCAATTCAATTGCATTGTAATAAATTTTTTATGATGTCAAGACTTCATTGAATGAAGCTCATTGAACTGAAGGATAGAGTATATAAATATGGTGGTATATGTAGTTTTATTTACTCATTTAAGAGGTCTTTGCCTCTTTTAGGGCCGTTGCACACGTCTGCATTAATTAGTGCGCTATCTATGCCGCTCTATGCCGCTAGGGGGCGTGCTTGTGGCAACTTGTTTATAACTGTTGTTAGTTCGTTTTTGTGTATTGTTGCATGTTGTTCGTGAAAATTGTTGGGAAATTGTGCGCCTGCCTGTGTAATAGGCATTGCAATGAAAAACTTTTAATTAACAAGCACTTGGCTAGTCAAAATGCCAGCAGGCCACAAGCTTGTTTGCACTTCCTTTGTGCCATCCGAATGCCAGATGCCAGTGAATTCCAGGAAAGTTCAACTGTTGAAATTTCTGCATCGCATATGAAACTGGTTTTTAGGGGCCAGCCAAAAGGTAAACTCAAACCGGTCTCTACCGGCCAACCGTTTCGGCCTTTAAATCAATCAGCCTCCAGAGTCGCCCTGCGACGACCTGCTTCATTCCATGAACATTCAACGTACAAGAAATGAACATATATTGTATATAGTGCATACTTGTCTTCACATACCTGCGTATATCCGGCATGTAAAGAAATGCCCAGCGACCACGATAAAAATCAAACTGGGACAAGCTTCATAAAAGCTGCTATAAAAGCGTTTACATGCCCATGCATATAGTGTGTATACTCGTATATATACGCAGATAAAAACAAATAAAAATGATAATTAAAACCGGTTTGTTTTTCGGCCACAACGAACCAAAACAAAACTCGTACCGCATGCAGTTCAGCGGTCCATGACACTGGGCGGCGCTGGAACACACCCGCCGGCTCCCCCCCATTTTATAGGAATATCATATGAAGCCATATCAACAATCAATTCCTCCCGAATAAAAAGTAATAAATTAAAGTAAAATGAATATATACGTAGCACTTGTGTATTATATACTCTTTCCCTTTGCAGAGTTTATTACAATATTGCTGCGAAATATGTATCGCATTGAAAAATGTTTATTTTACGTATATTTTATACAGATGATTGAGTGCTCGCAAAAAAATGTCTAAAAGATGTGATGAAAATCTCTATATTCTCTTATCGCTGTAATTTATTCCCTAAAAATATCCCTTATTTAATTTTAAATAAATTTCCTCTGTTAAAGTATAGGCGAATGTTTACATAAAATGTTAGCTCACACTCCACTAAGAGCTGTCATGTTATGTTGCCTCTGTGGCCAGTTTTTCGTTGATATTAGCGTGGCGCTGTGCGTAGAGTTGCGGCATGTTAGTGTGCGATTATACGAGATTAATTTTCGGGCCGTGGGTTCGAATCCAGCTCTCGACAAGGCATTTTACACTGGGATATTTCAACTTAAAAATAAAAAAGTATCTTTAGAATATCTAATTTGGATTTTTTCTATATTTCTATATTTATCTGTTTGTTGTGGCTCTGCGGCCCGCCCCTAGGTTTGCTTTGGAATTCGCTGCTCAAAAAGCAATTTCATGTTCACATGGGGCTAAAGCAACGGTTTTGATATCACTCCACGGAGAGTACGCGTCACTTCATTGTATAGCGTAGCCCTTCACTAAGACATAAACCACATTTCTCACTTTTTTATAAGAATCTATTTTAATTTTCAATAATAATCAGTAAGTCCAGAATTTCGACAAGCCAGACTGAGAATAGATGCTAAAAGTTTGAGAATATAGTTCTTTATCAATGCGTTATATCGGAATTAACAATTTTTTTTATTGGTTCAACGTTTTATTTTTTATGTACACGTCTTAAATACTATACTTAAAGTGTTCTTGTTTACAAGTAAATTTTAGGATGATAAAATGCATCGACGAAAAGAAATACAACAAAATATCGTAGATTATAAACTAACAGTGACTATTTTTGGGCAGCTACTTTGCTCCGTTTGTGGGCGACTCTCAAGGCTTCTACAGCTAAGTACATTTTCAATTTATCGTTAGGATTTAGACAAACTCGTAGCCAATACCAAACTGAAAACCATTCAGGACCTTGTCAGTGTTTTGCCTACGCACAGGAACACAGTAGTTTAGCTCAATACGGGCACGTTCCGCCAGCTTAACAGCTATGCCCATGCCATAAGCGCTGCGCATGTTGTCTAAATAGATAAACAAGTAATCAATTAAAGAGGGAATTGTCAACTTGAATAAGTTTGCTACATACCCGTGTTAAAGCAGTTGCTATTGCCCATGTTGTAGAAGAAATGCATTCGAAAATGACTGGCCAGGCCCTTGAAGACGCTGGCAAACGGCAGCGGTGTCCACAAATGTGCGCCTGTGCACCAGAATGTCTGTGCCCCAATCGGTGTGCCTTCGATAACTGGTCCAGCACCACCATACTTGAAGCCTCGGAGCGTCAACGGTCCACCACAATAGAACAAATTGTTAATAGGTAGAGTTGTGGTTTTCTTAGTTTCCTTCATGACGCCGACACGGGCACAGAACTGTGCAACCAGACCCGCAAATAGAGGCACATTCACCTCACCATGCGCCGTGCTGCTGGTGTAAGCGATATTGCCACCCAGGCCACAATACTCATTGACGGACTTCAACAAAATGCCTCGAGTTGGAAACACACTGCCATCTCGGTTGTCAAAAACTAGCGAATAGCGCAGCAGCGATGCCAACTTGGGTCCACAATGGTCACGTATGGCGAAGGGCACAGATTTGTTCAACAAGCTTAAATCCCTAATCGAGTTCTCATACTGCAGCGAATGAGTGAGCTATAAATGAGAGGGCAGGGAAATTATTTAGTCATATTTAATCATATATGTGTTAATTACTCAATTTGTTATTGTTAGTTGTCAATAGAATAACTTACATCCACGCCCAGCATTGTGTGTGCACTAAAGTCCACTAAATAGCCCAAGTTTGTTGTTTGAAATGAGCTGATGTCATAACGATCCGTTTGCCGGAACACGCTGAAAGACATTCTGTGTAACCACAAAACAAAGATAGAGAAATTGAATTAATATATATATAAATACGATATATATATATATATCTTTATATATATGTACTTACTCAGGTCGATTCTCGCGGAAACGCGTATGAAAGAAGGGTTTCCAGAACTTCAGCTGCAGATCGTTAGCTCTAGTGCTGCTGTAGCTGCCCTGTAACGAGATGCTCTCACCCCGACCCAGAATATTGGGTATGGTTAGTTCGGTGCGTAGTGAGCCCTCGTTTTGGCCAATTTCAGTGCCCGCTGATCCCATTATCCGTGTGTACTCATTGCCCTTGAACGTCACCTCGTAACCCTGGGGTGTGGCATCTGCACCACGACTGATATCTATATGTACGCTCACATCCTTGAAGATGCCAAGCTCATGCAGATACGATTTGGCCGCCATCGCCTCTATCATCATGTCCTGAAAGTTATTCGCCTTGAACAGCCCGTCGGCGGCTCGCATCACGTAATCATTGTGGGTGCGAAGTAAACCATTCACATTAACCCGATCTACGCGTGCTCCTATTTTGCCCAGATCGTATTTTGGATCTTTAGATCCACCGCCTCTAGGTGATTGTGACATCTTGTGGTCCTTCGGTGGGGCAGGTATTTAGTGTCTTAGCTGGTTAGCAGTTACTGTAATTAAAAGAATCATAAATAACATTTTGATTTTACTTTGTGTGTGTTTTCAGATTGAGCTGGAGAATCTCAATAGTGCTACGGATGTGATTAATAAACTGGAAATCGAATTGGAGGTAAGAAAACTTGCTCTAAACTCCCTAGAAACAAATTAAATAATTCTTTCCTTCCATTAATAGGAGGCGAACTCGACGTTTCGCATACTTCTCAATGAGTCCACGCGTCGATTGAAACTTTCCTCTAAGAAGCTAGGCAACTGCATCGAGAAGGCACGTCCCTATTATGATTCACTGGACAAGGCACGGGAGGCACAAATCGAGTGCCAGCAGGCGGCAGTCAAGTTTCAACGAGCCAATGGTGAGTTCAACTGAAAATCCAACTCAATCTTTGAGTATTTGCTAATGCAATTGGATTTTACAGAAATCCATGCAGCAGCTAAGGAAACAGTGGCTCTGGCTGAGCAGCGTTTCATGTCCAACTCACATGAATGGCAGTTCGACAATGCCTGGCAGGAGATGTTAAATCATGCCACCCAAAAGGTGATGGATGCGGAGAAACAGAAGGCCGATTGCCATGCGGAACATCAACGACGCACACGACTCTTTCATAGCGCCGAACAGAAGTTGCAACAGCTGGAAGATCGTTTCAGGCGTAGCATCAACAAGTCTCGTCCTTATTTTGAGGAGAAACAAGTCTGCCAGGATCAGTTGCAAACACAAAAGAATCGCATACAGGAGCTCCAACAGCAGGTGGGATGTGCCAAGACAACATATTCCACGGCTCTACGTAATCTAGAACGTATCAGCGAAGATATACACAGGCAGCGCGGCGATTATCCAACGTTAAGCGCCTCCCCGCCACCACCAGGACCCCGTGAGCCAGGCGTGGGCGCCGAACTGAACACTCCCACCTCCAGTGCGTTACCTTCGCTACCCGACTTTCAGATGGAACTGGAGAAATGCGACTATCCATCGATAGCGGGCAGCCAAATGTCGCTGGCTGCCACAGTCGCCACGCCATCCGCTGTTGAAACGGAGGACGAGACGGAGGACGACAATGTCTGCGATTATGATGAGACAACGTTGGGCAACGAGCTACGGGGCATTGTCGATGAACGTCAGCTGGAGGCGTTACGGCAAAAGGTTAAGATACTCGCAGTACGACCCATCGAAGGGGGTGACGGTCAGCAGCAGAATGATGTATGGGAGCATGAACTGAAGGCCACCGTTGACAAACTGGATCATCTGATGATGCTCAAGGAGGCTAAGCATCAGCAAACCGAACGCGCGAAATCTACAGAACTACGTCCTGATTCACTGGGCGCCGAGGCGCTTAAACGTCACACTGATGAGGATGTGGATGTAAGCGATGTTGTCATCAAGATTAGTGCCCCCGCTTCAGTTGCCCTCAGCCTGCCCGTGACGCCGCAGCATCAGCCCAACGGTGGGACAACTTCCATCAAGAAGCTGCAACAACAGCTTGCCCCGCTGCCATCGGTAAATGTTTCCATGCGTGAGCTTCCGCTGCTGGCGAGGCTCTCGAATGAGCTCCTTGATCGAAGTAGCGCTGCCATGGGCAACGTACGCAGACAACTGCGACGTCGCTCCCTCGAATAGCACCAGCACAAGCAGCAACAACAGCATCAAAAACAACTCTTTGGAAAGTCGAAAAACTCAACAACAGTTGCGCGTATATCAAATTAAAAGTTTGTTTATATTAAATGAATTGTAAATCGTAAAACGTGAATGAAGTGAATGCCGCATTTAAATTCACACTGAATATTAAGTACACATGCCTACATATATATTGCATATATATATCTATATCTATTTTCGTATATAAAATTATCATAAATGTTAACTGATATTGAGTGTCCTGCGTAACTGTTTTCTCAACTTGTTAATATAACTCTACTTAATGTCATTTTATGTGATTTCAAAACGAAAATTGTAATTTGTGTGCGAACAGGCACTTATAAATAAGCAGCTTTAAGTTAATGTTTAACAATAAAAAAGGAACACAACAACAAATGCCACTTACTAATTAAAGATTTATGAAAATGGGCACATGCACTAAATACTTTAGCCCAAAATACCACAAAAATAAAAGGAAAAGAAAACTGCAAAAGAAAAATATATGTGAAATGCAAATGAAACGAATTCAATTACCATTTAAGTAAAATTGTCAAATAAACAGAAAGAGGCGATGAAGCTACGAGTTATAGTGCAAAAAAACAGACAAACAAGTATTTCTGCATAGTTAAAAATAAAAATATACATTTTAATTCAAGCGGACACTTTTTTTATGGGTTCATCAAGGATAATCAAATTTACCATTTGTTGCAATATTGCCTTATCATTCTTTTCTCGCTTCATATAAACAAACTTCGGGCATGTTATCATAAATAAACTGTAGTAAAAAATAATAAATACGGGTCTAATTTCAAAAAACTATTTTGAATGCAATTCAGCAGCTGAGCGTGTGCAACTTGGGGCGCCTAAAAATTAAAGTATGATGTCATTTTTGACTGCAGTTTGACACAAATCTATAAATGAAAAACAAAAATTTGTCCCGCAAAAGCCCGAAAATTATGTAAGCCGATGGCTCTCGGCCTTCTTACCTGTTTTGTGTTGTTGCTGCTGTTAGCCACACGCGACACGTCTTAAATTCGCGCTTTGTGTTATGAATTTATAGAAAATATAAACAAACGGAGAGCCGCTATAGCAGGTCAAATTTTTAACAAATTTCTTTCGACTTGAAACGCACGCGTGCGGCACCAACTAAAATCAACTGGAGATGAACGATATGTATTCATATAGGTAACAGTTTCTTGTCACGAATATCGTATGCTGTTGAAGTTCTTTCTGTTAATCTTTGTAATGTCCATCTCTAGGTAAACAGTTGGTGATGTACTTTTAGATACACAATCATTTGACATGATGTTTTTCTACATTAAAGAAAAAGTAGCCAATTTGGAATATAAAAAAAATTAAATCGTATGCTGTTAGTAACTCTTCATTTACAGTGAATTACGAACTGTGCTTGCAAGTCCGCATTTCTATTTATTTCTATATATTGAATACAGTTCACTAAACTTATTGCTCATATTTGTTTGTTTACTTTGGTGCACTTGATGCCATTGGACTGCAGCTTCCGCATTATATCTAGGGCTTGTTGCTTTTTGGCAATTGCTGCCGCATCACCTACATTTTCCACAGTTTCACGAGTGTTACGGCGTTTAACTTCTACGCCGCAGGCACGAAGTTTGTTGAGTATTTGTTGGGTGTCGCCGTTGGGGACATTCGCAGATGGTATGTTTACCATGGGCAGATTTGATGATATTGTTGCCGTTGTTGCGGGTGTACGGACAGTAGTTAACGTTGCATCCAGATGCTTTAAATCCTTAACAACATTTTTGACGACATATACTTCATTCGCTTTCGTTTTAGCAGACGCTGTGGGCAGATCCAGGCAGCTCCGAGATTTGCTCTGTTGTTGATTTGTGAGAATCGTTCGCTTAGGAGAGGAATGTCGCATACGTTTTATTGGCAACTGTGGCGTCTCCGGCAGTTGCTGTTGCTTATCCTCTTTTGTTGCTTCATTCTTGGTATGAGAGCGCGTGCGAGTTTTCGCCACATTTTCCTTTGCGTTGGCAGGCGGCTGTTTTGCTTTGTTTGGCAGTGTCCTAGCATCATCTGTATACCAGCGGGGATCCTCAAGCTCCGCTTCCCAGTCTATATCGCAGTTGTTGTCAATTCGAACCGCGTCGGGTTCATAAATTAATAGCTAAAAAAGAATGGGTATTTAGTTGACATATATATATATATATATATATAACCACTGTGTCTATTCTCACCTCTTGCTTGCCATTGACTAGTCTTGTTTCTCGCTTATCCTCATCGTATTGTAGTTCATCTATGGACGTGACTATGTGTTTAATGCCAATGCATTTGTTTAGATGAGACTGAAATGATTCCAGGCACATGTAATGCCGCTGACAGGAGCGGCATAGCATAATTAAACGCCTTTGTTGATCATATAGAATATCCCCGAAACGCACTAGTCGCAGCGATTTAAATTTGCGAGTTCCGTTCATTTGTTATTAATTAGCAACCGCCAAAATAAGATATTTTTCTCAACTTTCTTGTTGTTGTTTGGTCTACACTGTAGCTATGTTTAGTTGCGTAGCACGACGAATTAGGCAATAATGGTTTGCTGTGCATGCATCTTACATTATTTGTTTATTATTTACGTGACTTTTTATTCTGTACAAAATACATTTTAAATATAAATGCAATTAGTTGTTTGTTTTTAGCTTATAATAATCACAAAAAGCATTCTTACCGTCACATGAAAATCTTTATGGCAAGAGTCAATGCATGTAAATTGTCTTATGTTGATACTATCTTTAGTTTATTTTAATAATAATAAGTTTGTAAATTTATGTTTGCTGGTTGTAATTAATTGTGGTGGAGGACCGATAGACTATAAATTCTAGACGGTGGCGGTCGGTAGATTACTGTATCGCTGAAAAATATTGCTAAAGTAGTGTAGGTAAATGCATTTTGTTGAGGTGCGCTTGGCGCGCACTTAAAATTAATATTTCGCGGTTGTTCTTTTTTTTAACTGTTTTCGCTTGCCTTTTAGACTCGTGCAGGACTTTAGTAATTTTATTGTATAGACTGCATAACTGTTTACTTTTCTATGTGTCGGATTTTTTTAATGGTTGGCTTTTGTTGGTATTGATTAACACCCATGCAATTGAAATTAAATCGCTCGCAAATGATTCGTACGCTTTGTAGTCAACCAAAAAGAAAAAAAAAGAGAAAAACGATAGCAAATGCCGCACCATTTGTTTACAATTTTTTCAGGAAGCCCTTGTTATACACCCACATCTACATATATACATATGAGAATATGGTCTGATTTTGATTCCCTGACTCTGACGCTTTACAAAGCAAGCAACAAAAAAATACTTTTAATGTTTTGCGTGTTGCGGCACTTGGCAATATAGTATTTTTTCGTTACCGTTATCCGTAATACGAGTTACACATGTGTCTGGTCACGTATGTATGTCTATATGACGATATATAAATATATGTACATATATATAAGCATATCTGTATATACATATTGATATAAGCCTCTTCAGTAACTCGGACCCATAATCACCTGCCAAGGGAACTGAGCATCAAAGTTTAATGGTCACTCGGTTTTCGTTTTTATAAATGCTTAAAAACTGTTCAAAAACAAAAGAACAGATATGCATATTTAAGAACTGACACTAAGAAAACGATGGAACAAGTGCAACTGGCCCGAAAGTAGGCAACACTTTTTGGCATCAGCAATTGAATTTCGGTAGCATGAAGTTGCCAATGCTGTGCCATGCAATTAAGCTAGCAACGGTAGACTTTTGCCTGTGTCTCATTCTGTCCCATACATATTTCGTTCCCATCTGCTGCCGCTGCCGTTGTCGTTATCGACGTTGTTGTTGTTGCCCTTGCCGTTGCCCTCACCGTTGCCGTTGCCATTGCATGCTGACCATGCAAATTACGTTGCCCACAAATACAAGCACAAGCACAGGCACACATATGGATATGGACACGCAGTCCTGTCACCATTTGGCTGTGCGTTTGAGTGATGCAGTGAGACAGGCAACAGAGTGAGAAAAACTGAGAAAGAGACGGGGAAGACACAGAGAGAGAGAGAGAGAGAGAGAGAGAGTAGGAGAATGAACGCAAAACCCAACGCATGTATGGCCAAAGTTAAGTTAAATGGACTTGCGGTGCACTCAAGCAGCCAACACAGACTCACACACACATACACACACATGTACTTACACACTTCCACTTTAAGCCATATTGCCTGAGATGTCCTGCCTGTGTGTGTGTATGTGTGCATGTGTGCATGTGTGTATGTGAGGTGACTGGGCTAGTCCATGTCAAGGTAGCAGCCCGACTAGTAGATTAAATTAAACGTAGCAACAGTGCAACTACTGTCGACATTGGAGCAACTGCACCCATGCAATAGACGACATGGGCAACAACATTAAACGTGTTTACACCATGTCCGACCAGTTGATATGCCAACTGCTTTGGGACACACTCACAACACACAAATGTACATATATATGTATGTATTTAGTGGTGGTATACTACTGGTCTGCCTCCTATGAATGGGTCATGTATGAGGACCAGAGCATGGACAATGGAACAGCTAGAATACCACAGCGACGTTGTCAACAATTGCCACCTTGCCATTGTTGCAAGTTCTTGTTTACAATTTTTACAGAGACTGAGAGAGAGAGAGAGAGAGGGCGCAAAAAATAAAATCACCGCATTCTTTCAGGTGAGACTGCTGTCATAATACAATATAAAAGGAGGAGTGAGCGACGGGTTGTTGTGGTTGTTGTTGTTGCTTTTACTGTTTGTGCGCATTGTGCGCGTTCTGACTGTGAATTAGCCTTTGGCTCGCTGCACTGCACGTTGGCCAACTTGAAGCCCTGCTGAACCCCAACCATGTCAAAGTGCTGCATGCTTGCAGGCAACGTCAACTTTGTCACAAATTCTCTATGTACGTGTGCATAGGTATGTATGAGCATGTGAGTGTGTGTGTCTGTGCGTGTGTGTGTGTGTGTGAAGGGGTCCAGCAAGTTTGGTTAGTTGACTTTTTAAAAACCATAGCGTACACTTGTGCTGTCATTTAGTTGAGCATCTTGCAACTGAGCTGCAAAATATTGTTGCCTACTTCAAGTTAAGCGCTTTGCAATGTACATCCAACTTTTGTTGGCATACTTCACAAATGTTCTGGCCCAGGTAATTGATTCATTTTCCAACTGCTGATGAAGTGCGTACAATGTTGACTATTGTCAAATAAATGAATTGCTCAACTTTATTTCAAGAATTACTAGTTAAAAATTGATTAGGATTATGTTGCGTGTTTATTTGATGATATTTCTATTGGTTTTTAAAATCGTTTTACTATTTATTTGCTGGACACAGGAAGTGAAGAGAAAGAACTTGTTATGCCTTTGGGCTGACTGCATTTCTATTGACCAGAGGAATCAAAGTTAACGGAAACCATTGCATTGCATTCTTCTGCTCCACCTGAGTAACCAATGTCGTTTTAGCTTTGGCCATAAGAATCAATGTCTTAATATTACGCTCATTTATTGACCAACTGCAAACAAAGCAGCAAAAGTCAAGTAAAATTGCTATAAACGCTGCCCCCTTTCTCACATGCCAAGTTTCTACCTTTTCTCACGGACTGTGTGTATGGGTGTGTGTACATATGTAAGTGCTTTTGTCTGTGTGTGTGTGGGTGTGCGAAGAAGACTAAAGAAAAATAGACAAAATGCAGCTGCACTCACTTCCTAGATGACTGCTGGCTATGGCTATAGCCATGGCTATGTCTCTAACTATGGCAATGCCTTTTTGGCTTTGACTTTGGCTTTGGCTTTGGCTTTGGCTCTGACTCTGGCATTGGCTCTGGGACTGGGTCTCGGTCTGGGTCTGGGTATGGCTTTGGTAAGAGCTCCGGCTTTGCTAAGGCACAACAATTGCAGGAGATCGTCAATTTCCTGGTTGCCTGCAGGTTGCCAAGTTGATTACAAAGCACTAAAATCAATAGGAAATGCAGTTAAATATTTTGCCAGCCAAAATAATTGCAAGAAAATGTTAGTCCAAATCAAATATGAAATGTTCAGTCAAAAAGCCTGGAAAACATTTTATTGCCGCCTGCTACCGTTGTTACCAGAAATTATTTAATTAAAAGCTGAGAAACTAAAGCTGAAGCTGCTAACTGCAACTGCAACGGCAACGGCAACTGCAACTAAAGCCAAAAGCGTCTGTTGGAATTTGCAGCAACGACAGAGACGGCAAACTTATGGACCGGTGTGCAAAACTTTGCTGGCCGGCAATGGCAAATGGCAAAACAGGCAAGCAGGTGAAAAAGTTCTTCATTTATTTTTTCCTTTCGCCTGCTCAATGTTGGCAGCATTCAACTTGTTAAACAATTTTCGTATATACGAGTATTTTCGACAAGTTTGCGCCGTGTGCTGTGCTCTGCTCTTAAAAATCTTTAAGATGCTTCAAAGAAAGCTTTACAAGCTGCAACTACAACTACAACTACAACACGATTCGACAATCTACAAGATACAGATACAACAGCTGCAGTTGCAGCGTGAGCTACTTTATGCGTCTGGCTTGAAAGGATGTTAGCTTAAGTAAGGAATATGGAAGGGTATACTGTCTGTCTGTTTGTCTCTCTGTCTGTCCGCCTCTTTACCAGACTTTGCCAGACAATTTTTCTGCTACTTTGCATGTCAGTGCAAATAGTCGAAAAGTTAAGGCGGGTTACGGTTTCCTCCCAACTTCTGAGTTTTGAAAGTCTTCAGCATTATGCAATTGAATTTTGTTCCGATTCACATGTGATACAACTATATCTGTATCTCAATCTGTAGCTGTATCTGTATCTGAATCAGTCCCTGTATCTTTTGCAATGCTGTTTATTCCATGGATAAAAACGTAACTTGACTGCTCGCACTGACAACTGGATGGCTGCCCATTCAGATAACGTTTGAGGCCATATTATAGCATAAAGTGTGCACTTAAAGTGTTGCCTATTGGCCTATTGCCTCTCTATCTATCAATAATAAATGATTTGTACCCAGTACAAGAATGCAACAGCAGTTGCTGCACCATAGATAGATAGAGAGAGCGAGAGCGAGAGAGAGAGAGTGTGCTTTTAAAACATGAACAAATATTAAATAGACAGCTTAAAAGTGAGCTATAATAAATTGACAGCTTAAAAGTATATGCAGCAAATGGTGATAGCAAATGGCAACCGTTGAATGATTGTAAATGTAAACTACGACACGATAAATGGGTCAGCATTTCAACCAGGCTATAATCAATATGCATAGCCCTAAAGTGTTGAAATCAACTGCAATATTTGCTCAGCAAATTTCCCAATATGCAAGCAGATGAAAGCAAATCGTGTAATGGTCCAGCATATCCAAAGAATACTCAACAAAAAGTTTGCGCCTTGAAAATTTCAATTATTTAAACAGAATTCCTTATTGCGGCAACTCGTTTGCACTAACCTTAGAGCTATAAATATGTACAACAATTAGAACAAGCGGATCAGACGAGCGAGCGCGACAGTATAATACCCTGTGCATTTTTCTAAATTAAGTATTTTGATTATAATAAAAGAAAGTACCTAAAGAGCACTCTTTTGAAACTCTCATTTGGCATATGAATTCTTTGCATGCTTTTAGCAGCAAGCTTTTGCATATGTAAACATACTCGATAAAAAGCTGAGCGCTACGTCACTTCATTTACATATGCATGTATCGCAATCGTTCGCTGTTTCGCTCGCACACAAGTGCTGCCCGAAAAGAGCAAAGCGCAAAAGATTCTACGCAAAATTTCTTTTCTGATTATCTATCTTATTTATAAACCGTTCTTAAAGATTGCTTCTTGAAGCACCTGTTTAGTTAGAAGTGTCTACGTTGAAAAAATGTGGCCATAATTAGTCTTTAATGATTTGCGGGGGGAGGGAGGAAGGATATCGAAAGTCTAATCTAAGGATATGCAGGAACCTTCATGACAAATTTTAAGTTCATAGTTTATATGGTCTGCCACGCCCCCTTCTCCCTGTTATTATACCCGTTTTGCCCAATTTTTAACGGGCACATGGTATAAAAAGCACAAGCTTTGATAAGCTGAAGCCAAAAAGCAGACTTGTGTAATTATTGAACCCAAAAGAAGGTAGCAATAAATGGTTGGCCGCTTAAAACCGCCAGGAATGTGTATCCAAAATACTGAAACAAGAATCCATTATAAACATAAATACACACACAACACACAAACACGCACACATACATACATACATTCAGCAAACATTCCCGGCCACGTCGTTTGGTTTTTGGCTTAAAGTGCAACTACCTCGTTGGTTTACAATTTCACCTCGACATTAAATTTCAATATCAAACAGTCAAAGGCTGAAGAGAGATAAAGCGAGAGAGAGAGAGGGGGAGTGAGAGAGAGAGAGAGAGAGAGAGGCAAAGAGAGAAGGAACTCATTCACACATGAATATAGTGGAGCACACTTTGTGTGTGACGGCGTCTAAATTGCCGCTAAACAAAAATTAAATTGCAACGGGCCGCAAAACGAAAATCGAAATATTATCAGCTGCCAAGCGACCGGCAAATGGTTTTAAACCCAACACAAGTGCGAATCTCGTCTCTCTGTGTCTCTCTCTCTCTGTGTCTCTCTCTGTCTCTCTGTGTCGCTCTGTCTCTCTGTGTTTATTGAAAATCAGTATCGCACATAAAAACGATGACAAGGGGAAACAACATGGAAATATGTGCGTCCGGTAAATTTGTCGATATTTTTCTGGCAACTTTTTTTTGCTTCCGTTTCCGCATTTTTTATACACGCTGTGTAAATAATCGACAAAGCAAAAAAAAAAGAACAAAATAAAAGTAAAAACAAAAACCGCTGGATTATTAAAACCATCGGATGAAATAATTTTCAATTCCCATAACCAACGTTTGTTGCTGATACTCTATAAATTGCATACCCTGTTGATACCCATTGATAAGCTGACAAAAATACTAATTAATGTGTTAATTCTGAAAGAAAGACTGCAATTACAGGGTAACTATTAGTCAGTCATGCTCTAGTTTTCTTTTATTCATTTATGATAGCATAAACAATGTGGTTGCCAAACGTAAACTAGTCGGTCGTGCATACCTGCTCTACTAGGGGCGAGCCTAGGGTGCACAAAGGGGCAACTGAAAAGAGTGAGAAGATGGATGGAGGCAGCGGCAAGGCGGCAAGGCGGCAAGGTGTGCAACCACGTAGCACAAATATTTGTGAACACGTGTCCAATGAGCAAAAGTGACGAGCCAAAAAGTGTGGTTAGCCATTCTGTGGGAGAGGCAATGGAAACGAAGGGATGGGAAGGGAAAGTGAGGGATGCATGTGGGTGGTGAAGGAGGAAGGGGGTGGCTTGGGGCTGTAACTGCAACAGTCGCGTTATTTTTTTTGTGCAGTTCTAATAAATGAAAAGTAAATAGCAAAGCGGCCAGCTCAGCCCCAGCTTTTCGTGTGCCTCTCCATTTTGTCAGCGAAAATATGAAATAAATTTTTAAGCAGAAGTTTTGGTAAATGCGCACACTGTTTGTTGGTGCAGGTCAAGCAGTGTCAAGTTTTCATGCTCATGCAGCAAAAGCGGAAAAACTCAAAAGTAAAACTTTCGGCACGTACTCATGATTCATCGACGGGCCAGTTAAGGCCATGGCTAGACTGCAAAGCGGGGAGGGGGAGTGGAGAGACTGGGAGCAAATGGAACCCAAACACAAAAACTGTGAACTGTAAACTGAAGCTGTCAGTTGGGAGTTCAATAACAGCGATCATTAGCAGCCCTGCGGCATGTGCAAACAGTGATGGAGTGGGAGGGAGGGGGAACACAATGGGTGTTAAAGCACTTAAAGCAGCAGTTGTTCAATGTGGCTAACCCAAGGATTAGTTAAGCTGTCGGACCCCAGAAAGAGCATTACGGGATAATACATTTAAACGCTATATTCCGACCTTGAGCTGAGCAGCTTCTAAAAGCAACTGCGGGTCAAAACCGTCCAACCACTGAACCCAACGAACCACCGCAATCACCTCCAATTGGAATACAGCAAAAAAGGCATCACAAATTCAAATGTTTTGGCATTGGAGGGCAGACATGGAGGTGGAAGAAGGAGGAAGGAGCGAGGAGGAAGGCAGCAACTGTGTGGGGCATCAGACGATGACTTGTTGACAGCTGAGTATATTCTTAATAATGCATATACCCAAAAACAACAAAGCATAACACGGACAGCAGCAGCAGCAGCAGCAGGAGTAGGAGTAGGAGTAGGAGTAGGAGTAGGAGTATGAGCAGGGGCTGGAGGAGAAGAATGAGTAGCGGTAGTAGCGAGACCAGGAGATACAAAAATTTACAATTTCGCACGCCATAGCGCCTACAAAATGTCACAGCAGACGACAGCAGAGGGGGGATAGCAGCCAAGAGGGGGGTAGGGCATAGGAGGAGAAAAGTGAGGGAAGAAGCAGTCAAGCGCCAGCCGACGCTGCTGCTGCTGCTACTGGTGCTGCCGCCGACGACGACAACAATCACAAAACAGACAAAATCCTGCAAAGACAACGACAACGTTGTACATGAGCTTGTCTCTGTGTCTGTTACGTGCCACATGTGCGTCAGATGTGGCAATGATTTGCATCGAGGTGTGGCATAAAAAACAAAACAACAGAGTGCCAGCGTGGAGTGGGGGACCGAAAGAGATGCCATTGCTGTCCGTTGAGGGAGAGGCAAAGGAAGCTCTTGGGTTAAGGGGGCTGTGGGGCAGAGTTATGTGTCGCCTGTTTTTATGACACATATGCGCTGCGCTGGCAGGGGGCATGTGGAGAGACCTTTACCTATATGTACACAAACATACATATGTATATACACACACATATACATACACATACACAAACACATACATAAACATATATGTGAATATCATAACAAACAAGCGAGCGAATGTTGTTCGCCGTTTAGAGGGACAGGGGCACAATGGGGCAGGTCATTGTTTTGGAGGTGTGTGCTCTTGTCGACTGATTCGCTTTGTTTATTATTATTGTTGTTGTTCTCACTGATAGGTCACAGAATATAATTGAAATTTGCCAGACAGCAAGATTTTAATTAAGCTTGGATAGGATAATCCGGGTATGTTAAATGTGTGAAACGGATTACAAAAGCATCTAAAGACAAGTGAGGGAAACAGCGAATAAGGTGGACTGGTCAAGCAGGAATCATTTCAATGAAATATTCGACTTACAGCGTTTTATCATATGTGCATATTATTATTTCTTTGAATCAAAAAAAAAAAAAGAAAACGCTTTTGACTTGCATTTTTAAATTGTCGTTTATTGTTTTATCGAATACATCGAATAAAAAACGCACAATTTATCGTATTTTTATTTCGTCAATCAAGTATTGCAAATACTTACATGACGACAATTATTTGATTTGAAAAAATTTGGTAGAAAGACTAAAAGAATCAAGCAAAAATAACAATCGTATGATTTATTATTCTGATATTTTTTAAATTTAAAATGTTTTTCTTTTGAACAATTATAAATATGAATTTGGAATTGTTTGAAAAGTTTTAAATTATTGAAAATTGTATATTGTCAGTCTATGTTTGTTATGTAAATAAATGTGAATTTAAATATAAAATATGGAGGGAGCTCTGAAGTACATTTAATGAATTTAGAATAAAATAAATGGTAACTTTAGCTTTAATAGTATCTGAGCTTTAATAGTATCGGCTGTTGCTGATGATCAAGTTGCCTCCTTTTATGTGTTACGTATGCTTCGTTGTTGACAAACTTAATAGACTACTCGAATTTTTGAAGCACAGAGTCTTATGAAAGCAATACATATATTCTTTAATTGTACAATGTACTAATGTTAGTTTTATTTAAAATTGCAAGATATTAAAATGAATAATATATTATTGATGTATAATTATTATTGAATATTGAAAGAATATTAAACAAATAATAATGCAGTAAATATATATATATATATTTAGTTATTTATATTTTTAGTTATTTATTTATTTATATATTTATTTATTATGGACTATCGACCTAAATATTAAAAATATAAATTAAGCAAAATATTAATATTTTACAATTAAAGTAGATACAAAAACATTTCATAAAACAACTCAAGTTAAATTTCAATTTGAGTTTTAGTTAAAAATTAAAGTTTGGCGAGTTCAAAATGGCATTTAATTGATCCAACAATCCAATATACAATTTAAAATTGTAAGTCAAATTATATAAATCTAAAAGAAATCCAATAATTTAATTTTACTTAAAGGAATACGATTATCCCACAACTTCGATGGATTGCTCACACATCCAAGTGTCACGCTGAACGAATCACATGTCGGAAATGATAATATCACTTTACGGTAGGCTTCATCGTTGTTGGCCATTTCTAATCATTGCTCATGAGTGGCAATAGCAGCTGCTGCTGGTGGCACTGGTGGCGCTGGTGGTGCAACTGCTGGTCTAAACTGGCCATTACAATGCACGGCAACGATGCGGATAAGTGCAAAAACATTTTCCGGCTAATTCGCACTGGCAACAATGTCTCAATTTCTATCGGTTCTCTCGGCTTTTATTAGAAAAAAACATAAACATAAGCATAAAATTTAATGCGAATAATAAAAGCAAATTAGCCACAACAAGCGTCTTGCTCAGCGGCTTAGCCCAGTGGGAAAATATCCATGCCTATATATATATATATATATGTATATGTATGTATATAAATACATTTAGTATGGGTATCAATAATATTGACAGGCATCGACAAAAGAGAAACCAATAATAAGCTCATTCAAGTTCATGTAAAATGCTTTAGTGGCTGTGTGGGCCAGCAGAGAGTTCCAGCGAAGAGGGGATGGTTGCTAGCCGAAGAGGGGAGGGGAGGGGTTCGTCTAATTGGCGTGCGAAGCAGTCGAGAATCGTAAAGAGATAAATTACGCGTGTATCTTTAAGGTTTGGCATCCAACGAAAACTGTCAATAGGCGTTTGTGTTTTGGGTTCCGTTGCGGCTTGAAGAAGGCAGAAGTGGCAAGTGGGTAGGGGATAGGGGTGAGGAGAGGTGGCAAAGACTGGGGAACTGCGCTAATGAAATCAGACAACATTAACTGCGCCGCCGGCAGCCAAGACAACGACAACGACAGCGACAGCGACATCGAGAAAGAGAATGAGAACGAGAACGAGTATGAATATTACGATGACGATGACGATGACGACGAAACGATGTGAGTGGAGCGGGCCAACAGGTGAGCATTTGAGTGAATTAGATGGGCAATTGTTGCATGGAGACTTTGAGTTATGAGCTGGGATGGGAGGTGGGAGACTCTGGGCGTGTGTGTGTGTGTGTGTGTGCTTGTGTGTGCGTGTCTGTGGCCAAGGGCCGTAAACGTTTGATGTGACGGAACTTAAATAAATGTAATTTGTGTGGTTATTGGCAGCGGTGAGCCATAAGCCCATAACGTAACAGGCTGCCACAAAAGGCTATTGAATTGCTCACTGTGTGTGCGTGTATGCGTGTGTGTTTGGTGTGTGTGTGGGCTTGGGTATGTTTGCAGCATTCCCAGCGGCATCAGTGTTAGTAAAGTAAATGCGGAAACGGATGAGGCTTGGAAATCACTTAAGGCTTAAGTTACAAGTTTAGAGCAGACATTAAATAAACAGTAAACAATCGAATTAGTTTTATAAAAACTTTAGAAATAAGATCAAATACACATAATACTATTACATTATGACAAGGTGCTTGTTTGTAACTTTGGCTTGACCGTACTCGTTGCTGTTGAAAGTTTTGCAGTTACAACTGGTTACACAGTATCTGCAAGTCGAGCATCCTTCAAGTGTCATTTTGTTACAAATATAAGAGCCCAAACAAAGTTTTCTATTGCAAAGTTTACAGAACAAATACAAAATATTTACAATAATTTATTAAATGCTGCTCGACTGCGGAATTCCCTGCATTTAGATATACATACATCTTCTCGTTGCATATTGTGAATTAAGATTCAAGATTTATTATTTATTAAATTTAATTAATTTTCTCTCTCTCTCTCTCTCTCTCTCTCGCATACATTTGATGTTTATAAAATGGCATACAAATTGTAAAACATTCAGTAAACTGCAAGTAGCATTCTCAATATGATATTCCCAGAACTTCAGCATACAAATGTATTCTGAGAAACAGCGAAATGTCTACCCCAGTCATTCAATCAGAAAATTCAAAGAACTCGCTAACAAGATTTAATTTTTGGAAAAGATTGAAACAAATTTAATGAAAGTTACAAGCTAAAACAGTACTTTGTATGAATCAATAAATTTCTGTTTATTGTAATAGTTTTAAGCATGATTTTGACAAGCTTTTAGCATTTCTCACCATTTGTCTCCCCACATTTGTCTTCTGAATGACCTATTTAAGCTCTTTAAACGGTTTTTATTCTCGACATAATAAGAATGAACTAATGGCTCGTTGCTGCAAGTGGCAAATCCGTAAACCAAGCAAGAGAATAGCGCCAAATGCGACAAAAACTTTTCAATTAGTTATGCTCACAACTTCATAATACAAAGCCAAACAGACAAACAGTAATAACGAATTTGCAAACCAGCCAATAACTAATCCAACGAACAAACTATGGTTCAAGCATAGCGCAAAAGCAAAAAGCAACTAACTGAATTGCAACTCACAATAGTCGACTAACAAATACCCTATATACTTTTTTATTAGATTTAATGTTGGTATAAATTCATATTTATTTTGCTCAGCTAACAAATTAACTATACAATAAATATAATAGAATTATTTTAGAAACAGCAAATATATTAAGGAATATATTAAGGAATATATTTGCATGTATACAGTGGCTAGCACATGTGGATACATGTTTCTCAACTTGACCTTTAAATACCTGTAAAATCTGTAAAAAGGCATCAATCGATCTGAACTTTAATTCTTTATTAATATATATTGTTTAAAAACTATAAACAATATTTTTATTTATAAATTTAGCTAAAATTTTTCCACACTTGCACATTTGTTTAAGATGTAACTCTGAAAGCTAACGTAAAACGGTAACGGTAATTTACAGTAGTTGAAATATTATTGATGCTTATTCAATTACTTAACTGTTATTTACATAAATAATATTTACTTTTAGGGAAATTTAAAACATTTCATAGATAACTATTAAATTGTTAAAATAAATAAATTGCGGGTTAATACATTATATTTATTTTTAAAACATTCTTTGGATAAAATACTAAGAGATAAAATGCATTGAAAATCAAAATAAATCATAATTACTTGTATTATAAATAAATAAACCTAAACCTGGAAACCTAAGACATTCTAAAGATATCTAAGAAATTTGCATAACTAAATAAATTATATTTATTTATAATATATATAAATAAATAAATTGCGATTTAATAAATTAAATTAAATTGAATTAAGAACATAGTATAAATAACTAATGAAATTGCATTGTAATTGTAAATAAATTATATTTATTTTTATGGAAATTTTAAACGTAACACAGATTATAAATAAATGAATACATTGCAACTAAATTAAATTATAATTATTTTTACTTGAAGCTAAACATTCAATAGATAACTAAAAAAATTGCATTGATAATTACAATTTATTATACTTATTTCGATGGGAACTATACTCATGACTAATTAAATTTAATCGAAAATGGAAAACGAGATTATAACGCTTTTCTGTCTATCTATCATTTATGGGAATCGCATTGAAATACAAAATATATTATATTAATTAGTATGGTAATTTAAAACAAAATATAGATTACTAATTAAATTAAATCGAAAGTGGGAAGCAAGATTATAACGTTACTCAGTCTATCTATATTTTATGGTAATTGCCTTAATTATATTTATTATTATTATTATTATTTTTTAAATCTTACTTACGGTAAAAACCTAACAGTGCACTCTTCGTGCTGGCAAAGCTTGACCATTAAATATTTGATTATTCGAGTATTTATAAACTGATATAATTACAGTTTATGTGGTCTAGGCCTCTGCCATGCGCCTGTCCCCGCTTCCATAGGGTATAAAAAATGAAATGACAGTCATTTAATTTGCTGTTGTCATGACGGCAATGAACAAAAAGCCCAAATCTAACCCACGGGGCATAGACAATACTCAATAACACGACACATATAGCATGTATGCGATGTATGCGATTTGTGTGTGTGTGTGTGTGAGTGCATGAAGTTAACTGTACATTTGTTATTGCTATATTTGTTTTTCGTTTCTACCCACTTCCATTCCCACTTCCGTTTCCCTTTAGGCAGTACTATAATACCGTTAGTAGATAGTAGCTGGACAGTTTTCGACTGTTTTATTTATTTGGTTAATTATGGTCGCTGCGCGTCGTTTTGCCTCGCCTCGTGGCGCCTCACATCGTCTGCTGTCGTTGCAGGGTAGAAAATAATAAAATCATGCAAATAATACAATTACTGGATACACGCAAAGCGAAATACAATTACGCACACACACACACACACAAACACACAGACATATACATTCATATAGATAAGTGTGCATGCATGTCTGTGTGTGTGCGTGTGTGTGAATGCTGGACAGAGCGAGATGGCGACAGAGACAGGTTGCAAAAATAATAAGCGCGTAATTATGCGAATTAGGCGACAGCAGCCACATTAAATAAAGTGTAGCATACGCTCAGGGGCAACTAGCTAACTGCAGACACACACACACACACACACACACAAACACACACACACGCAGCTACACATATGAGAACAGACTTCAATTGAAGTAGAACATAAAGTGACTGACTTCAAAATCAAATTCCATTTCCTTTCTAACACTTGAGACAATTGACAATTGAATGATTGAATGATGATTTCAGCTTGCAATTGATTGCAAATTGATTAAAGAGATTCGCAAATGTGTGTTGAAATTGTTGCTGTAACCATAGCAATGCTCATTTACTCAACGGTATAAATACATTGTATAGAAGCGTATCTAAGCTTCGACATGACTTCGTTGCCATATGTTTGCTGTTTCCTGCTCAGCTTGGGCAACATGCTTATATTTGTATTTTATTTTAGGTAATTAGTGCTTATGCTTATTTCTACATGAACAACTTGACTTGCGAGTGTATGCGAGTGTGTGTGTGTGTGCCTGTATGTGTACAACTAACTGGCAAATTCTTACCTTACTAATACACATACAAACACATACTACACTAGACTGTAGTAACAACAACAGCAATAGTAACTGCATTGCATTTTCAACAACATTTCAACATTTCAAGCAGCTGCAACGTGCCGGGGCAGCATCGAAGGCAACTAAGGCGCATAAGCGTCGTCATCTAATAAAAATTTAAAGCCATTATTGCCAGTTGCCCTCACCATCAGCATCACCATCGCCTTTGTCTCTCTGCCTTGGTCGTGGTCGTGGTCCTAGTTCTGGTTCCTGGTTCTTATGTCTCGTATGGAGCTTAAGGCAGTCGCCCGTCAACTCCGCCAAACTCAACTGAGCCTCGACTGAGCATTAAAACAAATTCCCAAGTATATTGTTTGAACAAGTCTCGTAGAGAACGTCAAATGTTAAATTGCCAATTTTTTGTTATTGTTGTTGTTTGTGTTGTTGTTCTTACTTCTGCCTTGCTGGCTTTTCTCTCACTTTCCCTGCTTGCCCCCCTCTTTGCCCTGCATTTGCCCAACTCCTGCTCCTTGTTGTCCTTTCTTTGCTCTGTGTGTTTGGAATTTTGGAGCAGCCCGTTGCCATTTCACTTTATTTGCAGCAAATTCTAAGCTGCATTTACAATAGGCAACAACCCGATGCGAGTTGCAACAAAATGTTGCCAGGCATTGGAGGCGCTAAAGGGGGCGTGTTCATGCATAAATTGTGCACAGCTTTTGGGCCTTTTGGCCAGGGCTTTAGGTTTTACTACTTTTGGGCTTATATTTTATTTTATTTCGATGCATATTTGTTGCTGCTCTGCTCTCTCCCTCTCTCTCTCTCTCTCTTTCTGTCTCTCTCTCTCTCTGTGTGTTTTATTCTTTGTATGTATTTTGTGTTTGTGCCTTGCAACATTTATAACTTCAGCAGCTCACAGTCGACAGTCGTCAGCTGCCCCTCGCCCCCTCGCCATCGCTTCCCTTGGCCCAGCCTCAAAAGTCTTTTTATGACGTAAATTAATTTTGTATAAATTACATTTACCATGCAAAACGAAGCTAAAACTAAGAAAGCAACGCGTCAAGCCAACTATAGAAAGCTGCATAAAAAGTGAGCCAAGCAGCCAAAGGAAGATGTTGAAATTGTAAACAGAATAAAAACGGCTAAAGTGTCTGTCCTATTGCAGATGGACATGTTGAAAGCAGGCCAAGGTTTCCTCGGCAGAACTGCAGAAAAGGCAATATGAACAGTGCTCAAAGCAGATGTGAAATCGTCTATCAACAGATAAATAAATGCTGGGATTTACAAGTGCAAAAAGCCCAATGAAATTAATTAAAGTGACAAGAGAGAGAGTGGAGAGAGTATGGTGTGAAAATGAGAATAAATATCAACTTAAAGTTTCTTCTAAGAGCATTTTTCTCTAGGTTTTCTCATGCTTGTCACAAGTGTTTATACTCAACACAAAAGTTTTATGCATTTCATTTTAATTGCAGCATTAAGTATGCGAATTGTATCTATGCGAATTGTATCTTCTATTTGCGATTTCTAATATGAAATTGTAAAGACTTTCATTTGAAGTTCCAGCGAATTAACTCAATTATCACAAATTGATAGTTGATGTACCCACGTAATTAGTTGAATTAATGAATTGAGTAAGCACTTGACAGTTCAAAGTGCATTTTAAATCAGAGCATTGCTTGCGGCTACAGTAGTACTTCGTGAGCTCAGCACTCAACTCAACGATTACAGAGCTAAACCGAAAAAAGTTATTTTCTCCATCATCAGTTTGTTATTACAACATATAATAAAAAATATATCAACTAAACTAAACTAAAATATATCAACTGCGAAACTAGAGGAAACCCAGTCGGAAAGGCTACAGCTGACCGCGACCGACAGTATAATACCCTGTAGAGGCTTACATAATAAAAGTATGTTGATAATAAGTACTTTGAATATAATAGAAGGAAGTACATAGCAGATGTTTCAAGTTTCTATGCATGCATATAGCGCCAAGCTTTTGTATTTGAATTCATACTCGATAAAAAGCTGAGTGTTACGACACCTCATTTACGTCTGCACTTATCGTAGTCGTTCGCTGTCTCGCTCGCATACATGTGCCACCCGAAAAGAGTAACGATTCAATGGAAAAGATTCTTCTATTTATTTTCTGATTATCTATCTTATTTATAAACCGATATTGATGAAACATCTGTTAAGTAAGAAGTGCCTACGTTGAGAAATATGGCCATAATTAGTTCGACTTCCGGGGGAAGGAGGGGAAGTATTCAAAATCCAAAGTAAACTTGATCTGCGTGTGGTATACAGGAACCTTGATGCCGAATTAGGTGTCTCTAGCTCTTACGTTTGCTGAGATCGACTCGTTCATGCAGACAAACAGACGGCAATGGCTCAATCAATTGCTCAAGAATATATATACTTTATGTGGTCTGCCACGCCCCCTACTGCCTGTTACATACCTTTAGCACAAAATTAACATAGCCCTGTACAGGGCATAATATATAGTTATGCAATGGATTGAGCCTACGCATTTCGGCGGTCAGCTGGCTATAACCTTTACTCTATGTCATATATTTTTATGAGGCACATAAAACCCGATAGGAAGTTTCTGCTTTTGCCACTAATTCAAGTAAGATGCGAGTACTTACTTCTAGGCAATAGTTTGCATGGCAGACGGGCGCCATAAAAACTTACTAATGAATTTATGACATGCCAGACAAACAGGCTCAACTGCTGGCGAATTCAAGAGGTGTGTGGCAGTCTGTTGGCTGAGGGAGGGAGGGGAACGGGAGGGGTAGTAGGCGCTAACAAACACTATTTATATGCGCATCTTTGCGGAATTTATGAGCACAAACATTTTTAAGCATTTGCATATGTTAAGTAGAGTGGCAACCCTAGCAGCAGACATAATCACACTTGGGGCAACCCTAGACGTGCTATGAGTTTTCACAGCGTGGGGCCAAAACTATCTAATACTAACAACAACAACAACAACAACAACAACAACAACAACAACAAGAACAACAACAACAACAACGACAACAACAACAACAACAACAACAACAACAACAACAACAACAGCAACAACAACAACAGCAACTGACAAGCAGCAACAACAAGTGAGCTAAAGCCCGCGAGCGCACTAATATTTTTGCAGTCTTGCAAACACCTCAACACATGCCACACACAGATACACACATACACGCACAGACAGTTACTTATACACTCTATTATTTATTTATGCTGGCACCCTCAATGGACCCGCCAAGGACGTCAGCAGCGGCGTTGACGTCGTCCTCGCCTTATCAGAGGCTGCATTTTGTAGCCGCTGGTGTTGTTGTTGTTGCTGTTACTGTTACTGTTTGTTGTTGCTGTTGTTGTTGTTGTTGCTGCTGTGCAGGTTAGATTAGGTTAGGTTAGTCCTCGCTCTTGTTGTTGAGGTTATGTAGAGAGGCGCGCACGTTGCGGGCGCGCCTAAAAACGGATTATAAGGGAATTAAGCATACGCAGCGTGTGCGCCTTCAACACATGTTTAAATTATGTTAAAATTTGTTTAAAGCAGCGCTGCTCTGCAAGATAAACTCACTCGCTGTGCGTATGTGTGACTGTGTGTGTGTGTGTGTGTGTGTGTGTGTGTGTTTTGGCTTTGTTACTGATAAGCTGAGTGTGTGCCAAAGCGAGGGGTGGGGACTGCAAGGGGAGGGCAATGTCGCCGCTTCTTGACTTTAATCGATGCTAATTTTCGGTTTAATTCAACGGTTTTGTTTACATGTGTTTAAAATGCCAACATGTTGTGCGTGCGTGTGCGTGAGAGTGAGAGAGAGAGATAGAGTTTGCTATGGTTGTTGTTGTTGTCACTCTTGGTGTCTGCATAAATAATGTTGTTATTATTATGTTGCCTGATCTCTATTGGATGGGAGGACAATGTAAAAATTGTAAAAATTCTAACAAGAGCAGCAGGTGCAAAGAAACAACGTCATGAGGTCGACTTACACTTGCCACACACACACCTACACTCAATCACTCACACACACACACACACACAGCAGTGCTATCCAAGTGTGAGGCAGTTTTTGATGAAATTATGCGTGTGCTGAATTTGACGTGGCGTTAATAATGTGGCTTATCAGTGGAGTACATTAGGGGTAGTCCTACCAAACAACCCAGTGAGGGAGATAGACTGTTCTGACAGTTGACCCTTGATTTTAGACAAATGTTGAACAGCATCTTAATTATCTAAATTAATGCAAAACAATGTAGCATAGATAATTCAATAAATGTATACGGAAATTTATCTAATTCGATTAAACATTGCATTTTCAAGCGCATTTCCCAGGATAAAGCAAATTAAAGACAATAAATTTAGCTACTCCATTAAGTTTGCTCTCATTTTGCCATGGCTGACCTCTGTTCTTGCTGCTGTGGACTGTTTCAAAATGATTTAGAGAGGCTCTCAACTGTAACCAGCAGCAGCAGCAGCAGGAGAAGCAGGAGTAGCATATCCTTAACTATCGCATACTTACATACATATATACAAGTGTTTGAGTCTACGAGTCTACGAGTCTACGAGTATGAAAAATTACACGCATATATCACTTGAATGGCGCACAATTTGTGCAGATAGACGTAAACCCGAAAATTCATTGAGGCGCAATAACAAAGCCAATGAACACCTTGATGACAGTTAACAAAGTCAACACACAGCAGCCAGCAGAATCAAAGCAAAAAAAACCCAAAATCCAAAGACAACAGCAAATGCAGAAGCCAAACTCGTAGTAAAAGCAACACCAACTATTGGCGAAAACAAAAGGGCGAAAGTATAGCGCAAATTACAGACGAGCTTATTACGCAAAATTTCGCTTAATTAACAGGCAACGAGGCAAGCAGACATCGGAGACGCACAAAAGTAGGCAACAGTTGTTGACTATGGCCATAAGAAGAAGAAGAAGAAGAGAAGACGGGCAGCATAAATAAGAGCTGCTGGGCAAAGACTACACACACATACTCTCTCTCTCCCTCTCTTTATCTCTCTCTCTCTCTCCCTCTCTCATACACACATGTATTCAGTTACTCACATGCTGAAACTCATAGACTTATGGCACCTTTTGCCAGGCAAAAGCAAAGCATAATATATGAACTGACCTTAACAACTTGGAAGCACGGCAAGAAACCCACAACTACAATATATACATATGCATGCACAACACAACACATCACAACACAACACTTGCAACCACATATCTGTCTAGCTATGTAGAACAACAAGTGAGAGTGTTGTGTTCAACAATATATTAGACTACCAAATGCCCTGTGACATAACAAATAACAACAATAACAGAGAACAGCAACAAAAAGAACTAACTTTAGAAGCAAATGGATTAGCATAAGCTGCAAACTGTAACACGCATATACCCCTTAGGCAATAGATAATAGGTAATAGGTAATAGGTATGTGCGATGGCAGCAACATGTGAACAGCGAAAATTTACTTGGGCAACAGAATATTAAATGCCGCGTGGGAATTCTCGCTGTTTATGGCTGCAGCTGAGTTGCTTGCCACATTGCGGCATGCTACGCGTAGTGGCAAGCAAAAGGGAAATGCCACAGACAGAGAAAGGCACAAGGCTGAAGGCAAAGGCAAAGGCAAATAGAGAGACACAGACAGAGGAAGAGACAGAGTCAGGGATGGTTATGGAAGGGCAACTGGTGCTGTTGCTGGGTGTATTAGGGTATCAGGGAGGAGGGATGGAAGTGTGTTGCCATGCTCCAGTAATTTCACTTAAGTCATTATGAGCCATTAATAAAGCCTGCTGTGGACTAGCCAGCTCTATCAACTAGCTTACATAGGTATAAATGTGCTTATATACATATAACTATCTGTCTGCACACCTCTCACACCTCGCACCCCTCACACACCCATCACACACCTCTCCCTCCTCTTGCATTTCACTTTGCAAATCAACTTGGATGAAGATGATGCATTCAATTTCCTGCCACAGTTGAAGCATCGACTTGATGTTTGTTGTTTCGTCTCCTAGATTTTCTTTGTTTATATTTACGTAGACTATTTTGATGTGAATATTCAATGTTTTATTTTTTTATTTATGCAATATTTTTAATGTCAATTGGCAAAGTGGAATTGTTTTAATTTCGTTTATTTAAAACGCTTTTGAAACCACTTTTTAAAGAAGCTCATAAATGCTAACGATTTTAATAGATTATAATACATAGATGTATAAATAAATAAATAAATATATATATATATATATATATATACATTATATATACATATTATATATACATTAAATAATATATATTTATTGACTGTGCATGCTGATTTCATTTTAAGTAAAACAGTAGAAGGTTATATCTGTCTGGGTTTGGTTTCTTACAACTCACTTTTTATGGCATTGACAACTACACAAGATTATAAATTGGAGACTTACAATCCGAAATGTTCATGTTCAACAACTTTGTTCTCAAAAAGAAAGTGATGTACGGTTAGTTAAAAGATGTTAAAAGAAAGTGTTGAATAATGAAAAATACTTTGGTTTTAGAAATTTAATATTAATGAACAAATTTAAATGGGAAATTCTTAATTATAATTCTAGAAATAGGCGCAAATTGAATTTAAGAAGTTGAAATATTTAATTATGTTGTAAAATTATTTGAAATAAATTAAAATAATATTTTTGCTTTTATAATATTTAATTAATTCATAAATTCACACAAAGGTCTTAACGAGAAAACCCGTCAAAATGATCGCTGATTAATATTCTCAATATAATAACTTAATTTCACTGCTATATATAGTTCTTAATAGTTTGGGTTCCCCGGAAAGACAAACTGCGCAACTAGAAAATTGGCTTAAGTTCTAAATATATATTTTGATGTCAGGAGAAGGTGTTGCAACTTGAGAATACAATCGAAACTCATTGAAGCACCAAAAGTCGTCGAACGCAGTTAGATCTGAATAATGTTTGGCCACTTAAACTGCGAAAAGTTCAACATAATCCATCTTTCAATATAGTATTATTACTTGTCCAATGCACTAAGCACCCAAATTGACTTTCATGGCTTCCACTTTCACTTGTGTGGAAAACTTTTAGAATCTTTTGCGCTAAACTTGTTGTTGGTTTGCCTGCATTTTCGATGAAGTTTTCCCCATGTTTTATTTTTTGGCCTTGCGTTCCCTGAGAGGCAGATGGACGGTTAGGGAGAGACAGCGACATAGCGGGACAGACTCTTTTACACTTTTACTTTCATTACCAAAATCTTAGCACTTCAGCTACTTCAGATGCTTCAGACATGTTGTTAGCTCTGTGCTCAATCCTCTCTCATGATAGAACTCTTCTAAATTCGCGTCTAAGACTCAAATCGGTGCTCTGCTAATATTCGGTTTTAGCTGCTCTCTTTCGTTAAACTTCATGGTGTCTCTGCTAAAGAAGGTCGAAATTATATTCAGCTATTGGAATTGCCTGCGTAGCAGAGTTTTTTATAAGAGTAAGTCTGCACATTTCGAAAATATTAGCAGAGCTGCACACCACTGTGTCGACGTTTTGAGCGCAGTCGCCATGGCTGCTGTGCGAGAGTCGTGCAACACTTCTACGAAGATGTGAACGAAGTTGGTGTACTAAAAGATAGTACGAGTGCGTAAATGTAGCATCCATAGCGTTTTTAGGTATGTTGAGAGATACATAGGCAAAATTACAAAAATTAACTGCCATTTCTGAGAGCATTAACAATTTAAGAAATTATATATAAATTAAGCAATATGTATTTTCTAAAAATACTCAAAAAATTATTAATAATTAAAAAGTTTCGAAATATACATTTGCAACTTGAGTTTTAGCAGAAACTCTTATTTCTAACAAACGACTAGTCGCATGACTGGTTTAGCAATGATTCAAACCTCAGGGCAAAGACAAACCCTCGCCTCGCTGGCTGCGTAGAAGTTCGTGTTTGAGTGCAGGTTCGAGTTCGATTCAGTTTGCTTTGTGAACCAAATGATTCAAGGTTCGAGTTCGTCTCAATCGCCTGTGAGCTACGCTTCGACTTGGACCTGTTTGGCGGGACGTATCTACGAAGGCAGAATTTGTATCTGCGTTTAGTCTTCAACGGTCTGCGCGTTGTTTATGTACGTCGCGTATCTCTGCGTTGCGTCAAGTGCAACGATCAAATAAAAGTCGAGTCGAGAAATAAATAAACAAAATTTCACAACTGAAAGCCGCCTAAAAGAAACTTTAGAGGTCTTAAAAATTTAGTCAAAAAGTTGAATAAATTGACAAGCTAACGCTTTATGTGTGTGGGTGTTAAAGTGTGTTTGTGGTGTGTGGTGTGCTGTTGAGTGTTGACTGCGTGTGCTTCGCGATAATTGCGAAAAATGTTTGGCTCAAATGCGTGGCCAAGCCTAAAACAGGCTGAGGCTTGCAATTAAACACAAAAGATACAAAAAGTATCTGCAACTGTAAACAGCCCAACAGAAAATTCAGTGTGTAACCAATCAAAAAGTTAATAACTTCAGTTACAAGAATAATAACAACAGCAACAACAATAACAAGAAATACAAACAACAAACGGCGGCAAGATGCAGTTTTGGATAACTTTGACATTTGCATTGCTTTTGGGTAAGTTATTAAGCGACGCGACTCTAAGCCATGTGCGCCAAAATGTATCTCATAGATGCTTTTGACCGCTGCGGACTGCTGACTGTGGACCACAAAGTTCATGACATTTGACTGCCTAAAAAGAGTCAAAATAACAAATACTCACAAGTACACATACATATCAAATAGAAGATGAGTCCCAAACGCAGACGCGGTTATCTTTCCATATGAATTGTGATGCGCTGCAGACTCCGCAGATACATTCGCACATAACTCCTTCTGTCTGACTGTCGAGGGCATGGAAGCGGGGTGGTTGATGAGGGGGGGGGGTGTACTTCGCTGCTGGTTTTTCTTGTGTTTGCTGTTGACATTTAAACACTTGTTTTTTGCTCGCTGCCGTCGTTGTTGAAGTTGCCGCTGCCACTGCTCACTGCGGTTTCTACTTCACAACACGAATACGTATAATAAAAATGCTTCTTTTTCTTTCATTTTCATTTTTTTCTTTTTTTTTTGGCTATAGCCAAGTGTTGCGCTAACACACGGGACACTTGCCTCCCCCGTCCGCTTGTCTGGCCCACGAGCTCGCTTTAAATGCAAAAGTTTTTCGTATAAATTTTTTCTCAGTCATTTTCCTCAACATTTCTGCAGTCTTAACTTTATTTCTTCTCCTCTCTCCCCTCCCACTCTACCATAACTCTGCTGCTGTTTATTTGATTTATGCGACATAATTCGAAGCGAACTTTGTGGCACACATAATTTAATTTTAGCCATAGCACTTTGCTACCAACTACCAACTGCCTAGTGCCTGGGGCGTGCAACATGCAGCATGCAGTCTGCTTCCCTTTTTTTATTTTATGTATATATTTTTTTTAATATTAATTATTTGCTATTTTGCATTTTTATTGTAAAGTTTGCCGCCTTTGTTGCATAGTTGGTTTGGCAATTTGTTTGTCTGCTAATTGAAAACTATTTGCATAAAAAATGTAAAATGTTTTTAACAACTTTTATACAATTTGTTCATTAAATTTGTGCGGCCTACAGAGTTCTGGTTTTGATTTATTTATTGGGCAGCTGTTAATGAATTGAGCGCGACAACAGAAGGAAAAACAATATGAAAAGCCGATGAGAATATTTAAACATTAAATAATGAATTTGAATTTCAATTCAAACTCAATGCATCGGATTTCAGTTAACACAATTTTAATCATTTTACACCACATGACGAATCTATTAGTAGCCATAGAGAATTTTTTAATTAACATTCTGCTAATGGGAGCATTAACGCGTGTATTTGTATTTATAATCTTAGGGCAGGCATCGAATGAAAAGCCAATGGAAACAGTTTTAAGACGAATTATACAGAAAAGCACTTGCCATATACAAATGGCTTTTCACTTATTATTACTTTTATTTATATTCTTATTTTAGCAGCTTAGCAGCTTAGCAGCTTAAGCAAATTGGACTAAAGTTCGACTATCTTATACCCTGCAAAGTAAGCTGAAGTTATTTGCTTTGTATTACTCATTTATCATCTAATTCTCAAGCTATTTAAATATATATAAAAATATGCGAAGACTTGTAAAATATAGATCTTGATGTTGGATTATACTACATAAATATAGATTTATTGCGGATTTCATAAAAGCATCAGCTATTGAAGAATTATTTGAGAATTAACTTAATACATTCTATAGAATAAATTTATCTGACAATTTGCCAAGGAAATACACTTATTTTCCTCTTACGCCAAACTTGCAGCGGTTCGCTGTGAACGCTTTAGTTTATTATTAAATAATTACTAAGGAAAATAACTTTGTATTATTATCTTTTGTTGAGTTTTTTAAACGATGTTTATTAACATTAATTTGAGTATTTACGAAATATGCCTGAGCATTTAATTTGCTGCCTTCGTCTGCAGGGGCAACATTATTAGCACAGCTGAAGTTGAGGCTGCTGCTCGTCCAGCTCATTCAGTTGATGTCTCTGAGTTTGGCACACGCCCAGGGACATGGACATGGACATGGAGATGGAGATGGACATGAAGAGCAGCTGCCACTGCATGTGGCACGGTCGTAGTAGTAACTCCATTTGCACGCGTTCAAAATTAATGTCAGTCAAGCTGCAAGCCAAACAGGCAAACTGGCAAACTGGTAAGCAGGCAAAAACACGGAGAAATAACAAAAATAATAAAATATAAAAGTAGAGAAAAACCGGCAGGCAAGCTGTTAAAAAGAAATACACCTGCCCCAGAGACCGCAATGGGGCAACTCAGTTTGAAGGCAGTCAAATTTTCAACATGTGTAGCAAGCGACCAGCAAACTCACAACCTACAAAAGGCGGCGCAAAAATTATGATTACGTTTTTCTTCTTTTTCTTTTTCTTTTTCTTTTTCTTTTTTTCTACTTGTTTTTGGCACAACTAGAAAAATTGAGGATGTGGTTAAGACCTAAAGACGGGGGAGGGGAAAAGTGTAAAGAAGCAGGGGGAAAAGTGTAGAATTTACAAATCTTTTTTGTCTATATAAACGTTGATGGGCAGAGAGGACAGAGTCAGAGACAGAGACAGAGACAGAGACAGAGACGGGGAGATTGGCAGCAGCAGGGCTTTAAGCCAAATATGTTGGTTTATGTGTGCCAGATATATGTACATACATGTGTGTGTGTGTGTGCATGTACATGAATTGTCCGTCTTTGCTCTATATACGTATATATAATCCCAGCGATTTACCTAGGCAAATTGAATTAAAGCTTAAACCTCGACTAACATATGGCACTCGGCTCATTCGGTTGGACTTAGCAGCGATTTGGCTTAAAGCCCGTGGCTAAAATCTCTGATGGCATACAACTTTTGACGCGCTTGTCTAAAAGTTGCGTCGCCTGTGTGGGTTATATTATTATGTATGTTATACGCAACCACTTTGCAGTGCATTGAACTGGCTCCGCTTAGAGCTCGGTGCTCGGTGCTCTGTGCTCTTGGCTCGGCTAATCGGTGGGCAGTAGCAGCAACAGCAGCAGTAGCAGCAGCAGCAGCTGGTAGAATGAATAGACTATGAGTTCGAGTACGAGTATGTGTGTGAGTGTGAGTACAAGTACGGATACTCGTCCAGTAAGCCACTTGCTCTGATTAAAAAGTGCTGCGAATTATGTTGAACAGGTTGCGGAGAGGTTAGTGGCAAGTAGTTAGCCAACCCACATAGACATACACATACACATTAGCTTACAGCATGACAAACTGAAAGGGAATGAGTGCAAAATGAGAGACTCTAACTGACCGCAATTGCCTTAGGAAAATGCAAATGAAAATGGAACTCTGCCCCACGTCCCAAAATTTTTCATCTCTCAGGAGATGCTTGGCAAAAGTTTTTCAGTGTAAGACAGCGTTATGGCTGCGGCATTTGCCTGTGATAAAGATGAGTAGTTAATTGAAATGCCTGTTATTTAGATAATTAAATAATACAACATATGCCAAAGTGAAGTTTTTGTATGGCTGAACATTCCGACTTTGGCTCAAAATGGAACTTTTGAAATCCATTAAGAGCACTCTAATATCCTGCTCATATTTGTATTCTTGTCTTCAAACAAAAACTCTTTCCATTCACTTTATTTTAAGCTCTGCTTTACAAATGTGGCATTCTTATTGCCCGTTTATATCTGCAGCTTTTGCTGTGTTACCTTCTGTTACTTTTAAGCAGAGTCTATCCACAGCTTATGATGTCCCCCCTTTGCTTTCACAATATTCACATACGAGAATATGTAATATTTGCCAGCTCATGCTAAAACTGACTATTGCAACTTTCCCAGCACATTCCAACAGTGTGCTCGGCCAGGTATAAGCCCCGATCCCAAGCCAAGGCTGAGTCCATCTACCTAATAGACCTACCAACATGTGCAACTTTGTTGAGGGTTCCATCCGCTGCCCCCATCTCTCATCCCTCATGTTGGATAATTACAACCCCTGTCTTACCTTCTCATTCCCATTCCCATTCCTCTTCCCCTTCCCCTTCGTCTGCTTTTATTTTTTATTTCCATTTGTACAACTCACTCCCGGCTTTGACTTTGCCAACAACTTGGAGACCCGCACAAAATGCTGGTCATTTGTTTTTATGTAAATAAAATGCGCTTCCAAGTTGTTATTGCTGTTTCTGCTGCATATTTGACTGTACTCAACGAGTCGCCTAGTCTGACACTCTTTTTTTGTTTACAATATAAATTTATATATATAATTTACATATACATATACATACATATGTAGCGGTTGTTGCTTCTGTATGTTTTGCAAACATTTTCTGTTTGTGCTGCCTTTAGCTGAAGCTGGAACTGAAGCTGAAGCTGGTCAAAAGCGCACAGCATTTTCCTTTTTTTGTAGTACTTGTTGTTGTGTTTTTTGCAAATTCACTTCCGCCACAGACTTTTGCCAGCAAAACGACAACATAAAAAAAAATTAACACACACACATACACACACACACACCCAGCAAAATAACGAAAAGCAGCAGAAAATTGCTCGCAACTTTGCAACGTCTTTTGCTTTTTTGCTTACATTTTCTTTATGCAATAAAAATAAATAACAGTTTATGAAAATTTGCCAAAATATCAACAGCAACATCAAGAACAACAACAACATCAACAAAATGTGGAGTGACTTTTCCTGTTTTTGGCGGCGGCTTTGCCAACGCGTTTTGCTTGATTTTTCGTTCTATTGTAAAAAGCTTTTTCGTCGCTGCCCATTTAAAAGGCGTTGACAGAGCTGAGGAGTGTTCCCTTTTCAGCCCCCCCCCATTCACTCTATGAACCAAAACACCGCCGTTGTCCCTGCCATTAACTACCCCACATAGCAAATTTGTGCTAACGAGTTGTCGTCGCTCGTTTGGACTGCAGAAAAAGAAAAGATGAAAAAACGAAAGAAAGACAGAAAACCTAGCTGAACTGAGCTGCAAATAGGCTCATGCCTATGCCCCATGCTCCATGCCCCATGCCACATGCCGCATGCCGCAAGCCCATCATGAACCGATGCTGCCAATGTTGTGATGTTGCCTGATGTGCCCTTCCTCGGTGTGCACCGTGTTGTCTTTGTGCTAAATTGAACCAATTTTTTGTGTTATTTTTTGTTTCTTCTTCGTTTTGTACTTATTGCTGTGTTTTTAACTGCTATACGCTTTCATTTTGTTTGTCTTTTTACAAACTCACACAATCAGATGTGTACACACTGTTCATATGCACACATACGTATGTATGCCATGCATGCTATGTATGTATGATGTATGCATTTGTATTTCTCCTTTATGCTGGGCCATCGCTGCGCTTATTTTGCAGCACTTTGAGCGTCAAGTGAGTGAAAACCCAACTCCGAATGCGCTTTCAAAGCGCCAAGCTGTCTATGGTTGCCTCTATGGCTCTATGGCTGTATGCCTCTATTCATGCGTGCCGAGGCTTTTTCACAACTTCCCAGCCTACGAGTCGAGCCTATTTTCAATGCATATGTAATAGACAAGCAAACATGCAAAGATACATATGTGAATTAGAGATGAGCACGTTCATGTTATCGATATTGTTATTTCGCGACCTCACTTTGTTGTGTCTTTTGTGCTCTTCCCCCAACGCATTGCGTGGGAGTCACAATATAAATAAACATTATTAATATGACATCCACATCATTTTCGATTTGGTAATCTCCCACAAATGCTTATGATTATAAATGTTTGTGATTATAATGGTATTTCACAAATTTACTAACATTTTTTAGCTGCTTATTTCATTCCACGCTTTGATTGATAATTTAAGGCATTAAAGTTTTTGCTGAAATTAATTTAAGCTGAGATTAAGTATGTGATTTTTAGGATTATCAATTAGTTAGCAAGCCAAATCCGTTTAATTTAATTTGTTATTTCATAATCTTTCAAGTTACATTTATGTTCCATCACTATCAGTCCATCTTAAGCGCAATGTTTATGTCTATCGAGCTGTGGGTTTGTCTGTGTTTCAAATTGCAGATTTGTAGCCAATGCCACAGCATTCGAAGTGGTCTTGAGACTGCGACTGCGACTGCGACGGCGACTGCAACTGCGACTGCAACTGGGAGTGGGCGTGCGTGAGGTGTCAGTGGCACTGCACCTACCACACGACGGAGTACATCAGCTTGCCTGCCGTCTCGAGCTTCATCTCCATCATCGTCGTTTGTCTGTCGTCAGCTGAAGTTGAAGTTGTGGCAACTGCGGTGGCAACTGGCGGCTCGTGGCGGCCTGCGAGTTGCACTTTGAGGCTGTTGCCATTGCATTTTCGGTCATTATTCAACGTCATTGCAATTTGGCGCTGCCGTTGTCGCTGCTACGGCTGCTGCTGTGGTGGCAGCTTCAATGATGCATAATTTGTAGCGTTATATAAATGCAAGCGCTGTTGATATATTTTTTTATGCTAATTGCATGCAAGTAAAACTTAATACACAGATACACACACACACACACCATATCACTAGCTGTAATTACGTGCGCCGTCGAAAAAAGAAAGTTGACAGTTAGGTGGCGTCAACAACAGCAGCAGCAAGAGCAAACAAGTTGCAACAGTTGCAGTTGCTGATGCTGTTGCTGATGCCTTTTGAATGTTGTTGCATTTGCTGCTTATGACGGCTCGCTCGTAACGAGCATATATGTCTGAGTGTATATATATATATATATATATATATATATATGTGCTAAAGATACATGTGTACAGTTAGGTGTTTGCATCTGATATGTGCAATTATGTACGACGCGCAGATCGAAGCGATAAAGCAGCAACATCAACAGCAGCAGCAACAGCAGCCGCAGCAACATTTGCGAAAGCAACAGTAAAAAAGCCAAAAGCAAAGTATTTTGTACATATTTTTGCAATATTTTGGATTCAGGAAATTTAAAGTGTAAAGTTGTCTTAAGATATTTGTAACTTAAAGTCAAGTAATTCAAATTTTTTATAGCAAATGCAAATGCAAACAAAGGCAAACGTCTGTGAAATATGTCTTAGCTTATGCAGTAAACTTGCAAACTCAATATTATTTACTATTATTTACCATAAATGAGCATGACTTGATCGAAATTTTGTATTAAAAGTGTTAACTCACACACTATTTGCTTGTTGAGTTCAAATCAAAGTTCTTTCGTGAAATAAGCAGCACTAAATAGAAGAATGAACTTGTAATAATTGCTAAACAACGCCGTTGGCCAATTAATTAAATTTAGTACGCACGATGAGGCAGCTTGTTGGCATATGCTGCTATAAAAGCTGCCATAAAAAACGCTTTACGTACGAAATTACAAGTCAAACGTTGAAAACGCTAGCGGAAGCAGCCGTTAAAAGGCACTTAGTAGCGCTTTAGAAGCACCCAGAAGTACCCCAAGTAAGCAAAGTACCACACTCCTCTTCCTCCACTTGCTCCTCTTGCTCCATTTGGCAACTTAGGAAGCTTACCATGCTGATGTTTACTTTAAGGCAAACATAAAAATTCATTAGAAGCGCTTTCAATAAATTATCAAGCTGCATTAATACGCTCGCTGCGCAGTTGAATATGCGCTATCAATGGACATTAATCTGTGTGGCATCAAGAGTGGAAGATAGAGAAGAACGCACACAAGGGGCAGAAGGGCAGAAGGGAAGTACATTGAGGACACGACACCAGTTGGTGTTGAGTTGACGAGCTTCATTGAGTTGACTGAATTTATGCTAAAATGATTTAGCTTGATTTCTACACCAACTTCTACTTCTGGCTATGCAAAATGCGCGGGGGGGCGGCGGGGGGAAGAGACTCAAGTCAAATTGCACAGCTGTAAGTTGAATGCTCGACTACTGGATGTGTGTGTGTGTGCTATTCAAGTGATGCCAATTAACAAGTCAGCCCTGCCAGCAGTGCGAATCGATATTTACTCAATTAATTTATTACTTCCGCTAGCAGCGACAGCAACAACAACAACAGCAACAACATCAGCAAGAGCAGCAGCGATTTTTCATTCATAAAAAAGTCAGTTAGCAGAAGTTGGCCAACAAAAGCTGATGAAGCGTCGTCAGCGCTGTCAGCGCCCAGGCGCGTCGTGCGAGAGTTTTCGAGTCACTCTCCCGGCACAGGAAGCAATCATCGTGCTACAAGTCATATTAACTTACGTTTGTCGCACAAAAACAACAACAACAACAAAGATATAAAACAAAAAGCAACAAAAAATAAATAAAAACAAAGAGAAAAAGAAAAACCCGAACAAAGCAAAGCGAACCCCAAACTCACCTCTACGCAGAATCACAGCAAAAAACAGAAGCTAAAGCTAAAGTTGTGGCCGAAGCAAGCCAGCTGGGCCGGTTCCAGCTACAGAGACAGAACTCAGCTTGAATTGGAGCGAAGAGCTGGAGCTAGAGCTGGAGTTGGAACTATAGCTGGATGGTCAGCATATGTTGTCCGACAAGTTTGCGCATGCGAAAGTTGAGATCTCAGTGCATGAAACTATCAATGAAGGAGACCTCAACTCGGTCTTCCCAGGCCAACAAAATGCGAGCAGGTGCAGCTCAGCTCACAGATACTTCAACTGAATCTTGTACACGCAGACACACACACAGAGGCACAAACACACAGAGCCTCATACACATTTCATAATGATGGATGGCTATGACTTGTATGTGCGGTGTGTATATCTGTGTGTGTTGTGTGAGACCCGCCCAAGCCGGTTTTGGACAACAGCAGTTGTCAGTGCCTTTTACCCCCTCTGCTGGCTCAATTAAACTGCCAGGGACGTGTCCGAAAACCCACAAAAGTGTACGGTAACTCTGGCCCAAAAAAAAAAAAGAAATAATACAACAACAAATTGAATTAAAACAAGACGCGACAATGTGAAAATTGTTTAGTGTTCTTTTTTTTCAATTTGCCGTTTTCAGTTAGCAAGAACAGGTATAACAACGTTAACAACGTTTACAACAAGCATAATAATATCCAATAGTAGGTCGATGTCGAAAATTATCGAAATTAATCAAGAATTTAGATTGTGGGAAAAAATAAATGTTGAAAAAAAATGTTGATATAAAAACAATTGCAATAATAATACAGTAATACAATAGTTAAAATAATAATAGTGTAACATTAATATAAATATTGATAAAGGTTATACAATAATTAAATCTGTCTTGAAAATTGTTAATAAATATTCAAAGAGAGTCAAATAAAGGGAATTTGCTGATGTAAACTAACATAATGAAGCCAGTCGCGAATTAACATTCTAGAAGTACGAAGACTGTATTTCATAATTCTCTTCTTGTAATAACATAATAATAACATAATATATCAATAACATAACTATTAAATAATAAATGTTAAATATTATGGGAAACTAATATAATCAAATGGAACTTCAGTAAAATATTAAAAGATAAATGTAAAAATAATTAAATGATGACTGCACCTACACATTGTGTGTGAAACTATTAAGTTAAAATGGCAAAGCATTAGCAACATACAGAGCGACAACAACAAAGATAGATTTTGGCTTTAAGCTGAGTGTTAATTTTGATAAATGAAGATTTTGGTTGCTGGCTATATGGAGCATTATAACCCCTACTTCCTGACTTCTCCTCACCTTGTCTATGACTTACAAAGCCGGACTAAGCAGCGGCTATGTCGGCTTTGCTTAATTATGGGTTCCACTGTTGACTGGCCTTTGTTTTGCCTCTTGTCTCTAGTCTTCAGTATTATTGTGTATGTTGTCTTGGCATCAAACTAATCAGTTTGAAGCCATTAATCTGACCAGTGTGACCGTGTTCGTTATATATGTTTCTTGTTTCAAGTTGCACTGCAAGTGTGTCTCTTCGCTTTGGAGTGTCGCTTGATCGCTTATCTAACTTTTGGTTGGAGCTCCGTAGTCAAATGTTATGCTCGAGTAGTTTTTAAAATGCTGTCAGATAACTTGAATTTCAGGCCCGTCGTGCTTGACTGGCTTTTGAGTTCTTAAACTAAGTCAAGTTGGGCGTAGAGTGCAAAATAAAGTGTATTTCTGAAGATGAACAAATGAAATCTGTGGACATCACCCGCATTTGTTCACACGCACCTCTATAGAAATGCACATAAATCTTAAGACTTAATGAACACATCCTTGGAATTACAAATAGGTAATATGAACAGTTTTGTCCGCAATCAGACGGCCATTAAAATTAAACAAAAACAACAAACGAGCGGTCGTCAAAAGACCAAAATCACACAATCCCACAGACGACAAAAAAGTTTCAATCTGCATACATAAATAATATTAAACAAAAAGCAAAACACAATACTCGCACTCAAAAATATACTAAAAACTTTTCAACAGACTCGCAGAAACTCATTCATGGATCCACTACGTGTTCCCGGGCACAAGGCATTCAAATTAAAAATAAAAGTATGAAAAATAATATATGGATATAAAAGGCAAATGGAATTGCATACATATTATTTGCATAATATTTTCGATTTTATCGTTGACTTAATGATTAAAAATCACACTTTTTATGCGAAACAGACTTAAAACTTATCTGTCACGCGGTAGTTGAGAATCCAACAGATAATTTTAATACGAGTCGATAAATTAATACATTCCATTTAAGCTTATATAATAATTCAGTTTGTTTTATGACACTGGATAAAAAGAATACGAGAATTTTCAACGGAAATTGTTTATACACAAAGGTTATAAAAAGAATAATATGTCAGCTTTGAATTTATGATTCTGATATTTTCTTAACTCGCTTTGCTGTGGATTTTGCACATTTTTATGTAGATTAAATGGTTTTCCACACTATTAAATAAAAAATACTTCTGGTTTTGATTAAAATTTGTTTATGAGAGAGTTCTTCAAATGCTTATAACTTATTATATAATTCAATTTTAATAATCTCTTCAAATTTGTTTTGAAAATATTTATAGCCCAGTTGCATGTTAAACTTATTTCTTGGTCCCACACTTAGCCACGTCTACAAAGTTCAGCACGTCAATAAAAACAGAAGAAATATGCAGTTTGACCTTTTGGCGAGACAGACAGGCAAACAGCTTGGCAAGACAAGACATTCAGAAAAACAGAAAAAAATGTAATACAGAGCCAACGGGCCGATTGGGCCCAGACATTATAATTATGCAGCTGCCACATACACAAACCAACGGCAACGGCAATAGCAACAGCAACGGCAACAGCAACAGCAAGGGGCAAGTGTGGCATGCAATAGCTTCGTGTCTTGGCATTTGCCAAACGACAAGTGCAGCCGTCGATCGCTGCCAGAGCTGTCGATCCGCCGATCCGTCGATTCGACTATCCGCCAATTCACAGAGCGCATTAAACTAAGCCGGGCAAAAACGTCAAAGCCAGGTGCGTGCTCTGGGTGCCCAACACAGAGATACTTGCCACTCGACTATACAAGTATAAGTATAAATATATATAGAGCTAAGTCTAGAGTTAGCTGGGGCTGGAGCTGAAGCTGTTGCTATTGCTGGCCTCTCACATTGGCCAGTTAAATTGAAATTCAGTTTAATATGCGTCGCAGCTGAAAGCCTCTGTCTTTGAGCCAACAGAGACAGAGAGCGAGAGAGAGAGGGGGGATTATCAGTTCGTCGTTACCGGCCCACGTCTTTGTCGTCTTTGTAAACCATTCATATGGCGGTAGCCATTCATAAACCCGTATTTGAGGCACGCAGGTTGTGGCGACGGTTCAGTTAGTTAGTGGCACTCGAACTGGTTTTTTTTAAAGCCATGGCTAGCGCAAAATGTTGCTTTTGATTTCTTTATGAGTCTATTGCTGTACCATTTTTACGAGTATATATATATGCTCTCTTGATTTTTTATTCAAATACCCTACGGACCTGTGGGCTGTGTCAATGGACCAGCTCTGACTGTGCGTACTTCTGTGTGTGTGTGTGTTTGTGTGTGTGTGTGGGCGGGTGTATGGGCTTTGGCTTTAAGACCGGTAGTCATACTGTTAAGATTCAAACTTAACACATTAAACCCAATGTCAGCCCTCGCCAAAAACGTTTGCATTGCTTTACAGCGCGAACAAAAACAAAACCAAACAAAGGAAACAAAATATCAACAACAACGTATAAAAAAAAAATTAATTTGCCTACCACAAAATATAACAACAATAAGTACAAGAAGTGGCACAAACTTTGCCCATTTGCAGACAAACACCCACCCAAGTTTTACGAGCGCACTAAATAATATTTTGTTGCATATTTTAAGGCGCTTGCGTTGTCGCTCGTGGTTCGTCCTCTTCGCTTCATTGGGCCAACTTTCTGTTGGTCTCTTCTTCATTTTGTTCCCCGTTTTCGTTATATTCTTTTCTATTTTCACTGACTAATTTATTTTCATAGACTGCCGACACAGCGATCTTCTACCATCTTTCCTTCGGTTCTTTTGCTGTTTGCCTAGGTGTTGCCTATGATTTTAATGCTTGCCCAAAATTTATGACTCATAAAATTTGTCAATTTTTTTTCCCAAAACGCATTATTTTTTCCCCTCCCGCCGCCTGTATGTGGGAGTTTTGAGATCTTCAACTTCAGCCCACGCACACTGGTGACAAAACAACAAAACAACATAACATTTTCAACGGGGTCGGACAACTGAAACGAACCGGACGAACGTATAAACCTCCGAATGTTTCGTTGAGTGGCTTATAGTCATAAAATCATCAAATCTATTACAGTTCTCTCTCGTTTTATTATGAAAAAGACAACAAAAATACTAAATTGGTTTGGATTTATTTATTTTGTTATTGTTGTTGTTATTTTTCTGACTCTTCCGAATGCTGTTAAATTTCATTTTAAAAGTGTTGTTAAGCTTTAGTATTTTTTTGTCAGCCGACCTTTTATTTTTATGTATGAGTACGAGATTGGTAGCTATACTTTTCTCACTTTTTAGATTATTTAGGATTAGTTAGTTGTTTATTTTTCGTAGTTTATGTGCTCAATTTGGCATATTTGGCAATGTGGATAGCTTTTGCTATGTTTTAATTTTCGTGAATTTTAGCTGAATAAATATGCTGCATTTAATTACCAACTTTGTATAAATTTTTAAAAATTCCAGCCCTTAATTTGGCTAATTTGGTTCTGCCCGCATGTGCCAGCCGCAAAATACTTTCAATTTTCAAAACAATTTTTTTGGCTGCGGTCTGAGAGAACAAAAAAGCCAAACAACAAAAGCAAAAGTCTAAAACTGAAAATAATAAGTGGAAATATTTGGATGCATATTTGAAAGAAAAAAAAGAAATAGTTGACAGTCGAGAGAGTTCAAAAGGGGCAATAATTTTTATTAATTAATTAAAGATGAAAGCTTCTCCGGTCAGCAATGGATGAAGTAGTTGGGAGCACATCTTCATTGCCGGCCTCGTTCATGTTCATCTAAAATGCTCATGAAGCAGAAAATAATTAATGTTAATGCTATGACTGGCCGGGTTGTCTCGCGCGCTCACTCTCTCTCTCTCTCTGTCTCTCTCTATCTCTCTTACACTGCTTATCTCTCGCTGTCATTGTCTCGGCAATGGCGCTCTAATTTGTTCAAACCGCAAAGTTCATAGCAAATTAGTTGATTAGTTTAACGTTGCTGCCAAAGAGGCTGTTCGCTGTGGGATGCTAGGGAGCGGGGGAGGTGCGGACTGGTGTTGGACTGAAGCTTGTGGGTATGATGGTGCTCTGATGGTGATGGTGTTGTGTGTATAACAATTTGATATGGCTGGTCACATTTGTTTGGCTGCAAATTTTATAATTCAATCAGTGCACAGGACTCAACAAACGCACAGTGATAGAAAGACTTGGTAATGCGGTAATTTGACTAAAATTTACCCAAAAAGTCAGACAGAGAGAGAAAGAGCGATGGAAAGAGATGGGGAGGATCATTTTGGAGGTCGTTATTGTGGGCTGTGCGTTACGCGTGAGTCAAATGCTTTTTATTGTGAATTTATTAAGCGTGCCCAAGGCGAACATTAAATGCTCGGTCCGTGACACTAAAGGAGGACTCAGAGGCCGGGCGGAGCTATAAAGATAGCCAAGAGCACAAACAATAAAGGAGAATATTGAAATCGACGAAAAGTGAATACGAACGATGAACGATGAGCGATGAACATCCGTAAAAAGGATGCGGCAAAATATTGTTATTGAATATATGAAAAGGAAACACACAAAAGGCTGCCAATTGCCAAAGCATGCACAATTAAATGGAATTATTCTTAATATGTGTATACAATTTACAAAGAAAATATATACCAAAAAAAGAAAGAAAATGGCAACATATATGCATGCATACATAATAAATTAACTCAGTTCAGACAGCAATTAACTTGAACTCTTACAACAAGGTTCAATATATCAATTATGAATGCGCTGAGTGAAAGACAAAGTAGAATCTCCCCGAATTATAAAACATTAATATAAATATTTAAAAAGTTTTTATTATACGTTTAAGCACTCCCATTCAGTCTGCCAAACAAGTTTTACTTGAATTCTGAATCTGATTGATAGATTTATGTATATATTTAATGCGGGCTGCGATATTTATGAGTTTTAAACAATTCTAAAATTTGACAACATGCTGTGAAATCTGAGCTCCAATTTGTCGGCACTAAGCAAGCAACCGATTCTATAAATAAAATATAATAATAGCCTCTGACAACGACAGCTTCTTAGTGAATATGAGAGCCGAACAAACCGCTTGAAGAAATTATCTAAATAGACTATGAACCTAAGCGGATCAGCTACATCCTTAACCTCATCCTCATCCTTGTGTTTAGCATTGAGTTGAGTCTAGTCGAGTCGCGTGCACACCATTTACTTAACTGGTTTTCAAATCATAAGCCTTTCCACATATCCGCATCATGCTGTGTGGGTGTTATTGTCGTTTTCAGCCCTAAGCCACATGTTGAAAATAATTGTCATGGCTACCCCCAAGAATTCTATTCGCTGCGCCATTTAAAACAATTCCAAACACTTTGTGGGCGCTTAACATAGCTGGCAACAAATTTGACACCAAAGCCGCTTTAATCAATATAATAAAAGACATTTGTTAAATTAACAAAACTCGTTGCGTTAACAGCACAGCAAACAAACCAAAAAGCCAAAAAATAAAAGAAACGAAAACCAAAAAAAAAGAAGAAATTTTAATTAAATTTATAACGCAAAGCCGCAAAGAGCGCCTAGAGCTCTATAGGAGAGATTTATGTGACCGTTAATTTTGTCAAAGTCATTCGAGTGCGTGCTGTTGTTGTTATATTTGTTCATGTTGCTTTTGTTGTTGTTGTTGTTATTGTTTTTGTTGACGCTAAGTGTCCTGGCGCAAAAAGGAGTGCGAGAAAAAACCTCACCGGATTTCCTGTGATATGCCACAATATTTTCCATTAACGCGCTGAAGTTGCAGGCAAACAGAGAACAGAAACTGGTCTTGATAACAACTACAACAACAGCAATACCAGCAACACCAGCAGCAGCATCAGTTGGAGAAAAAGAAAAATATTAAGAACAACAACAGGCAACAGAAGGCAAGAGAACAAAAAAAAAGGAAGCAAAAGCATGAAGCAAAATATGCGTTGTCCAGTCCAGTCCAGTCGACGAGTAAAACGAGTGTATATAGTAGTGCGGAGAGTGTAGAGTGTGTAACAGAGTCCAGATCCAGGTTCAGGCCACTTCACTCTGGATTGTCTCTGAACAACAATATGTTGCGTTCTCTGTTGCACGCACAGTAGTCCGCTGTCTGCCTCTTGCCTGCTGTGCGACAGAGTCTGGCTTTGTATGAGTTAATGACTTGTAGATAGTTTAACTTACAAAGCAGCAGTAGACAGGGACTGAAGCAGTATATAGAGTACAGAGAGACACAAAAGTATGAGAGGGTTGCATCTTTGCGTTGACCATTAGTGCGACATCCGGCGTTGCGCATCGCTTGCTATTGCCACACGTAGTCCACAGACCATGCTCAAAACTATTAGCAAGCTTTAGGCCTAGGCCAGCTATCACACATAAACACACACACACACCCATACAGTCTTCCATACAGCATACACTCACTTAACTTGTGGCCGAGTTCGAGTCGAAGTCACAGGATCGGCAGTGGCATCATCATCAACATCAGCATCGACTGACTGCATGGAACGGTTTTGTGGTTAAGCTGTTAGTTTAGTTTGCGTACAATTTGTGGGACCAGTTGACAATTACTGTTGGCCCTAAGACCAAAGCCTAAGACTCCTTTACCGCTTACCGCTTACCACTTACCGCTTACCGCTTGACCATTGGTCACCAGTCAGAAGGCATGAATGAAATGGGAAACCGGTTTACTTCACCCATCTTTAGTTCGTCTTTCATTTACTTTGCACTTTACTTCACTTTACAGCGTGTGTTTTCCTTTTCTTTTTTTCACCCTCGCACCGTCTCTCACTCTTTTTCCCTTACCCTCTCTCGTTTTGTTCTTGTTCTTTCTGTGCCGAGTGTATTGTCGGTGCTTCCTACTGTCACACTTCAAGGATTTCTTTGTTGGCCATCCTGCCATGCATATGTGTGTGACAATTACCCACTGCTTATTGTCTTGTATATACATATATACCATAACCATGGGTAGTGAGGAGGGGAACAGTGGAAGAGGGGCACAAGGGGGGACTGGGGAGTCACCACGTAATGACACTAAATGAGTTGTAGCCAACCGGAGACGCTTCTTGGGCTTGGTCTCTGTTTTTGTTGTCGTTGTCGTTGTCGTTGTCATTGTCGTCGTTGCAAATCCTGTCAACTTGTGCAGTTTTTGTTGTTGTTGTTGTTGCTGTTGGTTAATTGCCGCAGGAAATGTTCTGGCTGTGCAGTTGTTGGTCAACTGACTCTTGGTCTTTGCTCTTAATTGCTTGAACTTTGGGCCAAGTAATGCAGCCCAGCCACATGCAAATTGAGTGACTAACTTCAACTGCGGGTGGTCGATGCTCTCCGTTTCCGTGGCAACTTAATCATATTCAATGTATTGCTCTATCTATGTGAATATGCTAATGTATATACATGGGTATGTAGTTCATTTCGTGTCCAAGTCCAAACGGAAATCGGGTTCGTTTCAAGAGCGTGTAGCCTCGCTCCATCTTGTCTACGACAAATAATCAATTAATCCATTGATGAAGTCCACGACAGCGACGTTTATTTGTTGGGCCATTTGTAGGCACGTCTCACGCAGCGTTCGGATGTTTGCTTTGCTGGTTCCTGTCCCGCACAGTGGCACAAAAGCGCACAAAAACCCTGCCAATCAATTTGTATTTTGAAACCAGTTTAATGTATTACTTTGAGCATTTAATTCTATCGAATGCAACTAATTGAACTTGTTTTGATATCCAATCAAGTTGAGAATGAATCAGTAATTTATGTGTTGTTTCTGTGATAAATGATTATTAATTTCAATGACAGATTAAATGAGTTAATCGATTGAAGATTAATAGAATTTGCAATTAGTTGTAGATTTAATTTGCACACTAAATACATAATGACTTATTTTTCAGCTTAGGTTTTCTGTAGAGTAAGGACAGTGTGCGTGCTTTTATATTACCTATGTAGATTGCTCTAATGCTGATTAGGTCGACGACAACATTTATGTATATACACACACACACGCACAGTCACACACACGCTCACACACTCACATACTCACAGTTAAGTAGTCTGTTCAATTTGGTATCGAACGTGGCCTGGTCTTTTCTTTAAGACATTTTAATGCTAATGAGCCGCAAGCTGTAGACCTACTTCTTCGCTTAGGTGTGGGCTGAAACAGCGACACACAGACTGCCAACGTTCAGACCAAAGACAAAGACAGAGACAGAGACAAAGACTGAGGCAGAGACGGAAACTGTAACTGAAGCGGAGACTGAGGCAGAGACTGAGGCAAAAAGATAGACAGAGACATGTCCATGTCTCAATGACAACCTGAGAGTGCCCTGACACATACTCGTACTTTCGTATCCCACAGATGTGAGCCATATGTGAGCATGCAAAGAAATAAAAGGAAAATAAAATAAAAGTTGTTCCAAATTAGTGAGATGTGACTGAGCTGCGGCGTTGGGACTTACGCTTAAGTAATGTGTATTTTATGTGTGGGCTGCAAATGTAGGTAAATGTAACTGTGACTCTGACTGTGACGGACTGACGGCTTGACGGCATGAGGCCGTGACAGGTCGATTCATCGATTCGTCGATTTGCCGACTTGTCGATTGCGTTGGCAATTCAACTGGATTCAGCTGCAGTTGCCAACTACGTGCGCAATTGTCGAACGTGCCGATTAACAATATACGAATTTGTTCCTCTATTTCTGCTCCTCAGTTGACGTCAATTGCAATGCTCAGGTAACCGTCCCCTCATCCTCGGCGCCCGCCTCTCCACTGGCTGTACAAAAGTTCCGGGTTACTCCACACGATCTGCAAATACTGGAGGGCACGGACACGCTGCTACGCTGTGAGGTCTCTGCCCGTGCTGGGAAGGTGCAATGGACGAAGGACGGTTTCGCGTTAGGATTCTCAGCGGTTATACCCGGTTATCCGCGGTATTCCGTGCTTGTGGATGCTGGCCATGGCACATATAATTTGCAAATAAAGAACGCCACGTTAGAGGATGATGCGGAGTATCAGTGCCAGGTGGGACCTGCCGCTGGCAATCCGGCAATTCGAGCTAATGCCAAGCTAAGCATTGTCGCTGCACCGAGTAGCATTTACATCGATGGATATTCACGAAATGCTAAGGTTGAGGTCATCGAGCGTCAGAATTTAACGCTTCAATGCGTCACTGAGAATGCCAATCCTGCGGCTGAGATTGTCTGGTATCAGGGAGAGACGCCAGTGACATTGGGTAAGTCCCTCTTTGTCTCCAGCATGTTGAACATTCACTGACCTTAGCTGATTCACGCAGTGCCCATTGTCACAGTGAATCAAACTGCAGCTAAACGCTTCCGCACCAGCTCCACCTTGCAACTGCAACCTCGTTCCGATGATGATTACAAGGAATTCTCCTGCGAGGCCCGCCACAAGGCGCTGCCTCCAGATGTGCCCATGCGTGCTCAAGTCCAGCTATCTGTGCTTTGTAAGTCGACCCTTTGGTATGATAGTGTTCTTAGCATGTAACTGACTTGTCCACTCCCCAATCAGATCCTCCTGGTCCGCCATTCTTTGAGGGATATAGTCAAGGGGAGACCTTACGCCGTGGTCAACAGCTTCAGATTGCCTGTCGCAGTCGTGGCGGCAATCCTCCAGCTCAGTTGGTATGGTATCGCAATGGTGAGGTCGTTAGTTCACCTCAGCGTACCTCGGGCCGTCTCTCGGAGAATGTGTACAAGTTCACGGCCAATGCATCTGACAACGGCGCTAATTTGGTCTGCGAAGCAAAGAATCTGTTATCAAACACGCCCCTGCGTGCTGAACTCAATCTGACGGTCTTATGTAAGTCTCTTAGATCTCCTTTAGCTTCCCGGTTATAACCATATCATAAATATAGATGCTCCGAAGGATGTATTCCTCAGTGGTGCTACCCAAGCCAAAGTTGGTGACTTGGTACAGCTGAGTTGTGTTACGGCTCCTTCGAATCCTCCGTCTCGTATCAACTGGTCCATGAATGGACGCCCATTAACTAATAGTACCTATAAGACCTCAAGCAGCTCGGATGGTGGCTGGGTGAGCAGCTCTAACATTACCTTGAACATCGACTCCCAAAGTCGCACGTTTGTCACCGTTTGTCATGCGCTCAATGCGGAGCTCTCTCAGAACGTTGTCGGTTCCCACACGGTGAATGTTTTGTGTAAGTAGAACTACGGAACTTCTGTTCAGTTTCCTTTAGCCACATCTGTTCCTTATAGATCCTCCTTCACCTCCTCTGCTGACTGGCTATAACAATGGTGACATTCTCATCTCCGGATCCATATTGAAGCTGCAATGTAGCTCGGCTGGTGGCAATCCTCCACCCACTTTGCATTGGTATAAGAACGATAAGCGGGTGAATGCAGCCTCCAAGGTAACGGAAAATAAAATCATCTCGGAGCTGTCGCTGCTGGTGAATGCCTCCGACAACAATGCCATCTACAAGTGTGAAGTTCAAAACGCTGCCATCGATATTCCTCTGTTTGCTACCAAAACGCTGGGAGTTCATTGTAAGTAGTTTACTTCTATATGTTAATTAGGAACATATCTTCTAAGATGCTGCCTCCTCCAGTTCCTCCCGAGACTGTCATGATTAGCGTTGCACCCAAAAATCTGGTGCCCGGCATTCGGGCCAAATTGATTTGCGATTCCAGCTCTAGTAATCCTCCAGCCAAGATTAGCTGGTGGAAAGATGGCATACCTGTTGAGGGACACAATCTGGCCAATCGACCTGGTCTTTGGGGTGGTTCGGTATCCACACTGGAAATGCATGTGAATATTACCCAAGATCTCGATGGATCCATCTACACCTGCCAGAGTCACAATGAAGTCCTGCAGCGCAGCGTTCACGAGACCATCAGCCTGGATATACTTTGTAAGTGCTCTCAGCTAACTCGCCTCTCCTAATCTCTTCTAAGCAACAATCTCCATTGTGAACAGTTCCTCCCAAGTTCGATACCGCTCAGATAACCACTTTTGTGGGCGTTGAAGGTGCACCACTTCAAGTGGAACTTCACGCCAGCGGTAATCCCATGTCAATAAGTTACACCTGGACTAAAGATGGTCTGCCCATCAGCAGCAACTCTCTGAGTGGTCAACGATTGATCTCAGATGGACCTCGTCTCAATATCAGTCGCCTCAATCGCAACGATGCGGGTATCTATGTGTGTGAGGCGCTTAACACACAGGGCACAGCCATGTTGGAGATTCAAGTTGTGGTGGAATGTAAGTAATCTTAAGTTAACCCGACTATCTGGCCAGTTGCTCAACTTGATCTTCAAATAGATGCACCCAGTATAACCTCTGTCACAGAGGGTCAGAGCTTTGTTTCTGGCGAACAGGCTGTGCTGGCCTGTCAAGTGCAAGCTCGACCGCTGGAGGCGTCCCATGTGCGCTGGTCACGACCAGGCTACGACTTTGCCACACACACCACCTCCAGTTTTGAGAACAACACCGCCTTTCTGCACATCGAGAATGTACAGCGTGATGACATTGGCAACTTTACCTGCACTGTCGATAATCAACGTGGTCCTGCAGCGTCACAGAATGTGCTTCTTGTGGTGCAGAGTAAGTTATAGAGCTTTATTCGGGCAATCCTTGACAGCAGCTAACCCAAATTTCTATTGGCTGCAGCTTCTCCTGAGATTGATCACTCTCCTGGCTACACACGATTCGCAGCACGTCTGGGAATTAGAGCTCAGCTTATTTGTCGTGCTTTGGCTTCCCCACAGCCCAGTTTCATTTGGCGACGACATGGCAAGGATCTTAAGATGCAGCGCCGCAACAAATTCACCAGTGTCGATCGTCAGGTTGATCCTCTACACTTTGAGTCCGCTCTGCTCGTGGAGAGCACTTCAGCTGATGACTATGGACAATACGAGTGTGTGGTGCGCAATTCGATGGGTCAGGCCAGCACCACGCTTGAATTCAGTAAACCCTCGCGTCCAGATGCTCCACTGCAGTTGCGTGTGGGAAATGTCAGCGATACAAGTGTGGAGCTATTATGGACACCTGGCTTTGATGGTGGCATGCAAGTCTATTATCGCATACACTTCAAACAACATGGTGAGGATAAGTACAAGTTCGTGGATGCCAAATCGGGGCAACACAATATCACGCTGGAAGGCCTGAAGCCCGGTGGCACTTACTATTACTCCGTTATGGCACACAATGAGGCTGGTGGCAGCAAGTTCCTGCCGGACATCAAGCTGACCTTGAGCAAAGGCTCCCAACCACACTCTGCGGAGTATACGGAAAAGGATGAACTACCCAATGTGATGATCATTGGCATTACCTCGGCAGCCATGGTTCTTCTGGTATTGAATGCGGCACTTGTTGCCTGGTTTGTCATCCGACGGCAGAACAAGTCACAGGGCGAAACGGAGCCCAGCAACGATGATGCATACTCCAAGGATGACAATCAGTCGGTATATAAGGTAATTAAGCTTCAGCTTGTTGCAATTATTGAATAAACCCAATCTAACCCAATCCTAACCAGCTACCCATCACTGCATTGCAGGCGGACGTGCAGAAGAAAGCGGCAGCATCCACATATCTCGTGGAGAACGTGGACATCATACAGTCTACGGCGTATCCGCCCAAATACCAGGAGAGTTCCATGTGCACACCCCCCTATCCGCTGTGCAATCCGGACTTCACACGCACCCTTCCCAATCCCAAGCGGCACAGTCAACGCAATAGTGCCACGGGTCTAATCGAGGGCATGCCCATGCGAGCCAAAGACGATCATATGTTGATCTCCAATGGCCTCTATATACCATCGCCCTCGCCTGCCTCTTCGCTGGTCATTAAGGGCAGCTACATATCATCGCCATCGCCAGCGCCGCCAGCTGATGGCTCCTATTTCAATATGAGCGATAAATACATGTCCTATCCACCTGTGGTAAGTTGACCAAGTTCTCTCGTCTCAATTTCTCTCGAAGAGTTACATACATTTTCAATGTGAATAAGATCGTTAATACCTCTCTCTTCATTCTAAGACTTTTAGTTACTGAATGAATGCTATAATTTAGAATTATCTTGATAATATTGAACAGTATTAGCGCGGAAAGTAGTGAGATATTTGCCATATTATTATCTTTAAATTATGTTAAAAGTAATAATTACAATTTAACTACTAATTTTGTCAGCATTTCCACACGCTTTCGAATGACCCTCGTTAAGCTCTCTGATAATGATAACGGCTTATTAAATTTAATATCTACTTTATGCCTTTTTTTCTCTCTTCTCTTTAATTTGTCTTATAGACCTACTAAGCCGTGCAGCGCGTCAAAGACGAAGGAAAACAACAAACACCAGCCAAACCCAGCTAGACTGATTGACATATACACACACACACGCATACACATACATATGTACATCGCAACCACAGCAGAAGCAGACAACAGCAACAATAATAACAACAACAACAGAAACATGAACAGATAGATATAGAAATTGAGTCGATTTCAGTCATTAATAGGGATTTCTTATAGACGTTTTTGCTTCGTTTGGTTGATAGTGTTGCTGTTGCGAGTTTTTTGTTTTGTTTTCTGTTTATAATTATTACTAAATGACGTTGATTATTATGGAGCGCAAATGGAGGAAACATGTTGAATGTATTTTGAGAAAAGACATTTGCATGTGGCGCTCGAAGGCTGTGATAAGTACCTGTATCCAAGGCTCTCCACTCCACTCGACTCAACTCAACTCGACTTGCATCACGATACAACAACACGCATGGCAAATGATGCATCCACATCAATCAATGCAATCGATGCCATTGGATTAGCCTTTGGGCCAGGTACGCAACCCACTCTACAAATGCTTGCCCCTCTCATCACCAACAACCAACAACAACCAATACCACAATGCAACACAAGTAAATAGATAAAACAAAAAAAAAAAAAGCAGATTTACAAATACAATATACACAGCAGCATTCGTAGAAAAAAAAAAAAACAACAACAACAAAACTCAAATATTAATTTGTAGGCATTTTTCTCGATATTAAGTAGTAGCAATTACGATTTTTAGCATTTAGCATAAATATTAACGAGTCTGTCGAGTCGTGACTCATTCTCATTAGCAGTTGTTCAAGTTTAAGCTCTAGACATACCAATATCAACATCTATAATTATATATATAAATGTATATCTATATACAACCCTAAGGCCCGACAAGCGTAACGATTTTCAACGACAAAAACCACAAAAACAATTCGAAATCATTCGAAATAAAATAGCAAAATATTAAAGAAAAAAAAACAAAATAAAGCAGATATATGAACAATGAAAACATTAAAAAAATCCACAACAACATCAATTATAAACTAATTCTAAGCGTGATTTTCGTTAGACTTAAGAACTCATGAAATAAATACTTAAGTACATGAATACAACATATATATAAAATACGTATTTACAAAAAAAAAAATAAAATAAAAAAGCATTAAAATAAATATTTAATGAGTTTTTATCATGCATGACAATAAATTATATACATGATAAAGCAAAGCGAAAGCGCCAAAAATTATGCTAAAGAAAACAGAAAAAATTCGAGAATGGATTAAAATTTTAATTAAAGTTAGACTTGGGATCTTTGCATTTAAACCAGTTAAGCATGTGTATAAAATCAAACTTTAATAAATTATATGTATATGTAATTAATGTAATTAATATTTAAAACATATTTCAAATCAAAGGCATAAAAATTACAAAAAAACACATATAAAATCATCCACAACAGATTTTTGTAACTTCAAACAAAAGTATTTGAATAAATAACTTACAAATCTTTGAAAATTAAAAAATCTACATATTATTTTAATGCGTGAGAGGGATCCTCCTTGGGCGGCTCTCACCCGCGTAGGAGTCTGCTGCTTTGGCTGCGCCTGGCACCTGCTTCATTATGCCACATGGCTTTGTGGCAGTACCCAAATTTGTCTATTGCCATCAATCAGCGCTTGGCTTTGTTCACCATGTTCTCATGCCGTCATTTCATCTGGCCGTGGGCGCTATTAAGTGGGCGTGCCAGCTTACACCTTAAATGCTGCCTAATTGTTTTTGGGACCAGACTTAACGGCGACCGTGTCGGCTTTTGTTTAGAAATTTTATTAATTAATAGCGTCACTGCTCCGCTTAATTAATAGCGCATTTAATAATATTTATTTCTTAATTTATGAAGGCAATATTAGCGGATCATATAAGGTATAGTCCAATATTTTCTAGCTTTCACCGACCACAGAGTGCAGTTATTTAACTGCTAGGGGCTCATTAGTAAGCTTGAAGTTAAGATATGTATTAAAAAAAACTAATAAACAAATATAAGTCAATATTTAAACATCATTTTTGTTTTCCATTTGCATATTTTAATTGATTGGTTCAATAACAAACTTAAGCTTTTGCCCTAGTTTTAAGTCAACATGGCCTCGATTCTATTTTAATTATTAATAAATTGAATAATATATATTTTGCATTTCAATTTCATGTTTGTTATTGCAATCGCTTTTTGTTGCTTTTTGTAATGCATAAAAATATTAGTTTTGTTTTCTTTGTTTATTAAATTTCGTATTTGTTTATGTGCTGTCCCCGTAAAACGTCAGTTAATTAAAGTTGCATTTTGGTTGTTCGTATGCTATTGTTATCAAATAAAATGCAATAAATGTTATTTTAATTACCAGATTGCCAGTTGTCAATGCAATGCTTTAGCCAGGTCGAGGCCTATTCTCTGGAACTTTAATCGTCTCAATTGCCACTCATTGCACTGAGAAGCAGACAATAATATCAACAATAACAATTAAAATTAATTTTCAGCATACTTTGAGAGCGCACAAAACGACAAAATAGAAACAATGCATAATTAAATACAGTGTATTCATTAAATTTTAATTAAAACATTTGAAACGGGCAATGGATTTTTATTTTGCTCGACTTTACAAGAGCCAAATAGCAAAAACAACATCAAGAACAGCGACAACAACAATTGCAGAAAAACAAAAGGAAATTATACAGCAAAAAGTCGCATCCCTTATACTCTTAATGAAAATAAGCTTCATGATATTCTACATTAATTGTATTCTGAATATTTATTTCATCTGGTTTGCCTTTTTGATCTTCAATATACATATATTTAATATAAATTGGAATTACCATGAATTATATTTTTAAATATTTAAAATTATTGGATTAATTTCCTAATTGTTGTAAAAAAAAATATGTATTTAATACGATTAAAAACAAACTGATGAAGAGGATGTCAAGCTTATTGAATTATTGTAGGGTAAAATGGGAGCCACCTCCGAGAGGCCGCATAGAGTCAAGAGCTTTGCCAAGCAATCGCGGCACGAAACGGAAAACTTCATTAAAAGTGGGCAGCAGTTAGCAGCAGCCGTTGCCTGCCGCAAGCAGGGGCAAGACCAAGAGCAGGGGTTGGGGCTGAGACTGCGATTGGCACTGGTGCAGGGCGCAGAGGCAGGATGAAACTGTGTTCGCTTCGTTCTGGGCAGGTTCTAAGCATGGCCCCGGCAATGTGACGACGCCTGGCGCGGCTCCACTTCCTGTGATTGTACCCGGTCTCTAGTTGCCAGCCCCAAACTGAAAGCTGCCTGCCTGCAATCGAACGCATAATCATATTTAATAAGCGCGTCGCAGTCAGCAAGTGAAAAGGCATCGTTTGCTGCTGATTCTTGGCCAGTTTCTAGTGATGCCTGTTCTTGTCTTCTTTTTCAGTTTTTCTCTTCCTCTTGTTCTTTTTCTTGTTGTTGTTGTTGCTGTTGCTGTTGCTGTTGATGATGATGATGCTGTTTGCTGATGCAACAAGTGCGCCAGAACAAGGCACAGATGTGCAGAAAACCGGTTCCCGATTGCTGCAACGCTTTAACGCAATTTGTTAACCTGGCTGACAAACTGTTGCCTGTTGCCTGCTGCTTTGCCTGTTGATACTGTTGCCGTTCTTTCCCTACCCCCCCCATCTGCTTCTCTTCTGCTGCTATAAAAAATAGGTGCGAGTGCAATTAAGAGCCTGCCTGACCAGTTCCGAGTACGAATACGAGTCGAATCCTGGCCGGCAGCGAGCACTTCATTCATAAAATTACGCGCATGTTGCGTGATGTTGACGCTAGATAAGAACTAGCCTCAACTCCAGCTATAACTTGAGCCCGGAGCCTGAAGCCCTGCCCAGTTAGGGCCAACACCAACCTGTTGACGTGCTGGCCAGTTGCGGAAAATACTTATATATAGACTAAGTGCAAGCAGAGTTGACTGCCTGACTGGCAGGAAAAGTGCAGCAGCATAAAAAACTCGCTTTTCTTGGTAATTAATGAAAGCTGCCACAGCTAAAAGATGGGGACGGTGACAGAGACGAACGAGAGAGAGAGAGAGAGAGAGAGAGAGATGGGAGAGTGGGAGAGATAGAGAGAGAGGGAGAGAGAGACAGAGATAGAGACAACCACTGCACTTGGCTACTGTTGCCGGCAGTTATTAAAATGTTGCGATAAGTTTTTGCCACGGTCCCGGGCCACATTTGTATGCAAAGTGCCAACAGTTTTTGATGATGCGACGCGCAGGAAGTTGTCGCTGAAAGTGATATTGAAAACTGCCCGCAGAATGGATTACTTCCTTTTAGTCAGAGCCAAACAGAGTGCATCAAGCACCTGGGGATTTGGTAGTCTGTGTTTGAAATCCAACCGGAGATGAATCTACCGCTGATAAAGAACACAGAAATGTGCTCTAACTTTGTGCTTAAGTTTAGACTAAGAGGATTGTGACGAAGATGAAATGCGAAATGATGGAAACATCAAGAAAATCCAAACAGATTGTCTACAGACATAATCTTAGCATACAGTCATCATAAAGCTCTTAATTATAGAATGATTCAAAAGAGAAACAATTCCTTTCAAAAGATTCTCACAACTTTCGGAGCAAGATATTGGGTACTTGTACTGCATTACATGAGTATTTCATAGGCCTAAGCCCAGGCAATAAATATAATTTCTTTCATTTGCGGTTCTTGAAGCGCAACTCGAGCTTTTTCTCACACCTCCCTCCCAGTCACATCTGAAGTGGTGGGTGGAGTGGCGCCTCCAACGCCCGCATGCTTTGGCAATCAACTGCCACGCCATTTAGCATCATTAAATTAGTAGGTCAAAACATCACCACAGGCTATAAAAAATGTCACAGCTTAGAGGAAAAATGCAGTGGCAAACCCGAGAGATAGAGAGAGATTCAGCGATTCGGAGAGAGCGAGAGAGAGAGAGAGAGAAAGAGAGTGGAAGATAGAATGACATTTAAAAATGTTGAAGCCGAGCAAGTACTTGAAATGTGTTCTGTCAGACCGAGAAATGAAAAGTCAAGTCAAGGGCTCATTACAGTTGACACCCCCGAAATTCAGCACTACAGTGTATGTGTATAAAAGCTGCCTTTGGGTCCCCCTTTTCTGACATTTGTCAGTTAGTGTACATAATCTGTGACACAATCGTAATCAGCATAATTATCTATGTCAACGAAGGAATTTTCCCATAGTAGTCAGAGAATGGAGCCTCAAGTGGCCAACGGCTAGTAAAATTGTCTTTGAGCAATTAGAACGTTTAAATATTTAAAACGTTGATGCGTGGCTGCGGCAGTTATATAATTTTCTAGATACGCCGCAGAACGTAATGACAAATTTAATGCGCCACTCGTTTTGGGACCTGGGGGGCAGCTCCAGACACATGTCGACAAGCAAACAAAACAAACAACACAAACAAACAAAACACAAGCATAGCACATTGAGACGCCTCTGGAGTGCGTTGGCTGCGTCTGACCTTTAAGTGAAGTTGGAATTGTTGTCGCACTCGCACTCGTACTCGTACTCAGAATCGGAGTCACAGTCACAGTCGCGAGTCGCGAGTCGGGAGTTTTTGTCATCAGGGGTTACATGTGGCCCCCATTTTGAGTGGTAAGTTCGTTTCTTTAAAGTTATTAAAAAATTAAAGCAGAAAAACTGTTGCTGCTGTTGATTCATTAATGCGGTAGGGGGGCCAAAATACATTATTCACTCATTAAAAACATCAGCTTAATAGCGTGGTACAAAAAAGCGAAATTATATTTTTTACAAGCTGCTATAGAGAATTATTAACAAAAATTCTAGACAACTTCTCTATATGTACATAAATAATGCAATGTGGAGTGCCTCAAGAAGGAGAAACAAAAAAAAAAACAGCTCAGAAAACCATGAGACCTTATGCTAAAGCGAACACAGAAGAATCCAATGTACACGTATAAGGTAAAAGGGGTGAACCGCGAACGTGGCGTGGATGGCAGCTTAAGGTTCAGCCAGGCAGACAGCTGAGCTGCACTACAGTAGAAGACTGTCAGTTTCTTCATTGGGTTATTATATTACCTTAAAATTCATAGGGATTTTATTTAAAAAATATCCATTTTCCACTTCTTTTTTCTATCATTTAAATTATTTTTTCCATAATTAAAAAAATTTATATAACCGCAGTAAAAACTAAACAAATTTATTGTGGAAAGAAGGTATTAGTAAGAATACATTTTTATTATATCAAATTCAATATTAAGGGGTCGACCATAAATTTATTTGTAAACCAATTATTTATATAAAATTTGCTGAAACTATTTTTATCTGAAAATGCATTGTGCAAATGTTGACAAAAATATGCCGAACTTTTAATTATAAAGCATATCAAATATTTGCTTTAAATTAGTCAAATTATTATTGGGTTTTGACCAGTTGAATGCCATTATCCGATAATAATCTAAAGCTTTTGATTAATAAACATGTGTCCCTAAATGAGTTTGTGTTTTTTCTTTTACCTTTTACTCTATTTAGAATTACGATCAAATAAATAGGCAATAGGTTTAATGTACGAGAATTTGCATATAATTTGATTTTGTTTATTTACTAATTGTGGTTGAAATCCAATAAAATACATATTTTACATGAGATTATGATGCAGCAATATTGTTTTTATTTAAATAGAATGTTTGCGTACGTTATGCATGTGCCAAAAAGTTCAATTTCAAAAAAATGCTAATTTAGTGGCGCATAACCTCTGATCTTTTATCAAATTTAATAAGCTTGATGTGAGGTCAGGTGGGGCAGTTACAAACGATGCTCGTCCCTTTTTAAAAAGCCAAATGATTTGTTATGAGCCCGGTACAAACAGCGCTTGGCTATCCATAAGACCGTCCCAAAATGGCCATTGCAGTGCAACCATAAAAAAGATGAAGCGATTTGCAGCCACTGTTGTAATTGTGCCGCTTAGCTCAACGTCGGCGTCAGCGTCTGCGTCGGTTTCGACGTCGGCTTCTACGTCGCGACTGTGAATAAAAAGCTGAAGAAAAACGGCAGCAGCTATACGAGTACATCAACTTTAGCCAGTGAATATATACGAGTGTAAACACACACACACACACAGACATCTGGATATATAGCGGCAGCTTGGAGTGCTGCAAATACATTTGTATCTGTGTGGCAAGGAGGTGATACGAAAATGTTCGCCTTGCCGCAGACACAGTGATGAACCGACTGTAAATGGTAATGAAGATGTAGGGAATGGGGAATAGGGGGGATAGGAATGGCATCAGTGCTGAGTATCAACGAACGAATGAGTGAGCGAGTGTCTTGGGAATCGTCACAGGCCTGAGAATAATTAATTCCCACGAATTAATGTGCACGGCACCAACACCAGCAGTAGCAGTAGCAGCAGCCACAACAACAACAACAACAACAACAATGACAATAACAAGAACAAGAACAAGCAGAGCAACAACATCTTGAGCTTTGCTTTAGCGAGGTATCTTTAAGGAAGAAGCAAAGGCGGCTCAACCGTGGCACAAGTGTAGCGGTGGCTGTATCTCAATCTCGTTTGCCGAGCTGCTACAAGTTGAGGCTTAAGTTACTTTGCCTTTTAACAGCAAAAAGAAATTAATATCTGTGATGCAGCAGCAGCAAAAGCAGCAACCTCTCTTTTTGGCATCGCTTTACCTGGCACAGTTGCTACAAATTACACGCAGCTGGAGAAACTGCCAAACTGCCTGCCGTACTTTCTACCTCTTGAATCACTTGAATGTATTTAGTCACCTTAATGAATTCTACACATGATGTACTGGGAATTTGCGACAAAAGCCTGCACAGATTTGCCAGCAAAATGTTGCACACAGCACAGCTATGAAAGTTTCCACAAGTTGCGTCGGTAACCCTTAGCACAACCCCCACCCTCAACCCTACCTCCCGTATTCCAACCAACATCTGCCCATTCTTCCGGCCCAGTTACAGATACTTTATAATTTTATGCGAAACGTTGTCGACGTCATGTGTTTAGCATTTCATCTTTCTTTTTGGTCTGTGGCTGCCAGAAGAGGATCTGAAACTCTGTAAACTGTGATGTGAATAGTGACTGTGGAGCAGTAAAAGATATTTGTTAAACACAGTATTATACTTGTTTTTGTTGATACTCTTTAAACTTTTAATATTTAAATTTTTGATCATTTTGATCATTTCAACTCTTAATACCTCTAAACTATTTGCAACTTAAAAGCTGATTCCCATTGCGATCTCTCTTTGTTAGTTATTCAACTTATTTTTCTAGTTTACTCTTCATTTTCCTCAATGAATTCAGAGAGAGTTCCTATCGAGTCACTGTTAGCTGGCATCTCCAATGCCGAGAATCTTTTTTCTTGCTCTATATTAAATAATTATAATTTTAATTAAAATAGATTAAAGCCGTGTTGTGTGCTCGAGCGCCTTGTGAGGTGATTAAGTAAAAAAGGCAGACAGCCAGGAGCGACAGAAGCCTTCTGCTCCGCTACAAGTGGAAGGAGAAGAATCAGCAAGGACCTATTGCTGAAGATGGGAAAGGAGGTGGAGCAGAAGCAGGTGCGGGAGCAGCAGGTAAGACTTAGCCGTCGCAGGCGGATGAAAAACACAAATCGCTTCAAGTTGTTGATGTTGCTGTTGAGATTATGACGATGATGAAAAGCGCGAGCTGCTTTTCGTATACACAAAGTAAAGTAAAAGCCAAAAAAAAAATATATATATAAAAATAAAACAACAACAAGAACAACGGCAACAACTGCTATAAGGCAAATGGGAATGTCTTGAGGCGAACGGCGGGATTACAAAGTGAAAAACTTTGGCGGCTAGGCGTTGATGAGTGCTTTTTCGGTCTGCTCTGGTGGTAACACACAGAATCTTAAGTCTGCATGCATATAATTAGAATTAGAACGGGCTTAAGATTCCAGTTTTGGGAAACAAAGCGAGTCGCGTTAGGCTCAAGATCTCTGATGTGTAGCAAATAAGCACAGCATATTTGCAGAAGCTCTTAGCAAATATTATAAATATATAATCAAAATTATTTCATTAAGTCAAATCTGAAATGGAATTCTCAATTCAACTGCAGTCCTCGCAACACGAGAAGGACATTTTAATAAGGTTTAAGTTATTGTTTGATAATCCTTATTAATGGGCATTTTATTTAGAAAATACTCAAAACAATCACTGATTACTCTACAGTCTAGATTATCATTAATAATATTGATTTCACAATATTTTGAGCTCAGTTCTGGATTCATCAGTTAAACCACATAAACTACAGAAATACAATGCCTCGGCTAATAGACAAATCTCTATTGAAACTGTCTCATCCATGTCAAAGGCAACTACTGTGTCAGTAAATCTCTCAACGATATCCCTTTCAAGTGGCGAGCCTGGCCACATCCTCGTCCGTATGTCGCCAAAATCAAAATTTAAACCTGGGACAGCAAATACCAAAAAAAAAGAGAAGAAAAAATACCGAGACTTCCGCTTTGGCCTTTGGCTGAACTGCAGGTCAAACCACACACACGCAAACACACACACCGAGCTGGATAGTTGCTTGAATCAGGATCAGACTTGCAATTTGATCGCAGCTCAATGTTGACAAATTAATGTGGCAGCCACAGGGAGTTGAGGCATTTGTTAGATAGCCTTGTCTTGAAATTCGATGCGGCTTACTTGAAACGGGCCTTGACTGCCTTTAGATTATGTGTTGATATTTGAATTCAAACAAATGTCTCGACCGTTGACATTGTACTCATAAATAAACCCAATTGGCCGATGTTCTTGGTATCCTTGTGGCACACACAGTTTGTTTGTCTTGTCTGCAGCTCAACGACACCAACACCTCAAAGGCAGAGTAATTAGCCCGAGTCACAGTCATCGTTGTTATTATTGTCTGAGCTCAGCGTAGGGCGTCCATGTGGTACATCTTCAATGCCGTTGGCTGCCCCATCTTGTCTTGGTTTTATTTTCTAATTTTTTATATTTTTTATTTTTATATTCTTAAACCGCACATTCCTTAACATGCCCGCTGGGTCCGTTTGGTGTTCGGTTATTTCTTGAGATCTTATGGCTCCCGCCTTCGAGTGTATTCTGTATTCTGTATTCTGCATTCTTTAGCTGGATATTTTCATGACCTTTGCGGGGGGTTTTTCATTTCATTCGTTGCTTTGTTCAATCATTTATTGAAGCAGCTTCTACATGAGCAGCAGCAACAGCATCCGCATCAGTATTGGCTGCTGCTTTGGTTTTGGCTTCGGCTTCGGCTTGACTTGACTTTGGCTTTGTAGTCCCTTTGGGGCATGTTTTGTATAAAAATACATGGATATGAATCCATACATTTCTTATTTTCTTTTTTGTTTTACTCTTGCATCGTATGTTTTCTCTTTGGGAGCACACAGATACACACACACACTTACACATATATATGTATTCAATTAGCGTATGTGTATTGGCTTTATCATGCATAACATAACACACAATTATTTTAATATATTTCCCGAAAATAATGTCTGAGTATTTTCGTTAGGAGTTTATTCGGCAATGTATGTAGCCATTGAGGCGCAAGCACCGCATAGCCTTGCCGTCTTATTATGGATAGAGATACAAATGTATCTTGTAGATACAAGCTATAAATTGAGCTGCTAGAAACAACAGCGCGTGGCGGGAGCCAATGTGATGCATGTAAGTATATGTTTAAATATATATGTTTGTAAGCGTGTGTGCGTGTGTATCTGTATGTGTTTGTGCCTGTTAATAAAATGAAAATTGTTTGATGTTCTGTTAAGTAGCTATAAAATTTGAAAAATGAGCCCATTTAGTAGGTAGTTAGAGAGCCAAGTTTCATTTGCATGAAACATCAACAGCAACAGCCTGTTGGATGTGCGATTTTAGATTCGGGACTGTGGATGTTGATGCCGATGCTGATGCTGATGATCATGAGAATGCTAATGATGATGATGCTGGTGTGTGTGTGTGTTTGTTGGCAGCTCTGTTACTACAAAACGGCACCAGCAGTCGTTGACAGTGTTATAATGAACCCCCTAGCTTGTGTCAGCTAATGAGCAATTGGTTAGCTCTGATTAGAGATGAGAATGTGTTGGATTGCTTAAGCACGAAACAAGATGGCACAATTAGGGGAATATCTTATTCCATAACATATATTTATTTTCTTAATAATTTGCATGCCAATTAAAACTCTAATTAATATGCAATCGAAGCACAATTATAATAACATACATAATTAAACCGAATTTAATTTATTTAATTTCATTTACTTAAGATACATTTTATACCGCTCATTGGTATTTACCAATACTATAATGCTATTATTCACATATTTTATTTAAAATGTAATTTAATCGCGTGTCACGATACACAGCCAACACAAAAGTTGGAGGATGTCAGGCGCAGTCGGCGGATGTAATATGAGTGAGTAAAGCATGAATGAGCTACAGTCAAACTAATTACACCTACGGAATTTTATCAGAACAAACAGCAAAGAGTGGGAACACGTTGTTCATAGCAACAAGCACGGATTATTACATTGAATTTAATATGTCTTATATAAGTCGAATAACTTCAGGATATAAATTGAATTGAGTTGTTTGTTAATACTTAGAGGTATTTAAGCTTATCGTAAATTATCGGAATTCGCAGTACTTTAAATAACATGCCAGTATATACGAATAAATACATAAATCAATCAACATCGATGGCTGTTCAAACATTCATATTTCTGTTATAGGACGGTACATGCACTCAATCCGACCACAATGATAGAATACACCCACGGCCAAGACAATCTTTCAATCAAACCACGAGCATCCGCATCAACCTCCACAGCAGCAGCAGCAGTAGCACCCCCACCGCAGTCACAAACATCTACCGCAGCTCAAACAAAAAGCGCAGCCCAAAGAACCTACAAGACAACCCCAGGCCCATTTATAAGTACAAACATTCATGCGCCATACACCGTACGCCATACTTATGTATACCCGTAACCAGACTCAGGCCCACTTCCTGTGGCAATCCCCAGTCACCTCAAGCCCGAATCCGACCACACGTGTCAAAGCAAACGGTAAACGGCAATCGCCGCACCTTGCGCAAATGTTGCCAAAGATGGTGATGAGGTTCAGCGGTTGAGCGGGATGCTGTGGTGCGGGATGGTGTGAGTGAGCTCCGCCATAAGTGGCACGTCTCGGGCTACATATTTGTTCAAGTTTATGGCGACAAGCGATGCCATTTGCCTCTGTCAGCTGATGACTGGCCCGATACAAAAGTCGTGAAAACTCCCATCTCGGGTCGAGTCAACTCAAAATATTGCACGGATTTTTGCGGACGGTGGCACAACAAAAAGTGTTAAGTGTGGATATTTTTTATTTAAGCGTAAAATTCGTGAGCGCACTCAGCAAAGGAAAAAAGGAGCGAAAAAAAAACAAATATAAATAAAAAGAAATCAGAAGAAGAAACAGGCGAACTTATCGGCAAAAATAAAGCAGGAAATCAGCCGTGCAAAAATTTGCATGCAAGTCAAGACCAAAAAGCAAGATGTAACTGCGGATGGGTGTGTGGGTGTACAGGTGTATTGGTGTTTAGCGTGTATGGGAGGTGTGTGTGCTTGGCGATAACACTTCGACAGGATTACGCCTGCCTAAGGACCGCATCAAAAGCGCCAAGCGGCATACACACTGAAAACGATATTACCGCAACTTTTTGCGCCTTCGTCGATGGCCAATTGAAAAGACATTTGCAGGCACATTTGCCCAAGTTGATGACGATGCTTGGTAAACTTTGCATGACTTAAAAGTTATGTTCAGGTCTATTCAGGGTGCCAGGGTGGTAGAGTTTCAGGGCGCCGAGGCGCCGAGGCGCACAGCCACCCTACTTTCATTCTACTGATGCCCTGCACGTGAGGTAATTTCTAATATTTAACTCTAAATTAAGTTAAAAAGAGGTTACGCCGAAAAAGGGTTCGAAGCACGTCTGCGGTTGCGACCAGACCAGAACAGAGAAGAAAACTGAACAGTAGCTAGAACAGTCAACTTTAAGATTTTACCAGGAATATTTTATTGCAAAAAGGGCCCCCGAACCAAAGGCAAGAGATGCAATGGGGTTCTGTGTCGACTGGACTGGAGGTTAGTCGTCTGGACAGTTGGTTTATTGGTCACACTTGGGCTCGCACATAATTTATGTGGGAATTCTGAGCAAGTCATTCCCATCACCATCACTCAGCTCAGTCAGGCAAGTCAAAGATACACAGATACACTGAGTCACAGACGAAGACGAAGTCACCTAGGCCAAGCTCAAATGAATTGTGTGAACAAAATTAAAGCCAAAACGAAACAAAACATATACGATAATACACTTACGAGTCATAGTCGACTAGCAGCTGCTCTATTAAAAGTTGAACGAGTAATTGCATTGACAGTAAAAGATGTTGATACAGACTTGAGATTACTTTTATACTCATATTTCTGTTCATAGCATGGGGTATGCTCCGCTTTATACTCTTACAGCTTACAGGGAAGGAGTATATATGCGGCGGGCATAACGAAAGCCCAAAAATGCAGATCGCGCCTTGACTATAATTTCCCATTCTGGATCTTCTTTCAGATCTGTGCACTGTGAATGAAACCAAGAAGCAATTGAAGTCCATTCGCGAACTTTTCAAATATAACTAGAAGTAGTCTCACTGATGGTTGTGTTTGCCTGTGTTGCGTGCGGCAAGTGGCAAGCTTCCGTTCCCAAAGCGCTGTGCTGCATGCCGCTAATTGTTTGGTACTTGAGAAACTTGCGACCGCTAAAAGTAAAGTAAGCATTTATTAAACTTATTAAAAGCAATGCTGTAGTTGAAATGAGTTGCGTGTGCTGAGAAGGAGTTACGTGTGCAGCTTGGAGATCGAGTAATCATAGCTGTGACTAAACAAAGAACGCACTGATTAGCTGCCACGCCCGTGCAGCTGCCTCAACAGCTTACAGCTACAGTTGTTGTTATTGTTTTTGTTCTTGTTGCTGTTGTTGTTGCTGCCGCTTTTATTATGCAAATTATTGAAGCCAAAAGTCAGATTGAAGGGGCACACAAGGAGGCGGGCTAGAAGACTGGGTTCAATTTTGACACCCACTCATGTTATGGCCTGACACAAACAGTTATAATTAATTGCCTGCTCGATATTTGGCATCCAATTACTGCGTTTCTCTACCCACCTTCACAACTTGAGCCTCGTCTCGTCTCGCCCAAAAGTTGACAGACAGCAGCCCACGCGGCCTGGTTCAATCAATAAAAACACTGGACGGGCTATACTTATGGATATAGATATTTTATGGCAGAAACGGGTTCGCTTCACCAGCTGAAGATCAAAGTCTCATCAGCTACGGCAGCTTTTGACGTCTCTATGGTTGTTGTAATTATTGTTGTTGTTGCCGCAACATCCGCTGCCCGTCCTCCATGCCGCTCTGATGGGGGCGTCCGATTCGTCGTCGGCGTCGCACAGTTGTCAATTGTTAATCTTGTAATCAATTGAGGTAACAAATTCGATTGCTGATGAAATTCTTAGACGTCAGTTTGCAGTGTAATTCCCAAATGGATTAGGTACAAAATTAAAGACATATTGCTGTAAAGTTTGAAGTTGTTAGCAAACATTCTTAAATTAGTTAAGTGTCATGCCTCCACTGGGAATATTGTTAGAGCATGCTTTGCTACACTGTTCAAATAATCTTTTACCACTGTGCGGAGCCTGAACTTGATTTGAGACGTGTGTGAATTCTGGTTTAAAACCATGTCTCAAACTGGATTTGGCGCTTGGGATTTTTATGAATGAATGCGAGTGGCAGCCACAACAACAACAACAACAGCAGCAGCAGCAACAGCAACAACCACAGCAGTTCCAGTTCCCGCTCTCCATGGCCATTTGCGTTTACTACGCTGTTGCTGTTGCTTTTGCAGTTGCTGTTGCTGTTGCGGCTTTCGCAATCTGCTTTTGGCCAAGATACAAGATACAAGATACGAGCACATGTGAGACGGGTGCCTGCCAGAGCCGAGGCAAATAATGAACATGAAACGCTCGCAGGTGTATTTCTAGCTTGTTTCCCGTGGCCAAACGATGCTCGAGTTACTCCATGCGTTGGCCACAGTTCATTAATAAAATTCACTGAAGCGAAGCAACTTTGCTTAGCTGCCCATTTATTTTCATCTGCGTGCCTGAGTGTGCCTATGTGTGTGACTTTGTGTGTGTATATCTATTTTATGGATAGGGCTTCGAATATAGGTCTATTTGCTCCCTAGATAAACCCATCTACAGAAGATTCTTTTTTTTTCCTTGTTTCTTTATGATTATTTTGGTTTTATTTTTTGTATTTTTATCAATACGTAATTAATTGAATAATAATCCATGTATTTCCATATGAATAGCCGATTAAGACATGTTTCTCATTTAGCATAAATGATTTGACTTGGCGTTGCCTAACGGAAATGGGCACGTGTGTTGGGGATTTAGTTCAGAGAGGTAGGAGGACCCATTGAATTTGATATGGCTGAGTACGGCTTTATTCATGCGTATGCTATTGTGTGAATGCTATCAATTTAAGGCATTAGTTCTATCAGTTTCCTAAGCTGCACTTTTGTCCATATCATAATCAACAAAAGCACTCCAAATTAACTCAAATTTCGCTTGTGGCTTTCAGAGGAGAAAATCTACTGTTGGTTGTGCAGCTTTCATTGTGGCAATAATATTTACTGTCTCTAATATGTTTGAACAAAATTATCGAATTAAATTCATTCAAAATGCCATTTCAATAATTATCATTTACAAGCAATTTCTACATTTCTGTATTTCAATTTTATTTGTTCAATAAATAAATATTATTATTTAACATAAATGTTAAGCAATACAAATCCTATTGCCTAATTGAATGAAACGTTTATGAATTAAATATATTCTTTAAATTAGCGTGATTTATATTCTAGTCATGTGCTATTTTCTGTTACGCAAAAAAATAAAAATAATAATTATAATTCATAAATGCAACAGTTTAGTTATCTTTATATTTAAATACCTATATTTGTGTACAAATCGACGCGTACCGCAACTGCTTATTCTCGAGCTTCAAAAGAAACTGAATCAGCGGACGGTATAAAGGAAACTTAATGGTAAATTTGGCGACTTATAGCTGCTAAAGACAGATTGACAGAAAGATAAACAGACAGATGGACAGACGAATAGATGGACAGTCGGATGGTCAGACGGGCGGATGGGGTAGACGGGCGATCGAACGGACTGGCGAACGTAAATACGGACGGACAGACGCACAGAAAGCCAAATCGATTCGGCTGTTGATATATGTCTCATGAAGCACTTAAAGATAATATCTCAATCGAGGGTTAGGACTTGCAAATGTAAGTTATAATATATTTATTGTAGGCAAGTTTTAATTTCAATATTAATCTTAAAAATGTATTTTACATGATATTTATTTTCAGAATTCAATGCAGGTTAATGAAAAATATATGGACAAATGCCGAACCACAGCATGTAAGTGCAAAAACTCAATCACAATGTGCACAAAATTAAGCTGAATTAATAAATGTGATGCAGTCTGAATGCAGTCATTAAATACCATGCTCGATAATGGCTTTAATATTTAAAGTATTCAGTATGAAAAGATTTTGGTTGGCAATCCGTTGCCAATCGTGATGCACTCTTTTTTTCGGGGTCATTTCCCTACTGGCAGCTGCCAATTGTTCAATTATTATACCGTGGACTCAGTGGCTCTTTGGCTCTTTGGCTCTTTGGCTCAATGGGCGGCTGACTGCTGTCGCAGCATTTATATACAAAAAACTCCAACTATCATTTAATCATAAAAAATGCAGGCGACTATAGAATAAATCCCACTGCGTCAATTGCCCCATTCCCCATTCCTGGCTCGAATCCGTCTCGCGGCACTGTTAATTGCATATCAATGCAGCATCAGCAGGGCCAGGATCAGCCTGGCAGAATAGCAGGACAGCTGGATGCTTTGGTAAGAATGGTTGGAAGGTAGAAAGACAGGATGCAGCCCGAGCCTGGCAGCCTGCAGTTCATCACAGTGTCATTGACAGCAACAGCGTCGCTGTCAACGTCAACGTCAGCGTCAAAGTCCACGTCGGCTGCGGCGTCAACATCGGTGGTTGCCATCTGGTGATAGTTGTAGCCACTGAAGGCAATTAAACTGATAGACTTTTAACGCATTTTGCGATTTTAATTATTAACTTGGCATATCGATAAGCCAGCATCGTACATGTCCCCATTCCTAGCCCCCATGCTCTCTATCTCTGTCTTTCTCTCTGTAACTTTTTCTGTCTGTCTTTCTCTCTCTCTCTCTCTCTCTCTCTCCCCCTCTTTCTCTGAATGATAAATGCCATTTTAATGACTTCAACAAATGCGTGTATCATACACACGTTGTATGCATCTATATGTGTGTGTGTTTGCCTGGGTCTGTGTATGAGCGTGTGCGTGTGGGTGTGGGTAAGCGTCAGTGTTGTGCAAGTTGATTATACACCAGATTGTCGAATTCCAGAAGATAATGTACATACATAAAGTACATAAGTTGTAACTTTAGTAAAATTAAATTATGATTTCACTTTGTTCTATATTTGTTTTCAAATAAATTTAATTTCTTGATGACCATTATTAATTTACTAAAGAATATGAAAACAGTTTCATTTAATGCAGGCTGAAAATAATTTATTAATGAAATGCAAAATAATTGATTATTTGTGTTTTTGTCAGTTACTATAAAAGATTAATACTTAGGAATAGCTCTTTAAGCAGCCATGCTTTAAATTGTCTCAGGAATTAAGCTCATAATGCTAAAATAGTTTATCATACTGGCAGAAATACTTAAATTTTAATTATCTTTGTACTACGTTGTCGACAATGTTATAAACTAATGTAATCAAATTTTAGCTGAAAACATAGCTGTGCAACACTGACGTGTGGGTGTGTGTGTGTGTGTTTGCGGTAAGCTATTGACCCTACCGGCAACATGTGGCTGCAACGAGATGCCTTTAAATAAGTTCAAACGTTGCTGTGTCTGCATGTTCTTGTTGTTGCTGTTCTTGTTGTTGTTGTTGATGATGTTGGCATCTGGCTTGTCATTGCACATTACGTATTGTCTTTATTTAATGCTTGCAATTTGGCAAATTTATTATGCAAGGATTTGAGATGCCCCCAACGGTACGACAGTGTCATTTATTGCATTTATCATGCAACCTCCTCCCGACACCGATTGCCTCATCACACATACAACATCCTTCTACGCATATTTGCATGTGTATGTGCGTGACAACAATGCGACGTCTGCGCTGACTGCAACTGCCTGCCACTGCCTGACACTGATTGCAATTTTAATTTACAATAAAACTCATTAGCAGTGATTGCTGTTTACCGTTAGGCAGGCAGCCGTTAGGGCCAGCTAAATGTGCCAAGTGCTGTTCTGCCTCTGAGCAACTATCATCTCCTCTCTAAGTGCATAAACGTGTCAGTGTATTACGAGTTCATTTACTCCATACTGGGCGCAGGCATAGTGATTGCCCCAGCTCCCTCCTTTTACCATTTCCCTTAACCATCCACCCACTGTCTGTTCACTGGCAATCTCAACATTTACTCGTATTTGCATCTAATACTGCATCAACCTGGCGTTCAAGCACTGGCAATGTGTGTTGACTTTAGTAGGCATTATCATTAGGCATTAGGAAACTTTAAATTGTTACATTTGCTCTGGGACATTGCCACTGTTTTGCATTTCCACCTACCTACCACCAGAAGCATCATCATCAGCAGCGGCAATTGCAATAGAATTACAGTTGCAATCAATATTGGCTTAGCAATTGCTGAAAATGTTTGACAATTAATTGAGGCTGTTTGGCATTTAACTGATGCAGAACACTTGATATTTCCAAGATGGGTCGCGACTAATTTATGAATTAATTTCGCTAATGTCCTGATGAAAATGCCATTACATCATAATATATGTATGTTATATATGGGAATTCAGATAAAAATACTTAAATATATTTAAATGAACCACAAACTTATTCTAAGTTAAATGCATTAAATGTTGATGATTTCTTGTCAATAAAGAATACAACTAAACGAAATATATAATTACATGTAAGGGAATTATATGTATCTTTTGTAGAAATGCAAACTGTTAGCAGTAAATATAACTACTGAAATACTACAATATCAGAAATGACATATGATTTTAATTGTAAGCACTCGCAAATACTATCACACTTAAATGAATTCGATTATCTGGCCATAATTAAAGCTGAGCGAAAAAGCCAAAGTAACTGCTATCGACATTTGTTGTATACATCAAGCTGCCAGTTGCAACATTTCAATAGAATATTTGCGAACGTTGCATGTGACGTTTACGCAATGTAATGCAGCACATTACAATTAATCATACGACCGGTAAGCCGGCTTAGTCCCAGCACATTAAAATCAAATATTCACCCTTTGTGCATGTAATTGTGTTTGTTATTGTGAGTGTGAGTGTGTACATATCTATATGGATGTGTGTGTGTGTGTGTGTGTGTGTGTGTAAGCATGGTTGTCTGTGCGATTCTGTGTGTGTGTATTGCTGTTATTCATACATTTAAGCTGGCCATGAACCATGCAGCTTCTGCTTTGGCACATTTTAATTAAGTAAACGCTACGTTTATATTAGTTAGTTAATTTCATTATGTAATACCCCTAGCTGGCTTTTTGTTATAGTTATTGGCTTTAATTAAGCATTATTGGCAGCGTTCGCATATTAGTCGCGGCTTTGTGAGCGTTCATTATTGGCTATATGTGACAATTATGTGTTAATCCAGGCTTTATCACAAAAATCAATTGAAAAATTGTGCGAGATATTTAAAGATCCTTAAAGGATGTTTTGCCCTTTTGCATTTAATTATGCGAAATGCGCTTAATCTGTTAATTAAAAATACAAAATAAGAAAACATAAAATGATAATAATAAAGAGAAACAATTCACAGCCCCATCTCATAGCGAATGCTAAAAGCCCAACTGTCAACAAACAAACAAAAAGTTTCAGATATAATCCAAAAGAAATCTTGACTCCGAACTCTGTATACGCTAAAGGAACTTACAAAGGGCTTGAGCCTTTTCTATCATAAATCGATGTGCTTGTTAAGCTATTAATAGGGGTATTAACAAAATGTGAAATAATCTCTGAAATCTGCGATAATCTCATCAATATTTCATCATAGGTAAGCTAAGGCCATTGCCAGCGAGCTAATGAGAGAGTATAGCGAGAATTTGTACTTCTCGGCAGATCGGCTTGGCTGTCAGGCAGACAAATGGCCTGGCAACGACACTCCCCTGGGCTCCTCACTGCACCAGATTTATCCTGAACCCGTTCATTTTGCATTCAGTTCAGACAGACAGTCAACATTTTTGTTGTTGTTGTTGTTGTTGTTGCTGGTGTTGATGCTCCTGGTGATGGTGCTTCTACTGCTGCTGCTGTTGCTGCTGCTGTTGCTGCTGCTGCTGCTGCTGCTCCTGCTGTTGATGCTACTGATGGTCCAGCATCGTTGTGTTAATAATTATGGAAAATCAACGGTTCGGCATCATTTGGCAACTCATTAAAATTCATAAATTATACTTCAGCGTTTCATTAAAAAATCCACCAACAACAATTGCAGTCGCTGCAGAAGGGCAACGGACATAACGGCGAATAATGGTGCGAAGTGGGCGTGGCGATGCATCTAAAGTGAAGCGAATGCGTATTGAGCTTTGTTTCAGGCTGGCTGTGAATCCTAAAGGATGCACTCCCGCTGGGACAGTTAAAAAAATATTAATAAATGCCAATGCCAGTATTTTATGCAAATGCATTAAATCAATATTGAATAATTTAATTAAAATCAAAATAAAAAAAATATAAATAAAAATACGTATTAAAATGTAAGAAGTAAAACGCAAGTGAACAAATGATAACAGTGACGATAATTTGTATTTAATTGAACTGGAATTTAAACGGCCTGGAAATTATTTATGTCTGCATCAAATTATTATTATTTTTTAGACTCTGTACTAAAAGTACATAGTCTTCTAAGTTTGACGAAAGCGATTTGTGCGTAACAGGCAGAAGGAGTCATCTCCGACCCTATAAAGTATATATATTCTTGATCAGCATCAACAGCCGAGACGATATAGCCATGTCCGTCTGTCCGTCTGTCCGTCCGTATGAACACCTAGATCTCAGAGACTATAAGAGCTAGAGTTACCAAATTTGGTGACAACACTCTTATAGTGTGCAGGCAGATCAAGTTTGTTTTAGATTTTTGCCACGCCCCCTTCCGCCCCCGCAAATCGAAAAAAACGTATTATAAGAGCTACAGACTTGGCACACATGGCAAATTTGGCACACATCGAGTGTGCCCTTGTGCGGACGTTTTCCGAAAATTTCATCCCGATCGAACCATAAACAAAGGAAATTTTTAGGATTGAATGACCTACAAATTCATGAGGGCTGAGCAGCATTACAGCAACAACAACAGCAAGTCTCGCTACGAGGGCGCGGGTTCAAATCTCGCTGCTGACAATTACAAATTTGAGTTATATTTTTCAATTATTAATTAATTATTGCTATTTTACTTAAATATATATTATAAATTCTGCATAATTTGTCAGAAAGTAGCAAAATCTTAAAAAATAGAAATAACAAAATTTAGTTAGAAATTCGAATTAATGTGCATATTTATCAAATGCTAAAATTCGTGCTGCATAAGTATAGAGAGTCTTCGAACTATATGAAGTAGTAGCCTACCTTAGAGGACATAGGATTTGCGCGCGAGAGGTTCTGGGGTTCGATCGAAGCTTGCTTAGACCGCGAATTTTTTTTTTTTTTTTTTTTTTTTGCAAATGCAGGCAATCTTTAACGTACTTGCAATTTAATAAAACCAATACATAAGCACTTGTGTTGTTCACTATTGATTGCTTTGCATTAGAGAATACTTTCTATGTGTCCGCATAGTACATAGCAATGCAAAAATTGTAACGGTAGATCGCTTCGTTCACTGCTGCTCTCTTCCAAGAACGATGGAGAATTTTTTGAGCAAAAGAAACTTTCAATGCGGCAATGAATGGGAAATACGAATTCAGTTATTTTAATCTTGTCGATCGCGAGTTCGAGTCTCGGAAGATTCGTTTTGCTATCTGTACAATATTTTTTGAATGCGTAGATTTTGCTATTCACGATTAGTACAGAGTCTCCCACTGTCGACTGCGGTCGACTGTAGTCTTACCCACCTTCAGTTGTAAATACTGATGCAAGGTACTATACTGTCGCATGCGCCTCGACTGATCCGCTTGTTTTAATTCAATATGAAATTTAATGACTTAAATTAAGCTAATTCAAAACAAAACCGACAGATGTTTATTAAGTTGCTAAGTGAAATATTAATTATAATATATGCTGCATGATTAAAAATGATTTTAAATTGTTTTGAAAATGATTACAAGTGGTTCACCACAAACTGACTGATTGCCAATGAAATTTGATGCATATGGCATAAATATAAGTTTAATTTTCACAGAGAACAGTTACACTTGAATTATTTTAAATGATTTTAATATTAATTTGATTTAATTAAAATATCTAGGAGCCCACTTAAGTAGTCATGAGGCACTGCAATGTAAATGGATATAATCAATTAAAGAATTCATCATTAATTATTCGTATTACAAGTGCATTCCCACTATAATGGATACTTATGGTAGCTGGCGCAATGTTAAAATACCTTTGAATATTTAATATTAAATTAAATAAAACAAGAACCACGCATTTTTACCAAACTTGAATAAATATTTGCGCAATTGTTTGTCTGCTGTTTGTGGCTGTGTCGCAATCGAATTGCGGATTGCGGAGTTCCAGGTCCAGAGTACTATTAAGAGCCCATACGGATGATACAGCTCATAGATACCCTGTATGCCAGGCTAAAGTCTATACCCTAACTTTGATTATAATTAAATATTTGTTAAAATTTGTGTCTCATGTTCTTAACATTATTCAATGGAGTACATTGATCGCTTTGTTCAATTGGATGTCACCCGTCTTAGACTCTTAGAGGGTATTTAAAAAAACCATTTGTATATAAATGTTCAGAATTTTATGTAGCACAAACATGTAAATAAACAATTGCACATTAATTAAATAACATTTAAGTTAAGGTTGCACTGCATTTATTTGTTTATGTTTATGCTGCCGGATAACACGGATTTCCATAAAATTTACAATTATTGCCGTTTGTTCAACGCTAACATAAAGTTTCTTAATTTATCCTCTGTACCGATTGTCAAGTTGCTCACAACTCGTAAATTGGTCAAGCAGCGTTCTGTGAACCGTGCCACTTGCCACTTGCCACAAGGCCCACGTCCCACACTTAATATTCGCCTCCATCCATAACCATCATTAAAACTCGTCAGCAAAAGGGATAAAAGCGTTTTAAATAGCAACTCTCCATCGAATTGGTCTTACAACATACATAAGTATATTCTCTTAATATTTTTTATTTGCCCTGCATTTATATGACGCGATCTTTTTGCGTGGCATTTAGAGTATATGTGATCTGAGATAGTGTAAAGTGGATTCATTGTTCAGTTCATGTTTCCAATTTATTTAATACAATTTCTTTGATAGTACTATACTCTTCAATTGTGGACTGTTTAATTTCGATAATTCTATAATAATTCAAAGTAACTCGTCGCTATCAGTTAGGGCATTAAGCCTTCGGGAAAGTACGCTCAACATTTTCTGTTTCTGGCAGTTTTGTTTTCAATAATTTCTCCAATGCAAAATGAGCAGCAGCATCAGCGACAGCAGCAGCAGCAGAAGCGACGGCGAAATCAATTAATGAATTGGTAAAAATTAAGTGCTTCAATTGCATGAAATTGATTTCGAGTAATAATTTTCAGCTCGAGTGCCGGACAGGAAAAAATATATAAATGCAAAAGAGTTGGATGCGTTGCCAGGATGGGACAGGATAATAATAATGTATAATGGCTACCGCCGGCGGCGACGTCGACAGCCGAAACAACAAGAACAACAACAACAGCAGAGTGGAATTCTGCCCTTTTACAACGTGCAATGACTCCGACAAGTTCAAAAGGCCGGCGCATCCTGGTCTGGCCAACAACAGGACACGCTCCCAGAACGACTGGCCCAAAGGACGACTTTTCTTTCAGTTGCATAATAAAAAATAATAATCATAATTTTTTTTCATTGCCGAAGCCTTCGTTGCCGTTCCCATTCTCATTCCCTTTGCCGTTGCCGTTGACGGTAAGTTTTCCTTTTGCAATTTTTAATGCACTTAGTTCTCGGCTCGAATGAGCCGCAGTACAGGAACTGAAACGTGGCCGGGATCCGCCGCAGGTGTTGGTCACCGTTAGCAACGTATTTTAATGGGCATTATCTGCATGATGAAAATTAAAAACTTTATGCTGCTGCATTTGACTCTTGCTCTTGTTGTTGTCGTTTTTCTTCTTGTTATAATCTTTGTTGTTGCTGTATTAAAGCACACAAATTAATTTTACTAATTATATGGCCAGTCCAATGCTCACAATGCAATCGTAAATTAGCGAAGTTTATGCGTGCTAGCAAAGTTTTTCGCCCCATCCCATCGGCCAAGAGTCGTCTTGGCCAACCCGGGGCCACGGCCAACGCGATAATGTTATCTAAACAAGCATAAAGTTTTGCATCAAGGGCTAAAAATCTAAATATTATTACCAGCATCCGGTTCGCTGGCTCGATGCTGCTCGACTCTGATTTACTCTCCGCAGAACTAGTTAATAGTGACTAGGGATTGCATAGGGGAAATGGTCTAGGCCTCGCTGGCTATTTTTAGTTGGCCAGTTGGCCCGCTTGATTATAGTTTAAGGCAATTGTCAGAACGGCTGGCTCTGCATTGGCAAGTGCCTTAATTTGCTTAGAGGAAGTTCCAGGCAGCAGGCAGAGGCTGCTGAGTGTGGTACAAGCTACATTGTGGCCATAATGTGGCGTGTAACCAAAGCAATTTCCAGGCAACGTCACAAGGTAGAGCATATTAGTTATTACAGAAAATGTAAGCCGACATTTATAGAATTTAGATAGACGTAAATATTATATTAAAATCGAGATGGCAACCAGAACGACTTTACATATGTAGAGCAGTCTTTATATATTTCAAAATATTTACTATTTCAAGTGACTTGCATTGCCAACTGGATACACTGTAGCGCATCATTTGCACATATTTCCATTTGCCCAAGATTTGGCCATTAATAAGCCAACCCTACATTTCAGTTTCATATGGCTAACAGGAAGCGCAACGAATTGAACATGCTGTATATGTGTGTATGGAGGACATGCGACAAAAGTGCTGATTATTGAAATTAACTTTGATTTGTTTGCTGTTCAACTGCATCGGAAAATTACAAATTACAACCGACCAAGTGCATATAACATAACCATTGCCTAGTATTATAGCACTTTTCCTAAGCCAGCTTCGAAACGAAGCCTGACAAAATAAAAATGCATTACAATTGCATGCAGAAGGCAGCGAACAGTAAAGAAAGTGTAGAGCATAAGGCTATATGGGCTAAGAGGGCTGAGGGCTCCGAGTGTACTGAAGCCTAGCAATATGGCCGAATGGAAATTGCTGTAAAATATGAACTACCAATTTCTGCTTGGAACTGTTGCAGCAGCAATAATGCTACGAAAAAACAAGTAAGAATGTGTTTTTAGTTTCAAACTGCTCGACCTGGAAGTACTCTGCGATCACAGCACAGGACAATCACTTTCACAACAACAAAAGTATAAACTATAAGGCAATCTGTACATCAGCTCTATTGTTAGTTAAAATAACAGACTCTTTTTCTGTTGATAAGCATAATTATAATTGAAATGAAAGAAAACTAAATTGTCGATACTTTACTCAAATTGTGGAAATCCTTGAAGGCTTAATAATGGCGATAAATCGATTAAAATACTTAAGAATCTAATAACTCACATATAGAATATACTACACTTTAATGTTATTATCTCTGGCATCATTTGGTAACCTTCTCCCTCACGCTAGATAACTTTGCATAGTCCTGCTATACCCGCTTTATCCGTTTAGTATTGGCACGGGGTATATCAAAAAAAGAAAAGAAAAAAAGTAAAAGAATCCACTCTGGCAGTTTGGGCTGGCACTTCAGGGGGGTTTTACGCTGGCTACGAGACATTGACACAATAACACCTAAAGTGGCTTTGTCCGCCCGGCAATATTGACTGTCAGAAAGTGCGCACGACAGCAGACCCCAAACTGGAATCCCAGTTTCAGTACTGTGCCCCTCCCACTCCCATTGCACAACACTTGTATCACACACACACACACACACACACACACACACATACAAACAGAGGCAATGCCGAGCTGTGAGTCAGTTGCCAATCCGCTTCCGCCTGCAAGTCTCGCTGACTTTGGTCGCTGTATTCATGCATGAATTTTGAACGAAAATTTCATACCTTTTTCGCAATATTCTTTCATTTTATACTCTCAATTTTTACTTCTTTTTTTACAGTGGGGGCAGTTTTGCACTTTAGTCCGTTACTTTTCAATTTCCACTTGCACACACACACACAAACTTTTTGCACTGTATCTTTGGTGAGATTTTCCGCTACGCTGCATTTTCATTACACGTGTGCGAAGGAGCGAGAGACAGAGAGAGAGAGCGAGAGGGAGAGAGAGAGAAGTTAGGTTAGACAGAGACTCAAATAAAGACAAAGAAGGCTGCAAGTTTTATTTTTTTCTTCTTGTTTTCCAGAACCGCTTGTCAAAGGCAGGCAACCAGTTAGCAATTGAAGTTGGCAGTCTTCGGTTGCCTTATTGCAAATTGCTTGAATTGTTTTTGGCTTACGGGTATCGGCCGCTTCCGACCTGCCAGTCTGCCTCTACTCCCCCTCGATCCGGCATGGGTCCGTCTTCAATCTTGAGCGTTGTCTCTGCACTTGATACTTGCCACCTGTCAGCTGCCACCTGCTCGCGTGGCCATTTGGCCACCTTATGTTTGCTCACTTATTTACCACACTTGACCAAAATCAATTGGTAGCAGCAACAGGCAACAAGCAACGGGCGGCAGGCACGCCGACATGCAGGCTACAACATATTATGTTGTTTAACAATCAAATAAGTCACGCGGCGCTTAACTCAGCTCAGGTGGAAGCACCACAGCACAAACGCAAAGGCAACATCAACAACAACAAAAAACAACAAAAATCACAACATCAAAGGAAAACTAAATGCAGTTAGGCGAAGCTTGCATACCCTTTCTAAATGTACATGTATGACGAGTACTTAAAGTTTTCCATATATATTTTTAACTGCACTATGTTAAATTTGTGTATTTAAGACTAAACCTAGGAGATATTTCTACAATTAAAATTCATTTATAAAACTTAAAAAAATTGTAATAAAAAGAATAATAATCAATAATTTAATTATATTCCTTACTTATTCTTATTTTGAATTTTCTCCCTTTTTCCCTTTCATTCACTGACACTTAGTTTGATGACATCACAAAGTTAACATGCCCCGTGCCACATAATTGTGGCACAGGCAACGCCGTCAAGTTCTGCACGAAAGATTTTAGCTACCTTTTGGCGCAGACCAGCAGTGTCTGTCCGACGTCCACGTACGTTGAATTCTACCTTCGGCCCCTCCACTGCTTCCCCGCCATCATCGGATTTCCTTTCTTCATTGTCCGTTGTCTCTGCAATGTGTGGCTTATTGTATAAGCGCGTCCGTCTGCGAATCTGCGCGTCCAATGTGGGCGTTTTATGTGGCTGTGTCCCTAAGTTGTTGTTAGTGTTTAGTGTTGTTGCTGTTGCTGTTACCCGATGTTTGTGGTGTTGCTTGTCTGTTTGGCTGCCTTGGCTGATTGTTGTGATTCTTGCTGCGCATATGGCCAGTAACCCCCTTTACATGTCTCCACACTCACATCCATTGCCCAGTGCCTCTGCCTGTCGCCTGTGCCATGAGCCGTGTAAACATTGGCGCGTGCTTGACTGCCAACAACAATAATATGAGCAACAACAAGAAGAGCAATATCAACAGCAAGAGCAACAGCAGCAGCAACAATACAACACCTTAATGTGTGCGCCTGCCTGGAACTGATTCTAATCGCTTGGAGTGTGGTGTTAATGTTGATGTTTCAATTAATTTTTATTAGTTCAACTCGTTATGCGCATGGCTGCTGCTAATGTTGTTGTTGCTGCTGCTGCTGCTGCTGCTGCTGCTGCTGCTGCTTCGACTGTTGTTGCTTATGAAAAATGATGAGCTGCAAGTGATGAGACTAGTGGATGATAGTGTCAGGTTGCCCTTTCAGTGTTTTCTCAACATATAGCTCAATCAACTAACAAGCTTAAGCCGTAAGCTTAGCATTGGCCAAGTGACCACCCTCATATCAGCCATATGTACATGACCTATCGAGGATCCATCAATTTGCATATTGCAGCACAGCTCAGCTCAGCTATCGCCAACGCCAGCGTACCTATAAATCCTCTGCTTGACTCTTTTGCACGCCGTAAATAACCCGACCGGAAGGCAGGCAAGGCCGTGTGGCACAGGACGACAACGACGCCGCCAATCATTTATCAAAAATATTATCAATCAGTCAATAGATGAAATGGCTTGATGAATGTCCAACAAGCAGCCTGGCAGGCAGTCAAGCCAAGCGGACATGCAGACATGCTGCCAGAACTTTCCAGGACGCTCCAGCATGCTCTCAATATTGGCCTGCCCTATGTTGACAGGCCAGGAGCCTGCACGTAGTGCGCATTGCTATAACTGGTCAACAGCAAATACAACAACAGAATCCCAATAACAACGAGGGCAGCAGCCTGCATTTGATTGATTTCGGAAAATGAAGAAAAATCGTGTCGAAACGCCAAGACAAAGTGAACAGCGGCCAGACCCGAAAACTGAAATTGCACAATAAAACTATGTGTGTGTGTGTGTGTGAGTGTGTGTATGAGAGTGTGCATGTGAATATGTATGGGTTTGCTGAATGAAAACCACTTACCTCCCTTTTATTTCCTACACTTTTTAGCCATGAATTGAACGTAGGGATTCAAAATTCAATTTGGGTCGCCATAAGAAAGCTCAAGAAGTTGATTCTGTTAACATGCCATACAAACCGACCAGGTAAATTAGCATTGTATGAGAGCGAAAATATGAATCTTTTGCATATGTTCCAAGAAGTATATCTTTCTCCCATCCTACTAGTTTATGGTAATCTGCAAATGGAATTTAAATCAAGCAAATTGATGTAACTGATGTAACCATAGAGACATCAATTGCTAACTAAATTATATATTCTTTACCACATTTCAATTAGAAAATTCACAATTTTCGATAATAATTTACAAGCTACTTAAAAATAGTCTTTCTTGTTTTACTTGTATAAAGGAAAATACGAACCAAACATGTATAAGTTATCATACAATTCTACCAGCGCTGGCAACGGTGCATGCCACTCTTTATTGACCATAATGCAGCAGCTCAACATCATAACACACAGGTGGAGCATCTGAAGCACCTTGTGACCTAATGTCCACTTACTTATGCACTCTGTGTTTTATTATTGTTCTCTCGTTGCTGTATCTGTTGTTGTGCTGAATCGTTCTGTGGGTTTGTCCATTGAGAATCGGTTTAAAATGGAAGTGGACTTGTTAGATACGAGTGGGAGTAGGAGTACCAGTTCGATTTTGCCAGAAATCATTTGGGATATTGTCGAGGTGGCAACTTCATTAGAATGCGATTAGCAGTGGCCTGGCGTTGCAAGTTGCAACAATGCAAATTTGATTATTGCGACCAGGGGCAGATCTCGCTTGCTATCAAAACACACACACACACACTACACACATACACACACACTGGCATACACAGTGAAGCATGCGAGTAACATTTGTTCTGTTGTTTTTGCTGTCTCTTTTTTTGCAGACTTATTCAATTTGCTCTGCAACATGTCAAAAAGTTTTGTGCAGCAAATGAAAAATGTGCAGTAAAAGTGCAAAACGCAGCAAACATGCTACGAAAATTACAAATTTTTTTTGTTCACTTGTTTATTTGAGTATGAATGTGTGTGTGTGTAAGCCGTTTTTGTTAGTTTGTCTGTGGCTTGTTGTTGTCTCTGGTGTTGTCAAAAAGTATGCCAACGCTGGGCCAGAATGATGGAGTGACAGTGACTGCCATCCGGGCGGGAGATTGCGACTGACAAGAGTACTGAGTATCCATAGGGTTAGTAGGGGTCGTTGGAGCTCTCTCTTTATCCTCTTCTGCCCCTGCCCACTCGTTTTTTTCACTCTCTCTCTATCTGTCTCTCTCTCTGTATCTCCATTTGATAAGTGGAGTGTGCGGCCAAATGCCTTTTAGTACCTCTTTCATCTGCAAATATTTGTGTTATTAGAATTTTTAAGCTGGATCCCAGAAACGTTTCTGCCTGCACAGAAACTATACACACATGTATCAGACGAAATGTCTGTGCTTCCCAAATCGTAATCTAACACATTTCGCCAATTACTTTACAGATTATACAGTAGATTCTGAGATAAAAAGTACTAATAAAATACGTACCAAACGTAAATAAGAAACAAATGTATTTCTATTCCAATTAGTGAGGGTCCAATCATAGAATATAGAATATGTCTTGCTCGAGAATGAGCGATACCGATGCGAAAGCGATTCGTGGAACACGTGCGATTCTTGGCTTGCTGACGCAGTACGCAGTATATGTAGCATACTTTCATGCGCAAACAGGGACAGCATTTGTGTGTCGGTGTCTGTCAAGCCTGTCTGGACGGGAGCCGCTGTCAACGAAAATGTTTTGAAATTGTTTCGAGGTGGTTTCTTTTTTTGTTTTGTGTGCATCTTTTCCTCATGTTGGGCTGACGCTTTTTCGAAAATATTTAATTTCCGTATTAACGTTGCGGCAAAATGTTGCAAATAATAAAAAATGCCAAAGCTAATGCCAATATTGACGCGCTTTGCTAAAGTTTTATTGTGGGGCCACTCTTCTCTTCTTTCATTATTAATTTTTCAATGTCAATGCATTTCAATTTTGCGGTAGTGCGTCATCGTCGACAATCGAGCGGAATAGATTTATGACAGCGACACTGCATTTTATTACACTTAAAGGAAATCTTTCTTGAAATTGGCACACGAAAAAAGTTTTCTGAAAAATAAACGTAAAGTGGCAATGGGCAGAGAGCAAAGGGGAATGGTAAACTGAATGAGTAGGGGGCGAAGGTAGCCAGAACGATAGAGAAGTTGGCGTAAGTAAGGCAACGCCATTTATCAGCGTGACACCTTGCCGGGTGGCCAACTTAGTCCGGGATTGCCAGAGTATCTGGGTGTGGATCTGGAGCTTGGCTTGTACTGTGGTGTCTGTGTATGTGTATATGTAATGTGTATGTATATGTGTACATGTGTTTGTGTGTGTGTGTAGCATTTTTATGGCATGTGAGAAATGGTGCAGAAAGTGTGACACAAAATTGTAGACAAATTGCTTGAAATGATTTCATTTCTTTTATTTATGATGCCGACATTCGAGTTGCTTTTTACCGCCTTTTAGAAAACGAAGTTGCATTAAGGCCACACATTGATTTCCATTTTCTCTGTGACAAGATTTAACGAATGCAATTTTAATAATTTGAGTGAATAGACATCGTTCCAATAAGTCAAATAACGAAATCTCTTACGATCGACTGTATTATTTGTATCACCATTAAAATAATGAACTATAGCTCTAAATTGAATAATCTTTTAGAAAATATCAATATTTAATGTGGAATTTAAAAAGATAACGAAGTATTTATTCTTTTTTTTTTCAATTAATTTAAACCTATTATGTGCTTTGCCTTTCCATAGTTTATCACAGTCCCAATATTTATTAAATCATCCTGTTATCAATGGTTCTTATTTAGCTGTAATTAACAGGAACCCGAATATTGTTTGTTGATAAAGAATAATATGATTTTTATGTGTTTCTTATGTCTGCCTGCGTATTTCATGGCCCGTACTTTCAAAGTGCTTTGGGTACAAAAAAAATACGATAAATTCGCAAAGAAATGTAAACACAAAAAGCAAACAATTCCGGACAACAAGGCAACAGGACAACGGCTTTCCGCACCTAACCGAAGTCTCTCCTCACCCGCTCAGCTGTAGACCCAACAACTTCACCGCCGACAAGGAGGACTTCATCTTCATCTTTTGCAGCTGCCAAAACAGTCAAGTGTTTCATTTTCCGTTATTGCCAGCCCTCAACGGATGGGCATCTAATCGAATTTGATGGCTTCACACTGATAAGAGCAGCTGCTGCACCTTCCCGACCTCTGCCCACGAATCCGGCCACGATTTTTATTGCCTTTCATATTATTGTATTAGCCGTGGCATATGCTTTAAATATTGCCTGTCCCTTTGCCTTTATTCAAAGCGATAGCTTTTGTTCCGAACATTTGTTGTTTTCTTGTTCTTGCTGTTGTTATTGTTTTTTTTTGTTTTTCTTTGCAGATTTCAGCGCCGATTTTTATGTTCAGCGTTTATTATGTTTTACTTTTTCGCGCCTCTTTTTAACCCCTTGTTTTATATGCCGGTTGTTGTAGTTGCCGCTGCCGCTGCTGTTGCCGTTGTCGTTGCCGTTGTTGCGTGTGTCGACCGGAAATGCCTCATTTTTAGAAGTGTTTTGCATTTTGTTGCCGACTGATTCTACTTTTATTCCCCTCTTATTTTTCAACAATTGTAAACGCGTTTTCCTTTTGCTTTCTCTTTGTGGCTGTGTCGTTGTTATTGTTGGTTTGGTGTTTGGGCTTTTGGTTTGAATTCTGCTTTTGCTTTCGCTTATTTGTGAGATATATGCAAATGTGTTGGCAGTTATTTGTGTTGAGGATTTGTTTTAGCTCCGCTCATGTTATGCATATGTATTTGTGTTTTAGTTTAGTTTTTCAGCCTAACATGGCATATGGCTGGGGATGTGGATATGGTAGTGGGTGTGGATGTGGATATGGATATGGATACAGTTTCTGGTTATATTTGGGACAGCTTTCGTTTGATTTATGCTGCCAAATATTTTAGATTTGCAAAAATAGTTTCATTCACGTTTAGTCCGTTTTTTAATAAATCGAATAAGAAAAATTATTTAAACGCTGCGAGTGTATCAATCAACTCACCTTAAAGTGCGTTGAAATATTCTATTAAATCATTTTATTTAAATGTAATATAATATGAAATGAATACTAATATGAAGTAAGTATAGCGCGATCTTACTCTTATTCAACTCTTTCCTTAACTAAGAAGCTAATGCAAAAAAGTTAGTTTGCTAACTACACCAAATACTAAAAATAAATAAATAAAATAAATATCTTTCAGCATAAAAGAATGATTATTATATTATCAAAGAGGAATTTCCGCTAGACACCTAATTTACCTTCACCTTTTGCAGTATCTTGACTAACTGTTTGGCCTAGACCTTGTTAAAAGAAATAGGGTGGGAAGGTTGGAAGAGTGTACTTTGATAATATTAATGTTACCGGTATCTTTACCTACAAATTAAACAAATGATAACGCATATTTGAAGCGCAGGAAATAACCGTTCAAAGTTCTATCCAAAATAATATTTTACACTGTCCTACAAAATCTCTGGAATTTATTCAATTGCATACTTCATTTTTGAACAATTCATTCCAACAATTCAATTGACCTTAGGTCTGTATATCCGTATAGAAAATATTAACTTACAAAGAAATCAAACGAAGTATTTGTTACTAAAATAGTACAAACTAAAGTCTTACTTATCCACTGGAATTTCGTTTTATCTAAAAGTGGAATGCGACCGACATGCGGCGGCAAAGACATTTCTGAATGAAAATGGTATAATACGAAATGGAATAATACTGTCAATAATTATTAGAAAAAAACGAATGCGTTTTAAAGGAAATTAAAATAAGAATATTAGATAAGCTTCAATTTATTTAAAAATGTATTTATGCTTAGTCACAATGAGTAGATATTTAATCTTTAGTGAACTTAGTCCAGACACAATGGTCGAGATAGATAATTTTTAGGTATAAACTGATATGTTCACAGGTGATTTCCAGTACCAGGGATGCAAACGAAAATTGTGTAGCTGTAATTTGAGAGTGCGCTTTATAAAGTATTTTTCTATTCATGATTCGTAATAACAGCCGACACGATTGGGCCATGTCTGTCTGCCCGTCCGTCTGTCAGTATGAACATGTCGATCTGAAATTTGGCATTTCCCGTGTACTGTCCGCAGATCGTGTTTACCTTTGATACCTCTCCCCTTCCCCTTCCCCTTCCCCATACACAACACTCATCACACAACAATATGAAAAACTATTTACATTTTAATTTTGGCCAGCATTTTCAGCGTAGACACTTCCAACTTAACAGGTGCTTGAACAATTGCATTGTGAAAGCAACAACATTAATAAACAATACAATATACATTTTCGCTTTGAATCGTTTTGCGCTTTGCTTTGCTTCTATACGATGAAAAAGTTCGGCTATTCCGACCATAGTGCACTGTGGTATTCATATCGAATAATAATAAAAATAAGCACTATCAATTAAAGATATGTAAATGTTTTGATTCAACTGCTCCATGATATATAAAGAGAGATGGGCAACTACTAAAGCAAACAGTTGATCACTCTATTTTGTATCGTCAAAATGGCAACACAAGCAATATTCCCTACATCCTTTGATGAGCAGACTAAAATCTGGAGTGGAGTCCCAAGGCGTCCACTCTATGATTACAATTGCTCCATGGGTTTAGTGATATTCAACTCAATGAAGAATTATCCCCAAAACGTTATTCAGGTATAGAATAATATATAAAGCAAGTAACTTGCTCTCTCATAAAGGAGTTTTTCACTAGATCTCGGACGTAGATGGGCGAGTTGTAACCTTTGGAGATAGTCTAACCTGGGCCACTCGATTAGCAATGTACTTCAAGAGTGAGAAACTAACACATGAGGATGTCATCGGTATCATTGGCAAGGCCAGCACCTACGTTAACTCCCTGGCAGCAGCCTGTCTCTTCCATACGATTCCTTTCCATGCAGTTGCCTACACCTATATAAAAGAACCAAATGTCATAAAGGGACTGTATGTCCTCACTCTGCCAAAGATTGTGTTCTGCGATGGTGAGGACTATGAGGTTATTAAACAAGTTACAGCAGAGTGGGCACCCAAGATCATAACGCTAACAGGTCGTGTGGATGGCGTGCTCAACATTGAGGATCTGCTTGAACCACATCCTGCGGAACGTTTATACCAGTGAGTGAAAGAATCGTCTTAAAAATGATACATTTATATAGAACAATATCTTTCCATTAGACCCGAACTTTTGGCCATTGGCGGCGATCAGACTGCAGCTATTCTGTGCTCATCGGGAACCTCTGGAAACCCTAAAGCTGTTAGCCTATCTCATCGACTTGTCGCCAAAACAGCTGCGTAAGTCAAATTATTCCAATTATACTGTGACCTGATTGCTCTAAAATCGTATTACGTATTATGCAGAATAACTACTTCAGAAGATGCCATTTTGACGAGTGCCACATTAGACTGGATGACAGGATTCACATGCGCAATGCTGGGATATTTTTATGGCACTACTCAAATCATATTTAACGAGACTTTCAACGCCGAAAGCTTCATTCGCATGACCGAAAAGTACAAGGTAACCATGTATGCGATGCCACCCTGGCAAGCTTTTGAGGTTTTCACACATCCTCTAGCCACGAAGGAAAGATTGGCAAGCCTGCGACTTGTCGTTATAGTTGGTGGTTGGCTGTCAGTGGCGATACTGCAGAAAGCCCAAAGTCTTACTAAGAACTGCTTCATTATGTTCTCCTATGGAGCCACTGAAACCAACGGTATCTCAATTAGCTTGGATGTTGAGCTTGGGAATTCAGTGGGCGGTCTGTTGCCAGGAAACCGAATTAAGATCGTAGACGAAGATGGCAATGCCTTGGGACATAATCAGACCGGTGAAATACTCATTGATATGGGTGTTAAATCGAAGGGTTATATTGGTAATCCTGCGGATACAGCCTCCACCTTCATTGACGGCTGGGTCAAACTGGGAGATATTGGCCACTTCGATGACAAGAACAATCTCTATCTGACCGATCGCAAGAAGGATGTACTCAAGTACAAGTCAAAGGACTATTATCCCAACGAAATTGAGCAAATTATAGCCGAATTGCCAGAGATTCAGAATGTTTGTGTTGTCGGCGTCCGAAATGTGGGACGCAGTGATGCAGCTGGTGCTTTAGTCATCAAAAAGAAAGGCCATGATATCACCAAAGAACAGATCATGGAGCATGTGGCCAAGCGGGTTGTTGTCGAATACAAACAGCTCAATGCTGGTGTCCAATTTGTGGACAGTTTCCCATATAATAACAATGGAAAGGTCTTAAGGAATGAGGTTAGAAAGATTTTTGAAGAACTTATGGAGAGTGATTAATTTATATTAAGAAATATTTATAATTATGATTAAAATGTATTGAGATCCAAACGATATCAAACTAAATCCATAATATGTGTTAACTTAAATTTTATAATTTAAATAGACCTATAACAGAATTTCTCACAGTAATGTTTCCATTTTCAATTGTGCTATTATTTATATTTTAATCATTTTATACTTAACAACTTTTATATATTTTTATGTGATTAAGCCCGTTAGAGTTTCTGTATTCTCAGGTAAATCTATTTTGTATATTTAAGTGATATATTCACATACATACTGATACGCATTTTACCAATACGGTAAATAACAAATTGTTCTCTAATCTTATCTTATAATATTTAAAGTCTACGACAGAGGAGATTCCCAAAGTCTATAAATATTACCATAGCGTTATCTAAGCCCAATTGTTAAAGTCACTATATTAAATGAAATACGTAATAATGAACTAGAAATTGATAACGCTTATTTTGAAGTTAATACTAGTTCCAATTAGAATATGCGCAATTTTTATCGCTGAGCTTATCAATTTGTTGCCCAATATCTTATCAAAATTGAGACGTGATGGTTTTTTATAAATATGCTAATTTCTGTTGTCGCATTTAATTGTATATTTGATGTGTATATTAAAGCATTAGCAAAATAATTTTATAATATGTTAGATAGTGTAGATAGACCTATTCTTACTATACTTGTAAATTAAGATTTCATTTTAAGTATGACAATCTTTGTATAGAAATTTTAAAAGTATTCTTTCAATCTGTTTGCATTGTATATGGCACTTATTAAGTTGGCATCATATTTACCTTTCAGCTTTATATGTAAATTCATAATGGATTCAATGATAAGTATTAACTATCATGTCACTGCCGAAGAAAGTTCAGCTTTTAGCTATGAGATGATAGGGATGATATCTATGACACTGAAACCTCACGTCTGGCACATGTCACCCCAAAAGGGTCATACTCATATAGGGTAACCCGCCCACACCATTAACACTTTAAGCGCAAGCCTCTCGGGTCTACTTGGCAGGCTGAGTAAACCCAACCCATTGGAAACGTTAAGTAAACAGGACGAGGCCACTCAGGCGCACTCGGGTTGTTGGCCAGACAATTTTACCTACTTTATGTTTATTTATTTGCATATTTTTCAACTTAAAGACGACAATGACGGCAGAATAGAAGGAGCTTTAGCACCAGGACTATTGTGCCATACACAATGGCCATGTCATCCAGGACAATGACAATAGTCGAAGTGGATCCAGGAGTCGCAGCTTCAGCCGCATCCGAAGCCGCAGTCTGCATGCATTGTGCCGCTATTTTATAATTGACAATAATACATAAAATATATGTATAGAAAAAAGCAAAAAGCATAATAATGGCAAATGGTAAGTAATACATTAGCCAGACATAAGCCAGCTTCCCCCAAGACAATACTTGGGGCTGGCCAAAAGCGACCCACCACTAACACTGACAATGCATTTGTGCCCGTGAAAAAAGGTCACGTCTTATCTATTTACCTAAACAATTTGCTTAAAATGTTTACAACATAAGCAACATCATCATCAGCATCAGCGCGTGGCAAGCGAAGGTTGTTGTCGTGTGCATGTGGCCAGGCTCAAACTCATACTCTCAGTCAGGTTCAGGTTCAGGCCATGCTATAGCTAGATGGCTAGTGCCATCTATTTACCTTAAGTAGTCATACGGTCGTTGTTTTTTTCCTTCTTTTTTCCTCGTCTTCTTTCATTTTTTTGGAATTGTTTTGTGATGATACGACAGGAATGGAAGGCAGGCCAAATGCTCGACCAACATTAGAGCGCAATAGCCAAGGGAATTGTTTTATAAGCTATGAATAACAGGACAAAAAAAGAAGCGAAATGACATAGAAACAGAGACTGAGATGAGAAGTGAGAGCACAAGTACAGCAACATACGGATATTATCATAAATGCGAAGTTAGGATGCTCTTTTCTATTACATTGCATTACTTATACGCATTTTGTTGGCAGTGAAAAGTATTTTATTATTAGAATGTTAAGAGATAGAATTGCTAAGTTAGATTGTAAAGTTCTAAGAAACGCACAATTTAATTGGATTTATTATGTGTTTTAATACTTTAAATTGAAAATACAGATTTTAATATTATAATTTTTTTTGTAAGCTTTTGTTATATATTTTTTTTAAACTTCAGATTTATATTTCAATAGCCTTTCTAAAAGAATCAATGGTATCAAAGTTGCAGTTTGCTCAGAAATTATTAGAAACATTTCAATGCACACCACACAACTTAGAGAAATGTATATCATATAATTTAAAATATATATAAAATTAAATATAAATATTTAAAATACAATATATGCATTAAGAATTAAATAATTCAATATTTGAATCGTTTAAGTTCTACATATTCTTATGCAAGGCAAACCTGCCAACAAAGTTAATGGAGCTCGTGCTAAGTGTCTGAAATGGCAAACAGTGACAGCAAAACAAAATATGGCAAGCAACAGACCCAAGGACTGCGGCTTGTGGCTGCCCCAAGCCACCATGAGCGACTGGGAGCGACTGTTGCCGTTCTTATTCCATTTTAAGGCTATCCCACAACTTTGAAGTTTTGTTAGAATGTGCGTCACTGTTAAAAGGTCGCGCACTTCGTCTCTGAAAATTGTGCGCTTTTTTCTCCCGCAATATTTTCACATTTACGGATTTCTTCGCTTTTCCTTATGCACCATCAACATTTGCTGAGCTGCGGCACGCGCTGTCTCCGCCTCGAAGGGCTTAGTAACGTAACTGAGTTGATTATTGGTTCGTCGCATCAGTCTTTCCAATCAACATCATCTATCAGCATTAAACTCAAAGTCAAGGCACAGGCATGAGAAAATGTCGAGAATAACCATGAAACAAAAGAAAGAAAGAAAGAAAAGAAACTTCCTTCCGTTTGGGACCCCAAAAACAAATGTAATGCCTTTAATTTATTTGTTGGCAATTTTCTAATCACAGTCTGGGACACGCGAATGCCTTTAAGATAAACAAATGCTGTTGAAATTTTTCATCGTGTTAATTGTATAAATATAGACCAAAGTTTTTATGAGCTACAGTTACTTTCAGTTGCTTTTAACAAGCAACCCTCTTTCCGAGAAGAGCAAATTGCTTGTAATTGAAGAGGAATGTGGAGCATGGTGAGGGAGCATGTGGCATTAGGCGGGGTGTATGTTACATTTTATGAGCCACGGCTATGGCACAAAAGTGACTTATCTTGTTACAAATCCAAAGTTCCAAGCAATAACAACATCATCATGTAACTATGAGAATTCTAATGCAATAGCCTTATTAGTCTGGATGATGCTGCAGGATTGATTATCAAGTCAAAACATCAAATGAATATATCAAAGCAATGTCACTGTCAGATAGAATACTAGCTTTGAAAACTGAAACAATTCTATATTGCGCTCTGTATCTGTAACTAACAGATACGTAGAGTAGAGTTTCAACTAGTTAAACGTATTCAGATCAATGATTGACAGCGCAAACTTAACTGGGATTGTTTCCCAAAAACGTATCACATTTCTGCGAAGCAGTTTTAACCAACATGTTCAGATATTCAGCAGGGGAATTAGTTGAATTTTCAGAAAGTTTAAAACTAGATAGACAGAGTGGGGCATTAACAAAGTGCTTAAAAACTTTTTCAGTCAAAATTTTCTTAATTTTTTGAATGCCAATTGAGAGGCAACTCTCATATCTATAAAGCGAGTCCTGCTCTTATTCCCTCCACACTCAAGCCTTTACTCATTCATTTAACGAGGCATGTTCTTATACAGACGCCTCCAAAAAAGTACTGCTCCCCCACTTCCGTCCTTGACCTTACCCATTCAGTCCCGCAGAGCAAAACAGCACAGAACAGCACAGCACAGAGCAGAGAGTATAGACAGAAGTGATGAGTTGGGGAGTTTTGGAAGAGGCACAATGGCCACTGCGACGCATTGTAGCGCATAATTAGCCCGATGAATAAAAGCTAAAAGCAAAAACGAGGGAGGTTTGTGTGCTCAAAAAAAAAAAAAAAAAACAAAAAAGGGAGAAGAAAAATTAAAAAATAAAATGAAAGGCAAAAAGGAGAAGAAAAAAGCAAAAATACTGTAGCCCCGGCAGCAACGATGGTGGCTGCCAACGGCTCTGAATTTTCCACAATTTTCTTGTTTTGCCTAATTGAAGATTTGCACTCGAAATGATTTTAACGCTGCGATAATGCCCATTTTTAACCAAAGAAAGAGAGAGAGTGAGTGATGTTGAGGGCGGGAGAGGACGGAGGTGGGAATGGGAAGGACAACGGGAATGAGAACACCTAAACAAATTTTGCCAGTCGTGGCAGTCGCTCACTTAAATGACTCGGGCTAAAATTAATGCATGAAATTCCATCAGAGACAGCAATAAAAACTGTAAAATTGATTTGCATAATGAAAAGTTGTTGAAATCGCCGTCATTTTGATGCTCAGACTCGCTGACATCCAGGCAAACCAGTATCCCTGAGTAGTCAAGTATTTCAGTCAGTCGACTGCCGACTGCCAACTGGCCTAAATTGCTTGTTGTTAGTTAGTTTTCAATGTTGACTGCAAATTAGTTGTCTATGTCTCTGTCTGCTTACCTGCGTTTCTGCCGGGCTGACGGTTATGCTTCTCTTTTAGGCAGGTCACACAACATTTTTTGATAGCGCTTTTGCATTTAACATTTGTAATTGAATTAGACGAACCTACACCTACACACACACATACACCCTCGCACAAAAATACATACTCGACTCACGGGCTGAACATGAGCGCTGACATATTTTAGGCAAGTAGCTGGGCACATGAAAGCAATTGGCAGCTGAGTCCATAGGGAGGACTCGCCTATCTAAACACCAGCAACAGCAGTTGCTGTGACGTCTATTTTGCATTTTATCTACACACTTACACACACACACACACACATGCACTCACACACACACACAAAGATACGTAGGCAACTTGCCCACGCGCACAGTGCGCGAGATGACGCAAAATGGCGTCGCTTGTAATAAATTACGAATACGCAGCGTTGTGCGAGACTTTCAATTGTGTGCTAGTGTTAGTAGTAATGCTGATGGCAATGGTGCACAGGCATCCGTTTGGTTTTTCGCTGTGCTACACTAGAACGCCCCAGGCGGTCACCGCACTGGACTCGTATGTGGTAAATGAATGTGCAAGTATGCGAATGACAATGGCAACGTCAATTGGTTTGGGTTTAGGTTTGGTTTTAGGTTTGGGGCTTTTTGGTTTTCGTCGGGTTTTTGGCTGATTTCTGCGTAGGTAGCGCGAATTTGTCGTAACTCCTCGTTGCTTCAGATGCCCCACACTAGATGCCTCACACCAGATGCCAAATGCCAAATGCCTGATGCCATGTCAGGCATTTCATTGTTATTCTAATGTCGGGTTGTAGTTTCACTGCAAGCGCCATAGATTACGCTAAATTGCTTGGGGCCGCACAATGCGAAATTGCTGCAAAAAACCACCAAAAACATGGCGAACACAAAATGTTCGCCTGATAGATGGATGAATGTTAAGCATTAGTGCAAGCATTGTAACCCATTTGTTGAACAATAGTTGGATTGCAATTTTAAAGCCTATTTACAGTTGAAAACTGTTTTCAGTTCTAAAACAAACAAAATCATTACTTCAAATAAGCAGCTTAAATCTATATAATTGGACTAAGAGTCAATTATTTTAATAAATTCAATCACATAAATATGTCCAAATAAATAAATAGCATGAAATTTGTAATGATTGCATTTCATTATTCGTTCACATTCATTCAATGTTTCAAATGCGACTAATGCACACTAAATCACAGCTAGCAACTTTTCAGTATTGTTTTGACTTATATATTAGCCCTATTCGAGAACTGTAAACAGTTCTAAACTATATGAGCGCCCATCTATATTACCCCCTCTCCACAGCACAGTAAAATACATGCGATAAATCACACTTGCTGGAGGACTAAAGTTATGCCCTACAGTTTGCAGCAACTGTCAAACCAACTACTCATTACGCCAACCCACTTTCACTCTTCTCTATGTGGTGGTGTGGTGGTGGTGTTGGTGGGTTGGTGGATTGGTAAGGTGGTGGTTCTCTGTAATTCTGTCAGTTACCCACTAGCAAAAAATACTAGAGAGAAACCCATTGAAATGCCAGTCCGAACTATCCACTGACTGAGCTCATTATACTCTATTTTTCTAGTATTTGTACTTTTTTTTTTTTTTGTTTGACCTGCACATTCGCGTTTTGGACCATATGCTGCACATGCAGCCAGGAGTCACCAGTCGCCAGTCGCCAGTCGATTCAGCGACCACATAACATTCACATACTGGTTGGTACATTCTGACAGTCATACATACATACATACCATCACATCTAGTGGCATTGTCGTTTCATCTGTGCAGTCAGTTGGCAGCGCGTTGTGGCCACTTGGCCATTGTTGTCATTGGCTCATTGCTAATATTGGTAGCTGCTGCTTTTTGGTGCTGTTCTTCTATATACGATGGTGTTGTTGTTGATGTTGTTATTGCAGCTGCTGTTGCTGTTGTCGATGGCAGTGTCAGCGGCACTGGCATTCCTAAGGCTAACACTCGCCTCATTCATGTGTTTTATTGCCACCAACCCACAAACGCCGAATAACAACAAAACCAACCAGGAAGCGACAGCCCCCACACAGAAGCAGGCCCCCATATATTTATGCTCCATATGTTTGTGCCATATCTCCGTGCGCATAAACCACAACTGAACGACGAGCACAACGGAACTAGAGCATCAACAGCAGCACCAACAGCAACAGCAGCAGTAACAGCCCAGCACTCACTCATTACCACAACTAGGGCTACAGACCTAAACAGTTTTGGAATCAAATTCACATATATTTCTCTATGCATTCCACATTATTCAAATTTGGATTGAAAGAGAATTTCAATACACTAATGTTACTTACTAGCCTGTTTTCGAATATACATTTGTATATTATTTATAACTATTAAGACAAAACGTTTATATGAAAGACGAGAAGTTTTCAATAGGCAAACTTTTGATCCAGTGTGAGTGTCCTCTATTCAAGACACCTATATTCTGTACTATATAATTAATATTATAATAAATATATAGATTTAGGAAAGAAAAGAATAGGTTTAATCAATACTCAACTGTGTATTTGTTGCATCTGTGAGATCTCTATGATATAAGATGATGAGGATTGCTCATCCTTGACAGATATTAAGCCAAGTTTAATCGAAATATCTACAAAACTAATACATTAATTGGCATAAAAGCTTACAAACAGAAAGCTAGTTATTCCAATCAAGGAAATGTTACGTAAAAAGAGCAGGCGATTTTGTGAGACGTTTGACAACTATCAACTGACACAAAAATGCTGCCAAAATGGCTACCTTAGCTGACCCCATTTGATACCTCAAGCACCACAATATGCTGGCAAAAATAGTCAACAAATGTCCAAAGTAAAGCTGACTTCTGCTTTCTGCTTTCTGTCTTCTGCATTTTGGCTGTTGGCTGTTGATACACTGAGTGTGTTTTAATCATATTGCCGCAAAAGTTCAGTGGCTTCAGTTCAAGTGCAAGCCGTTAGATTCTCGATTTAGTTCATGTATTTCTATATGAACATATATATGTGGGTATGTGAATGTTTGGGTAGCCCATAAATCCATTCAATATTTAACAGGACAACAAGAAGTGCAAACGTTAGCACTATTTTTTTGGGTGAGGGGGATATGCGAAAGGACACAACCATGCGACGACTGAGCTACAATAATGTTTATTATCATTTATTTTATTTCATTTAAATGACTCGCTCGGGCTGTCGCAAACTCGCAAAAAGCTAATAAGCTGCAGTAATAAATTATGTGCCATGCAGCATATAAATTATGTGCAATTAACTAAAATTTTGCATAAAATGCATAAAATTTTACATTGAGTAAAAATAATTTTGGTTTTAGAAAACTTTTATCAAAACAAAAGCGACATCGGAACAAATTCCAAACATTTTCTGGCTCATCCACGGCTAATGATGTCACATATTGTGTGTTCATTTGTGTGTGTGTGTGTGTGTGTGTGTGTAAATCCAGAAATAAATGAATTTAAATTTTATTTTAAGTGCTCAAATAAACTGGTATTAATTGTTGTCGCTGGCATTACGAATGGCATTTAAATTATCTTCTGGACTATGAAACACCTATGCTTAACTTATTTTATTTGCGCTTGATTAACATTTATAGCTATGAGGGTACAACACGTTCGCATACGGACAAAAGATGATTAGTGGACCACAAATGGAGTTATTGTCATGGTAAGATTGTGGCAGTTAATGCCTTTAGCTAAGACCTTCAGATTCCTAGAAAGTGGCCAACCAACTTGATGAGGTTTTCATAATAATGCATCATCTACATTTAAAATTATGACAAATTTGCTGCTGAGTGAATCTTTATCATTAAGTCCAGCATAAATTAGTTCAACTCAATCCGAATCTCAGCTGTGTAATACCACATATTTAATTTGCGCATTAGCAACATATAACATAACATATGACATCTATTTGTAGGCCAGAGGCTCAGACAGACAATGTATGCTTTTTTGAAATAGTTAACACAGTTATTTTATAGCCGTTACGTTATTTCTGCAAATTAATAGCGTTAGAAATAGTAAACAAAAATCGATAAATAAAAACATAACGAGTTTCTTATGTAAAATAAGTTAACTATAATCATAATAAATATATGTGCACAGAACAGGAAATAAAACATAGTTTATTAGCTTAGTTTATTTTATGCCCTTTTTTTTAGATTTTATAGTTTAAAGTGTGTTCTGTAAATGGACTATGAGTTAGTTTAGCTAAGCTACCAATAGCTAACTAGTTGATGCTATTAATAGGCTCGATTCGATCCATGAACATGCAAAAGCTCATGTGTCACATCGCATGACAGAACTATTAATTGCAACAAGCGTAACGCAAAGCCACGTCCAGGACTGGCCACTTGCAGGACAATGTTGGCCACAAGGCTTGAGGCAATGGCATGGCATCATTGTTATGCAGTTGCCAGGAGGCCCCATGGACAGAAGGACCAATGCTAGAGGCATGCGCCCATTTAAATTTATGTGTAACTTAACGCTTCAAAATTGAGTGCAACGAACGCAGCGCGTGGCGGGTGCTACATCAAAACGCCGCCCACAGCAGCCATATCAAGTATACGCCAGAGCAACCGGAAGCGCGACTTGGAGTGTTTGCCTGACTGCATGCCCTGGCCTGACTGCACTCTGCTTCTGCCTCTGCCTCTGCTTCTGTGTCTGCTTCTCACTCCTCTTCTGCCTGCAATGGCAAAAGCAACAATGCGCGACAAAAACGACAACAACAAGGACGCTGGTTGCCTGCCTAGCTTCATGTTTTCTTTGCCGCTTTTAATTTCAAAAATTTATGCGCTCGCGCCACACTAAGCGTAAAATAACGATGCAGAGCAAAGTTGCGTCGCACTGTTGCAACATTGTTTTTATACCCTTTAATTGCGACACACACGATCCTTATCAAATTATCTACTTAAAATATTAATAACTAATGGTTTAATTTTTTATTAAATGTGATTAATTTACAACACAAAATTGTTATTTAAACATGGTCTAGAAGATTAAATATTATAAGATTAAATAATAATAATATTAATAATATTCTTCGCTCACTTCGCTTTACTGACAGTTACAGAGTATTTCAGCTTCGTTGCTTTCGAAATTGTTTTGTATTTGCGTTTTTTTACCGTTGTTGTTGCTGTTCTGTGTTCTGTTCTCTCTTGCAAGTTGATCCTTTGCCGCCATTTTGCAACAAACTCCCAGCATGCACTCCATTAAACTCTGCCGTTGACTTTGTTGCAAACGGTTGGGGGGGAGCTCGCAAATTTTATTTATTAAAAAAGGGTAACGTACAAGTCAAGTGGCTCAGCTCGAAAACAATTAAAATGAAGTTTGTTTTATTTTACATTATTTTATTTTTAGCTGCCTGTGAATCTAGCATGCAACATTTTTGCAATAGGAGTCAAAGTCGCTGCGTTTGCTGCCTACTTGAGAGGGCGGCAAGTGGAGCAAAGCTGAAATCCAAACCGAGCATAAAATCTTAACGACTTTGGCTAGTTTCACATGCTCAGTACACACAAACACACACACACACACATAAACACACACACACACAAAAATCTTTCTAAAGAATGGCATAATTAATTGCCGTTGCGGTTGCCAAAGTCCCGACACTCAACGCTCCAGTTAAATGTTGCATGCAAATGGATGGAAGATGGCGCCGGCTAAAATACGCAAAGTACTCGTATAACCCAACCAAGATATGGAGCAAAAAGGTGAGCTCTATTTGGGTCACCCACAGTGCGTAACGTGCTGCATATTTAATGGCATCTAGGGTTGCCCGACTGTGCCCAAAACATTTACAACATTTTGAAAACTCATTCGTATGTGGGTTAACAGAATTGCAAAATTGATAATCCTAGGGCCGAACCTAATTGCATAATGATCTAATGGAGTACAGCTTCATAATATAATTAAAATAAAAAAGATCTTAAAATAAGTTCCCACTAAATGAGCTAGTTCGCACTAGTTCGCACTAGAAAATACGATTCAAGCTCCCCAAGGAATTCTGATTAAGTTCTAAACTAAACATTTGTCTATGAATGAAACTTAGAAAGTCCTTTTCTTCTGCCTTATCAGCTTGTTCATGTATAAGTAAGTGTATCCATGTATTAGTGGGGGCAATGTTGCAGCGTGAAACCATTTAGCACGCAATGAGGTGCTGCAGATTCGCCAACATAGCAGCTGCAGCATTCGAGACTTGACAGCAACTGAAGTTGTGTGTGGTCTTAGGTAAAAGTTTCGACTGAGCTGAGGCCAAAAACTTGCTTCAAATTTCTTTAAGCAACAAATTTCATTACTGCTCAAAGCTTATGGAAACGGCAAACAGAACTTAAAGTGCCTTCAGTCGGCAATATTTTGTGCATTTTGTTGCCAACACACAAGGTTGACACACTAAAATGTTGAACAACACAATGTGGACATCAGTGGAGTGTGTAATATAATAGGATTACACATAACAAATAACGTGAATGCAGCGTTAAGCTGCTTACAGCAAAGTTTACCATCAAATATGGCAATAAATAAATATAGTTTGTTATTTAAGAATAACTCTTAGTATTTATACTGTTTTTGCATTATTGTTTAGACTAACAACGAACAGATAGTACAATGTATGCACTCTTCGATTTCAATAATACTTGTAAATCTAAAATGCTCTGAAAATTCCGACTACTGACTATTCTTTCAGTTTATTTATACTCAAACATAGTGCATAGATCAGAAATTGCTCATAATAGCACAAAGTATAAGAACATCGAGAGAAAAACCTGGACAGCTGTTGGCTGCTGCTCCTTTTCAGAGGACAAAGTCAGCTTAGCCGCAGGCAACTCGTTGAAACAAAAAAGATGATAATAAAAAAAAAAAAAAAAAAGAAAATAAAATAAAAAAAAACAGCACACGTTGCAACTAATTTTGTGTTTGTTTTATGCACTTGCAACATTGTTGCAACTGACACACACACATAAATATATATATATATTCATGCACTGCTAGACAAACTTCAACTGCCATCAACATCAACGAGTGGGGAGCCACGTCGAGTTGAGCGAGTTGAGCGGGAACTGAAACGTTTAGCATGCCACGCCAGGGTTGGAGGTGGCAGAGATGCGGCAGCAGGTTGAGGGGCTGGCAACAACAGGCGGCACTACATTCTGCAAACTTTGCGGCATTTTCAGCAATTTGTGGTATTTTACTATTTAATCCTTAACTGTCTTGGGTGTCACACTAATACACAACGAGGTCCGCTCGTTCTGCCAACTTGCCAGGTTGCCACACTGCTGCCTAGTGCCTGCTGCCTACCGCCTGCCGCCTGCCACAAGCCATCAACAGTTTGTTTCAAATCAGACAACGATGACATTGTGTGGCACCAGCTCTGGCAACATCCCCAGCACAGGCACCTGGTGTGCAAGTCCTGTTTTCTGCTAGCTCTGCTCATCCTGATCCATTGTTACTCAACGCTAGACACAGTCATTGTGCTCAGAGCGTCTTGCTTAGCCTCCCTGCCTACTTATTATTACCACTCCTTGAAACTGAATCTAAAAATCTTTATATGTATACGAGTGTGTGTGTGTTAGCTTGAACTGCCAAAAGTACTTCACTGTTCTGCATTCTCGCTGCGAAGTTTAATTAAAGTCGCGCTACAACTTTTGATATGTTCTTCGAGTTCTTCCTGCCGCGCTCTTCCGTTTCCGTTTCTACCACTGTTCTATCTGTAACTTAGCAATACAATGGGTAAAATATCTAAAATACATGACTCTATCTGATAATTATATAGTGGCATTGAACTCTTAACATTTCATTAGCAAATATGTTTATTAGACTTAGAAAACAGCTGACTTCACATTTTAAAACCCACAAATAAATTGATTGCATAAAAAATCGAAAAATGCTAAAATTTGCATAATTCATCATCAAATTTGTTAATGACTATAAATATCTTTTTATATATTGTAATATCTCAAAAAATTATGCTAATTGAGACTTGTAAACAGCCCACTGTCCATTGTAAGAAGTTTTGCTGTTTGGGTTCATAGAGACTTACATACTTGTCTGAAATCTTTCTATGACAGTTTCCCTTGCACAGTTTTGTTTAGTTTGCTGTTGAATGTTTAAGTTTTCGTATCAACTCAGACGCACATGCACATGAATGCCTTTCATGCAATTGTGTGCGTGTGCATGTGTGTGTGTGTGTGTGTGTGTGTTATTGAATATCTTGACAAGGCACTGACAGAGTCTAACTCTAAGTCTGGTCTTGAACGTAATCGTTCGGTGTTGTTGCAAGTTCTCAGACTTTGACTACAGAACGCCGCATTTATTTTTCCAAGAAATAAAATTGCAAATTTATATTTGCCAGCCTTACGGCCAGCCAATTGTCTAGGGCATAAAAAAGGTTTATTACTTATATAAAATATTCATAATTCCATTATTATTATTCGAAATATATAGAATAGCATTGTATTCGTATAAAATACACTTTCAAAATAAATGACAATAAGCTGGACAAGCTCGATAAAATGAGACAGAATGAGAGCAATGAAAAAATATTTATTATTTTATTTTATATTTATTTTACTCAGTAATTCAAGAACACTTTTCACTCTACAGAGGTAAATTTAAATTTAATTTATTATTTTATTTCATATTTATTTTACTCAGAAATTCAAGAACACTTTTCACTCTACAATTGTAAATAAATGTAAAATTAAATGTCATTTATTGGAAGTTTCATTGAAAAGTGTATTTAAGTAACGACTTCTTGAAGCAGATCTTAAGATGCTATCCTTATGTATGTATGTACATTTTGTGCAAGCAAGCGCACAAATTGACAGCATTATGAAAGGTCAGGTCAGAGCCCAGCGACCAAATTTATATATATTAGCCCGGCACGTAAGTAAAAAGGACATTCCATTGTGCCATAATGTCGGGCAGTTAGCACACACACATGGATACACACACAGATGGCAATAGAATGTCGAATAAGGAAAGAGACAGAGACAGAGACAGTGACAGAGACAGGACAGAGCAGTGGTTATCCTGGCTCGTCCTCGTTTTAGTCCACTGGCAATCGTGTGAGTGTCAAATGCCTGGCCATGGCCACTCGTACTGGCAACACATGCGACCAGGCGCGTCTTCACATCCCCTGGCTATCTTCGTGCAACTCCCCGCAAATGCCAAATGCAAATTTTATTTATGAATATGATTTCTGGCAACAAAACAATAGCGCCCAGCATTCGCCATATAATAAAAACCCAAAATTTTTGGTTTGACAAACTCATACAAATAGGAGGAGCAATCTCAACCTTCGCCTTCTGGCGCCGGGTGTGGCTGCAGCTGTTAACCCTTGCACTGCCAAATCGACCCTGCGGCTCTGGACCCGTTCGAGTGCGTGCCAAAAATTTACCATTTACCATTTGCCATCTATGTCTGACTTGTGCGCGTGTTAAAATAATAAAATATGCTGTTGGGCTCTTGGCTCTGTGTATTCATATTTACACACCAACACACACACACATACATTTACATATGTATATGTACCATTTACTCGTACATTGTCCTGGCATTGCCCTAAGGCTGCTCTAACCGCATAGTGCAGGAAATCAAAAATTGAGGAAATGAAATTTGGTTATTAGTCAGCGCTGCACGTTGACAAAAGACACTGAGGGGTGTGGCATTCGGCTAGAGGTGTGGCAAGCAATGTCTGTCGCATCCTGTGCTGTAAGACCAGCTCACGCTGTCTATCATTCTCACTCCGCACCAACTGTCGGCAAACACAATAATTATAAATCAACGCAAGCACTCGAATAAAGTCTAGACAATGCCTGGCAAAGGCAGTCACAGCCACAGCCCAATTGGCTCTCGAATCGAGAATGGAGAATGTAGAATGTCGGACCACGTAGCAGCAGTGAATCGTTTGGCCGGATGCCCAGCACTGACCGCCATTAATGCACCCATATACACCCACACACCCATACACATCCACTCACAATCATCCTCCCACACTCTATGCAAACATTTTAAAAACCCATGCCAAATGTATCAAATGTAAATTTGAATAATAACCAGTTGATCAGGGGTTGAAAACTGGCCGTGTATAAAAACAATTCATTATGCACGTTCTCCAATGTAAATTAAAAAAAAAGAAGAAATAATGGCAAAAATGTGAAGATGAAATATGGTTAAAACAAAACTGAACACCTATCAACAGAATACCATGGATTCAAAATAATTGACAGCTGATAAATACGCCCAGTTAACAGATCGGTTGTAAGGCAAAAAGGTACTAGGCAAAATACAAATAGCCTTTTGAATTTATACGCAAATATTCCACAATTTTTTTGTTGCACTTCAAAGCATTTCATTCATATAGTATTTAAATATATTTATTTTACTATAGTGAAACACATGAATTAAAATCAAAACTAACTGAAACGCAGAAAATGTCATAAACGAATAAAATATAAGCATCGCGACGCATAGAATAAACTAAGCTGTAAAAACCACAAAAATGCAGTTAAATTATTGTTTACCCAACTTGGTTGGTTGTGTTTAAATCAGTTGCTAAAATGATTCATTTGGTCAGTTGTTGATTCAAAGGCACCGCGAACCACAAAACCTAAACACATCCACATTTCAATTGGTTTCTAACGCGACTATTCACAGTTCTTGCAATGGACGCACAGATGTAGGCAACAGTTTTTTTTGCGTGGGCTTTCACATTTGACATTAAATAGCTGTTGGAATAAATCAGCATGCTAAAAAAGCCGACGAGCGCACACATACACACAAATATATCACACACACTGCTTTATGCTGAAATCAGCGACAGCAACAGCAACAACAAGGAATCAGCAACACCATCAGCGAGAGGGGCCCACATCAGCGAACAAAGGGGTCAGGGTAGGTCAGGCAGAAGGGGTGGTGAAGATGGAGAGGGAAGAGGAAGGTGCAAGGGGCAAGAGATCTCATATCGCACGTGTAACAACAGAGCAGCAGGACGACTCTACATGCAATAAACAAATAAATATGCGAATTGGTGTTGATGCCGTTGCTGTTGCTGCTGTTGTTATTGTTGTTGCTCCTGCTGCCGCTGTTTATTTAAAAAGAAATGCGGGCCATGATTTTTAGCGATGTGGCACGTACACAAAAAGTGTTTTGGGCATGGGTACGCCAGACAGTTGGGCACTTGAAAGAGCCCAGAGGCAACAGCAACAAAAGCAACTGAGGCAGCTCCTGTTGCTGTCAATTTTGGATTTTTTTTCGTGCCAGACGATCTGCTATTGCGGCAGATGAGTCGGCTGGTGATTGCCGCTTGAAGCGCATAACTCGCCTCCAGTTGCCAGTTAGTTGCCATTGTTGCTCCTGTTGCCCCTGTTGGCTCATGTTACACACACAGTCGAGTGTTGCAACAACAGCGTGCAACAGTAGCGAGATATTTCATGAGAATTTAAAAAGTTTGCTGCATGAGTTTGCAATCGACAGTTTGAACGATAAGCCTGTTTATTGAAAAATAATTTTAAAATAAGTAACATTTATAAAAGAAAGTTATAAGTTGCAAATAAAATTGATTTGAAAATTGTTTTACTCTCTTTCTTTATTTCTTTATAAAGGAAATGCTTACAAGTTTCATGCCGGACATTTCCAGTGTATTTGTTTGAGCTCAGCGCAACTATGTGAAATCACTTAGCTATCATCATTGCCTCTGTGAAAAGCCTCGTGATACCTTATCGGATTCAATCTACTTCTGGCTTGGCCTAGACCTCGACCTCGACCTCAGCATCTTAGTCTTAGTCTGAGGCTCGCTGCCTGAGCTTCTGAGCTGCTGAGTTATCCTCTAAGACCCCAGAATAAATCCGATTGGTTGCCTATCGGCGAGTAGAGTAGAAAATTGTTTTTATTTCTTTCTCTCTCACACATTTTTTATCCCTCTCTTTCCTTATTTTTCGGACCTTATTGCTGTCAACTCGCTATTTATGCGTCTTTGATGCCAGCTCTGCCATTTCTCCATCTCTCTAAATGCTGCTGATTTCATTGTGATTTGCCTTTTGAGCAACTTTTCGATTACTTCCATTCAATTTATTCGCTTTGGGTTGAGTTTCCAACAAGTGGCCTCGTTGCTCCTCTGGTAGCCTTGGCAATATTTAAAGAAATACACGAAAAATATGAATACAAAATAAACAAACAATTACCGGCAATAGGGCAACAGTAGCCCGCACCTAACATCTACCATCTGGAAGTCTGAGACTTCATCTTAAACAGCTGCTAAAAAAATCGAATGTTATGCTCTGTGTTATGTGGGGTGTTTGATATTGCCCTTATTATTACGTACCCCAACAAGCAGCCTGAGGTCCCTAATCGAGTTTGATTTCTTTACGCAGCGAGCCGAATAAATGAATACGAATACGAATACGAATATGAATATGAATAAATCATTTATGGCTTATGATTAACTATCGATTCTTGTTATATTCTCCATTATTTTTTTTGGGCAATTTCTTATTTAATAGTTTGAAAACTTTTTGATAGTTATCACGTGAGTTTGAATAGCTGGCGAAACATTTTAATTGGCTCTTTAATTGTTGTGAACCGACTAACAAAATCCATTTCCAGTTCTATAAATTCTCATAAAACACTGTCAGCATTTATGAGACCATTTCCCATTTTTCAGCTGGAAAATCTCATATTCGAGCTCTGAATATCCGTCTACTGTCCATTGTGGTTGCAATGATATGCCTGAGTGCTGTTGCGGTTCGGATGTTGGTTCTCGGTCTGCATCTGGTAATGTTTCGGGTACATTTCTACTCGGACTGGTCATAATGGGGCTTCATTTGGCGGCTATAAAGTAGTAAAAATATCAGCAGGAAAAAATATTGTTTGCTGCTGTTGGTTAATTAAACGAATGTCGGGATATGGAGGCAGATAGACTGAGCTGAACATTATATCGGCATGCAAGGATATGCAGGAAAACCAGAAGGCAGGACGCGCATTAATGCCGAACATAAATAACATCGCGTTAAACAATTGCAACATCAGCCATAACAATAATAGTTAAAATAATAATACTCGTTATAATAATAATATAAATGATATGCGAATGCCATAACATGCAATAAAACAACAAGCAAGCCGAATGACACGTAAACAGCAAGTCAAAAGGAGAGTCAAATAACAACAGCAACAGCAACAATAAGACACACACATGCACACACGCACACACAGGCACGCACAGAGGCAGGCAACACAATGGAGTGGTTTCAATATAATTACAATGCTGCTATTGCGGTTAACAAATTTATAACACACCATAACAAGGGTGCTCCGGTTGGCTCTCGGGCTCTACTAGTTTTCGAAATGCTCTAAACTTGCCACGCCCCAAAGGCGCATACACAGAAACACACACACACACTAATATGCACACAGGCGGCTCCGAAACATGCAAGCACTTGACCAAATGTTTCCGGCACACATGCTTGCCACAGGTTGTCACAAAATTGCTGAGGTGTAGATGCAAAGCTTTGCAGGTGAAACAAAGGGCTCTGACCAAGCCTCAGACTTGGCACCTGACCCCGTGCATGGCATCGATGCCGACCCTTAACCGAACTCGTTCCATATCCAATGTCGACAGCAGTCAGCTGTTTGATTTATGTATGTATGTTTGTTGATGTTGTTGTTGTTGCTTTTCCTTTTGCTCTTGTTGCTTGTTGCTGTTGCAGCACAAATTAAAAATGTTCAAATGTCTGGGGCCATAACTCAAATGTCAATGCATTTGTTTAATTTGAAATGTGCATGTGGCAGCACTTTTAGTTGTTGTTCTCGTTGTTGCTTTAGTTATTGTTGTAAAGTGTAATTGCCCAACATAAGCGATGCATTAAAACTTAATTAATGTAATTGTATGGGACCTAGGCAGCAGCAGCAACACAATACGACTATTAAATACAGCAACAGCAGCAACCAGAGACCATTTCAAATGTCAAATTACTTTAAAGTTGAGGTTACTTTCCGATTTGTGACAATGCAACAGAAATTTCTTATTGACATGACTGAGCATTGTGGTCTTTGTAGTTAGTAGGTTAGTTAGCTATTATAGAAATTAGTTTAACAGTAGCAGTTAGTTAATAAGTAAGTAGGCTCATTAACATAATTGTTAACATAAGTATATTCCCGAAATCAATTAAATATCAACAATGACTTGCTGATCCAACTACAAAAGCAAATGTAAAAGCAAATCACAATCAAATTTTGTATGTTTTCAGTAATTAAAATTGTTTCAATTTATATTTGACAATAATTGATATTTTATTTGATAATTTTATTAATAATAAATTAAAGGAATACAAATACAAGTATTCTCTTGTTTTACAGACAAACAATCAAAATTTTAAACTCCTTGTATACAAGCAAAATTCAATTCAAATGTTAAATAAGTTTTGGAAATTTGAGATGTAGCAAATTTCGTTTGTATTTATTATATTTTTCAGTTTGTTTGATAGATTTTTTAATATTCTACAATTTAGGAATTTCAATTTTAACAGAGTTACACTCGCATGTTGATATTGAATTAAAGCCTTGGGCAAATATTTATTTTAAATGCTTACAAATCCATCTATCTTCGACCATGTATTTATGTACTTTATTTTATTTATTTAAAACATTTACTTAATCTAACATTTTGCAGTTCACAAACTGTGAAGACCTTAAGAGTAATAGCTGAAATACTTGTTTGTTTACATTCTACAACACTGTCGACTTACCGCAAGTAAGACATTTACGAGTTGGGTAACTACTGTTGACATGATGCCCCCGCGAGTGGCCAAATGCAACTTACAGTAGACCGCACCTTGACGCAACTACCCCACCTCCCCTCCTGGTTAACCCACTTTGTAACTATATAACGCCATAGGCCAGTCACCACATGTGGCAGGGGGAGGCATAGCGTCGACATTGGCACCACATCAAAACGCCCGGCGAGACTTTAGAGTGCCTTCATCAATGTGATGGCCGTGATGGCAACGCAGCCTGTTGCAGAAGTTGCAGACACTGTCGGCGGCAACAATTAGATAAAGATCAACAGGCAAGCGGACAGTCAGGCTGACTGACGGCAGAGTAAAACTCGAGAAAGCGTAGAGAGAGAGGCAAGAGAGACAAAACCGCAAACTAAAAGTCACGCCCATTTAATTGCATAAAACATAATGATACATGCGGAACTTGCAGTGCCAGGAGACGGGCGACAATTGTTAGCGACATTTGGCATCAAAGGGCAGCCGAACTGCCCATCGTATCAGTTCATACAACCCCGCGTTGGTCTTTTCTGAATGGTCAACCACTTCTGCCCCCACTGTGAATGCATAAAATTATTTCCGCTCTGCAGTGCCAGCAATTCTAATTAACGCAAAAGACATTTGGATTGACACGAGACAAACGATGGGCTGTGTAATCGGAGCAGTCCGGAGCTGACCAACAACCGCTCCTATTCACCGACCACTACAACCACCACCCCGCCTACCCCCTGTACAATTCCGGTCACCACTTCGCTTTCGACGCCGTCGCAAATTGCATAGAATAAATTTTCATTAAATGCACAGCCAAGTCACAGTCTGAAGTCAATGTAAAGTGGCAGGACATACAACTGGCCGCGCCCGCTGGGTCAATGGCCCTGCACTTGCCATCGACTTGTCCATTTTCATAATTTTTAATTATTTTTAATTTAATTGTCGCGCCTCGCGTGCTCTTCGCAACCAACAACAAGTGACTCTAACTCTGACTCAACTCTCGACAGTGGATCACTTCTCGGCGGGGAGTGCAGTCTGCAATAATCAACAGCGTCTGCAGTGAATGCGATGAATGTGTTCTGAGTGTTTAATATGGAAGAAAGAAGTCGAGGCGATTACATGGCGAACGAGGAATGCACTTACTTGTGAGAAGCTGTTAAAAGAATTGTTAAGCATATTTTTTTTTTATAACTTACTATTATATAAGAAAGAAATATATATTTCTGTTGAATTAAAATGTTTTTAAAATAATTTTTTTTTATATTATTTTATTGTTTAATATATTTTTTATTTTTAATTTATTAGATTTTTAAATATGTATTTGAATGAATGAAAGTGGAGTATTTAAAATACAGCATCCAAACTTTAAGTATCTATTCTATTATATTATCTATTCTATTAGTATCTATTATAACTAAACTACATTATATATCATAATCTTATTAATAATATATAATTTATTTTCCAGATAGTTTTGAAACATTGTTTAGCAGTTTAACTAAACTAAAGAATCAAATAAGAAAGAAATATATATATATTTTTGTTTTAGCTATTTTACCAATAGAAACTCTCATTTAAATTTAATATTTCATCTACAAATACGTAATGCTCCATCAAAAAAAATAATCAACGGATACTACCTCACAGACAACTTCATAGTCAAATCCATATACCCTTTTCCAAAAATATACGCATAATTCTTAGGAACTTGTGACAGCGTGAAAAATGTGTCTATAAACATTTAATGTTCGTTTCAATAATTTAAGTTTTCCAAGAATTGCTTAAAAATGTTTCATGCTTGATGTCGCTGGAGTCGGCTTTTCTACTATTGCTAATGTTGTTGTTGCTGTTTTTGCTGCTGTTGTTGCTGCCGTTGCGTGTCCATTGCCTACGAAACATAAACACAAAATTTTAATTACTTCAAATGTGCGGGCGCACTTAGAGAGCATTTTGCGGGGTCAGCTGTGCCCCGATAGAGTGAGAACCAGAGTCAGAGTCAGAGACAGAGACAGAGAGTAGAGAGTTGTGGTTGCCGGACTGGCAGGTGCCCAGTAGCCGCAGCCAGCGGGGATCTCGTTCTGGTCGTTTTGCTGCCCGTAGTTCAAAGTTATTTACCCCCAAAAATGTTATGTAATTACGAAAGTTTTTGGCGCTCAGCTTCGAATATAAACGCTGGTCGTTGTCAACGTTATGGCAAAAATGTTATCATCATCAACAGAGTTGATGCAGAAGCAGCAAAGGCAGCACCAGAAGCTGTAGCTGTAGCGTTTGCCAGACCTCAGACCCCAACAATGTTGGGATGTTTGGGTGCTCGGGATTGAGGAGGGGACTAACGGGCTGCTGTTAGGGGATGCCAACTTATTGTCGCAACTCAAGTAATTCACACAGCAGGTGCTCGCAGTTAGCTGCGGTTCCCATCGTCCAACTCCAACAAAAATAATTATCACTCTTGATTATCTTTTGTAGAAATTAGTGAGCACGCGCCCTTTTCTCTCCTTACACTCTCCTGTTCACTTCTCTCTCCCGCAAACCTTGCCACATAGCCACCGTCATGGCATCGTAAAAGTAATTGTTGTGTTTTTGTCAAAAAACCTTTTGGAGCACTTTAAATGGAAGACAGGCGCCCAAAGGGGCAGGTAAAACTGCCAACGAACTATGCTAACTGTTTAATATTGTTACCTGAGCAAATTGTCGACGCTTGTGCAAATTTCTCAACGTTTTATTGGGAGCATAGAAGCGACATTATGTTGACAGTTCCAGGCTGCTCTGTGGGCGTAAGCTTAAGATCTGATGTTTACCTGTAAATTGCTTCATATGCTTACAATATAATTTGCTTTTTAATCCGAGTAATGGATAATAGTGTTTTTGGGGATAAGATTATATTGAAATTTGTCTGGAATAGACCAGTATTAATTGCTTTGTATGTTTGCAACATTATTTGCTGTTAAGTGATTGTAATTGATAACAGCCTGTGGCTTTGTAATTTGTTAACACATTTAAATGGGTTGGGTCATTAGTTGGGACCCTAAAAGGGAACAGAGTGTGCGAAAAGCTTCATGTTGTCTATGTACTGAGATCAGAGACTGGAATCCAATCAGATTATGGGTTCTTTTGAACCCATTAATTAGAGAAAATGCAATTTGCTTGACCCTTCGAAGGCTTTAATTTAATAAATATTATAAGTAAAGCTATTTCTTAGTTATTTTCAGTTAGACAGTTGGAAGCAGCAATGGATCTAACAACTATTGCAAATTTTATGACAGTTAATAAATCTCGACACTTGGCAAATCAGCAAAAATCTAATTGCTTAAGTGTCTTGTAGAAATATTTTCATGCTGACATTTTCAGAAATATATTTCAAATATACTCTAGTCTTATATAGACTGCACTTGGTTAATTGAGAGCATTTTACACATGTAAAGTCTGCTGTTTCTGAGTCACATTACCCAAATGAAAGAATGTGGCACGCCACAACAGATGTGTAGGAGTATTATCCACTCTCAAGAGTCTAGATATTTGCCTGCAATTTGCTAGCCAGTTGCATCAGTTAAAGTGCAAATTGCCAAGTGGCATTTTAGAAATTCCATAAATGGCTAAGGCCAAAAAACTTTTAGATGACATTTGGGTCCCATGGGTAGTCAACGACACACTAATACTACCCTCGCTACTTGTGGATATATGTATGCACCCGCATACTCCACTTCTGACTCGACTTCGCCACGCCTTTACCTCATTTCGTGTTAACAACGCGCGTTGCTCATTTCCGCTCTTGAATAAAACTTTTACTTTTGTTTATTTGTCGCTCATTTTAGTTGATGTGGATGTTCATGTTGATGTTGGTGATGCTGTAGCTCTGTTGCTTTTGTTGCTCTTGTTGTTGTCTTTTTTCCTTCATCAGCTTGCAGCTTGGACTCAGCTATGGCCTCGGCTTTTTTGTACTATCTGCAGCAGTTGCAGCAATCCGGCTTGTGTCTGCCTTTAAATGAAAGCTAATTAAGTTTTATTTTTCAACAGTTTGTGTTTCTGAATACTCAGTGAATACACTCACTGCCTGCACTGCATACGCTTTTTGCCCGCCACTCTCTCTCGCTTTATCTCACTCTCTCTCTCTTTCTCTCTGTTCGTACTTTAAGTGACTTCTGCACGCCCGTCTCGCCAGCCCAGCTGGTCCCAGTTGTTTGGGACCTCCTTTGGTCATTACAAGTTGATTAACTCATAAACATTTACTGACAACTGACAACTGACGTCTGACAAGTGGCAACTTTGTTAGCGCCGTCCGACAACCAACTGATTTTTATATTTTTTAACTTAACTTCTCTTGATTTCTTTATTACTTATTTAATGCGCATTTTTTCTTATTTTTTCAGTATTTCTCTGTTTTTTTTTTCTTTATCTGTGCACAGCATAAAAATGCTGAAATAAATTTGCGTTTTCCGGAATTTGTTCACATTCCCCTGGCCCAGCGCAGCCGCCGTTCCCTCCGTTCCCCACTAACTGTATGGCCAAAGTGCACGGCGTACTTTCTTTTTCTTGGTTGTCTTTCGCATTTCGAAATTAAATTTCAAAGAGTTTTTCGTTTTCTGCTCTTTCCTTTGCTTTCCTGTCGCACATTTTTTACGCCGCTTTAAATTCACGGCAATTTTTTTTCGCACTGTCATTTGCGCTTTTCATTAATTTGGCGCAATTTTTTTGCTTCTATCGTGCGAACTTATTTATTTATTTGACTGTATTTATTTGTATTTTTTCTTTGCTTTGCGACTTGTTTTTTATTATTTTCAGCTAGGTACAGTTTGGTTAAAGTAATGTTGATTGTTTGCTCGGGTGACTTTGATTACGAAATTGTTCAAAATAAATACAATTACGTTCAGCAGCAGATTGCTTAAGCTGGCACTAAGCAGACTTTTAATTGAGTTTTGCATACCCTGTAAAAAATAGCAAAGAGGTATATTTATGCTGTGCGAAATATGCTTAATATTCATTAATGAGAGTTCTGAAATATTGCACTTTATGGGAATTGTAATTTCATCATACCAATAATTTAAGAACTCATTTGTTAATCCCAAGTTCCTTTTCGAGAACTTAAGAAGTGGTACAACATAGTCCATCAGTTCATCTCATGATCCTATACAAGCAATACATAATATTGGCGTGTCAGTATCAATTCAGTTACCTTTTAAATTTAATTCCATTTTCTAGAACTTACTAAAGGGTACTACATAGTCCATCAGTATCGTCATTCTGCCTATTTCCTTTTCCTTTTCTAAACAACTTTATCTCAGGCCAGATTGAACAGATGCAAAAATTTGTAATGGCCCGTTCAACTGCCAAAAAAAGGTAAACATTTTTATACCCTGTGCCCATTAAAAATGGGCAAAAAAGGGTATAATAATTTTGTGCAAATGTATGTAACAGGCAGAAGGAGGCATCTCCGACCCTATAAAGTATATATATTCTTAATCAGTATCAATAGCCGAGTCGATTGAGCCATGTCCGTCTGTCTGTCCGTCTGTCCGTCTGTCCGTCTGTCCGTCTGTCTGTATGAACGCGTCGATCTCAGCAACTATAAGAGCTAGAGACACCAAATTTGGCATGAAGGTTCCTGTATACCCTCTCCAGATCGAGTTTATGTTAGATTTTCGATATCTTTCCCCCCACCCCCCGCAATTCAAAAAAAACGTATTATGGCCACATTTCTCAACGTAGGCACTTCTAACTTAACAAGTGCGTTAAGAATGATATATAGAAGGAACGCTGAAAGTTTCATCAAGATCGGTTTATAAATAAGACAGAAAATCAGCAAAGAAATTAAAGTTATTTTTTTTTCCACGGAATCGTTGAGCAGCAGGCAGCACATGTGAGCGAGCGAGACAGCGAACGACTGTGATACATGCGTCTGCTTACCATATTTGCACATGTGTGCGAGCGAGATATCGAACTACTACGACACAAGCATAAGTAAATTAAGTGTCGTAACACTCAGCTTTGATTGAATATGTATACATATGTGAAAGCTTGTTTGGGTTGTCAAAGTTAATTAGAATGAGACTTGTTGATTTCAAAGATGTTTTTTTGTAAATGAAAGGTCAGCGTTGGTCAATTATTAACCCTTATCCATTATTTAACATGTAACTGCAATTAATTTACCGAAAATACTGAAAAGTTAATATGTTTAAGTGGCATCTTGCAGCTTAATAGAAATAGTTGAAAATTCGAAGAAAACTAAGTCACAACTAGTGAATAATTTTATGAGTAGTCCAATGAAATTTCATTGTAATATAATTTTTACGGTCCAAAGTTGGGAATAAAGCGAGAATTATAGCCTTTAATTAACTTGAGTAAATGAATATTTGTCATTCAAGTAATTTGGCTGTGACAAATGTATTTTATATTTGGCCGGAGGATGATAATATATTTGTTGACATCTAACTTTATTAATTATTATTAACTAGTCAATACGCCTAGCTTAGCTCTCAGCTCATCTCAGCCAAAGTTTTAATGCCCCTCAGTTATAACTCAGCAGAGACAGCATAATTGATCGTTAATTAAAATAACTACATTTATTATTCATAAGACCTGATTAATCGAATATTGAATATATTCCATATTAATTGCTATATAATTATGAATATTAATTAGAAGCATGATATATACTTATAAAATGCGTACAAAAGGTGGTTCCTCAGGCGCATTTAATTTAATATTTATTAAATAGACAATTATGAATTATTTCATATGAATTTACATATATATTTCTACCGTTAAATTAGCACAAACATCGTAATTATAATTATAGCAACATATTCTGTTTTATCTATAGAAATTAATACTGGTACTCATATCGATATGATAGCTAGATAAATATGTATATATTCAATATTTTAGAATTAGAATTTAGCTCTGCTTCTTATTTTATGCCACCAATCACCAAATCGAGTCAGCCTGAAATCATATGTACATTCGGTGGAAATAATTGAATGTAAATTTTTGAATATGTATGTAAATGTGACAATATACGGTATATAAGGTGTGTGCGGTTGTGTGAGTGTATGTGTGTGCTTCTATTTATAATTTATGCAATTATCAATGCATAAATACGAATTGAAATATGCTTGATAATTAAATGCAAATGTTCGGTATTGTCAATATCGCCATCACTATATATAAATTGGGCCAACATTTTTCATCACGAAATTCAACATTTCATTCCAATTTCGCCTGTCATTTGTGTACATTCATTCACTCATTCATTCCGTCATTCAGTCATGCGTTTGCTATTAGTTTTGCTTCAGCATTTGGTTTTTTTTTTCGCTGTTTGTGGCACATTTCTTGTCTGTCTTTCGCTTCCTCAACCATTCCCTCTGCCTGCCAAAAGGCTCCCCACCCGTTGTCAATTTGATATGCCCCACTGCAATTTCCGTAAATTGCGCGTAAATCGTTTCAAATTTTCACTTGTCTACGTTTGATTTTGCCTGCATTACACACACACCCAGACAAATACACTCTTACATACATATATACACATAATTCAGCAAACATTTTTCCATTACAATTCTTTGTGGAAGACGGGGAAGTGTGCGAGGTAAAGCTGTAAGCCAAATAAATCAATAAAAAATTATGCTATATAATGTATAGAAAACGAGGCAACGGCAATGGCAACGGCAAAGGCATTGGCAAAAGTAAACGAATTCGAAGCCACAGCGAAATGAAAAACAAACTGGCCGCCACTTTTGTCCTGCAGGATTCTAGCAATCTACAGACAACCAGGACGAGGACAAAATCGAACCGAATGGGATTGTAGATGGAGACAAACACAAAGACCAAGACGAAGACGCACCCGGAGACGGAGATGGAGACGAAGACGTTGCGAGCGAAATTTTAAACGGCATCTAAAGCCTGCAAATATGAAACTTATGGCAATAATATTGATGTCGTCTTTGACTCAGAAAACCCCAAATTCCCCCTGCCAGTACCCCTGTCCAGCCCCTCCCCTTGTCACCAAGCAACTCGCACTTCCCCTGTCTTAGCTATCAACTCAGCTGGCATATCAAAAGACGCCCGCAGCATGAAGACGATAGACGACGAGCTAAGGGCTAAGGGCTGTAGAAAAGGGGGTTGACTGGAGAGGGAGACGCGCGGGGCGGAAAAGAATTGCGATAAAGATAAATAAGCAGCGATATACTTGAAGATGTCCTTGTTGCTCTTGTCGCGCTAAAGGCTGCCTTCGACTTGTTGTTATTATTATACCTCTTGTTGTTGTTGCTGTTGTTGTTGTCGTTGTCGTTGTTGTTGTTGATGCTGTTGTTGCTGCCGCTGTTTCTTTGCTGGTTTCGCTGGCGTTTAGGGTTTCCCCCTATTGTATTATTTAAATTTGATTTTATTTCACGAAAATTGAGTTTCGTTTGCGGGCTTGTACGTATTTTTATTTTTACCATGTCCTTTTTACTCTATTGTCCTTTCTGTGGCTCTTTATCTCACGAGGCGCGGCGTTTCTTGTTATCGTTTATTTTTAATGCAGCCAAAAGTTCGTAAACAAATTATAATATTGAACTTGTCATAGATACGCGCCCCTACAGCTTGAGTGTGTACATCTCTCTCTCTCCCTCTTACTCTCCCGCTCTCTTTTGCTCTCATATTTTTTTCACTTGCCCATTGTTTGGCTCTTTGGTGTTTTTGACTGCGGCATTTGATGCGGTCTCTCTTTTGAGGTAGGTCCTAAGCATGCTAAGCGGATGATGTGGGTCAAATCAGCTTGGACATGATTTTGTGGCATCAAAGTTGGTTCAAGACAACTTGATGGCTTGCTCCAATTAGGAATATATGTTCTATTTGCCTGCCAAAAAGATAGAAATTCAATGAAAAGTCCTTCAATATTTGAGTATACTCAGAAATGCAGTTCATTTCCCAAATAATACCAATGAAATACGCAAATTGCAATAGTCACCTAAAATCTCAGAGGCATACAAGATGCATTGGCATCTAAGCATCTAAGCCCTATATGCTGGCCAACAATTTGTGTTTGCTAAAATTGCATAAGACCATTCAATTTTATACCCAACACCCCTTTGGACAGAAGGGTATTATGGGTATTTTATGAGTCTTAAATGCCAACTGGCTGAGACTCCAAGAGCTAAATAAATTATTACTTTTAAATAAGTCATCTCAATCATAATTAATTACACATTCTATGCATCTTATCTAATCTAAAGATGACATTATAATCTGATAGTGAACCCATAAGTTATTCAGAAAACTATTTATCATTGTTGTAAAGATGTAAAATGTGTTTGTAATGAAGGCGAATATAAATTAGAGTATCTCATAGTATATCTTCTTGTCATTCAGCCACCATAGCTTGTTATTTTTTCTTTATTCGAATTGTACAATATATAGCTGTCTAGAAATGTTGCCCAGGCAGCAAATTAACTGCAACATCAGCTCGAAAAAATTGTTGCCACATTTTGTGTATCGATTTTGTAACATTTTGAAAATCTAAATAAGTTGAAATAGAAAATGAAATTCGTTTCATCTCAGGACTTTTGCGTTGACTTGACAAAAATAAAAATGTTGCATATTGAGTTTAGCTTAAAAAGAAGCTTAAAATTTCTTTCAAAAGAAATTGAGATTTGCAGTAAACCAAATTTTAAGGACTTTCATATTTTGAGATGCATTTCAAGATTACCTCGTCTCGTTGAGTTCTTGAAAATACGAACACAAAACAATTAAAAAGCAAACATTTTCGCTTTCAACACAGTCTGGTAGCAGCAGCAACAACCACAGCAGCAGCACCAACAACAACAATAATAATAACAATAACTCAGAATGCCATTACTCTGTCGCCGACATATCATTTGCCTCAGCTCGACAACCTCATTCCCGTGCTCATCCACGTCGTCCTCGGATGACTTTGCATGCACTTTGACAATGACAACGCCCTCGGCTTTTTCAGAATTTTTGGTTAGCGCTTCCATATCCAAATTGGCTTACCACGCATAAACAGACTCCAGACTGGAGACTCGAGCAGGGAAGACAGGTCGACAGTGAGACAGGGGGTCAGGGGTTGGGGCTTTTCCTTAAACTTACATTTCTGTACGCTGCCTACACTTGAGGGCTCAAGTTGCTGTGATTATCGTGCAATTTCACTGGCTGGCAATGACAATAGCTGCCAGCCTTGTGCTGGCCTGCACCTCCTGCCTCTTGCCTCCTGCTCCTCTGTCCTGCTCGTGTCGTGGCATTTGACGTTACGTGTTGAGTCGACGCCTTGCCGTGATTATCGCTGCCTTACGCTTCAATGCATCTTTGCTACGTTTCTTTTTTTTATTTTCATTTTTTATTTTGTACTCAAACCGTGCCCAACCTGCCTGTGACTCTGACTGCAGGTAGACAACCCTCCGACAACGTTCACAAATTCTTCTTCATCTTCGTCCTTTGTGTAGTCTTCTTAACCTTGTCCTGTGCGTTTGCGATTGTGCTAGCGCTTGTGTTGTGTCTGTGCATTTCATTTGAATGCCGCTCAGTTGCAGTATTCCCTCCCATTCTCAGTTACATTCCCATTCCCGTTCCCGTTCCCGACCTCTCCTTTTGAAAAGGCAACGTGTGTCTCGCTCACTTTGCTTAATTAACGCGTTCACACAGACACGCACAAAGGTCGCCTAGTCGGGACTTTGACTCTTTGCCAATCATTGCCCCGCTTGCCAGAGATGACAATGCCAATAGAGACCACATCGTCGTACTGTCGCATAGTCGCATCGTCGCATCGTCTCATCGCATCTGTCACATCACGTCTCGGCATTTTGGTTCTTAGACATTATCGAAGGCATCCCAGTTTCGGGCCACGTTGTGTGTCATGTTTATTTAAACATTGCCTCAACCTCTTGCCTCTTACCTCTTACCTCTTGCGGGTTTTCCACAATGATTTTTCATTGAGTCTCGTCTCGTCTGTTTACCTTTTGCTCTCTTTCATAATTTCGTTTGCATGTTAATTACCATGATTATTGTGTTGCAACCGTACGTTTCTTTGGGTCCCCCTCAATGCTAATACACCTGGGAAACTCAGCCTAAAACCATTCCAAACCCTGTGTGACACATAATTTTGGTAATGCGAGTATATCCACGGATTTGTCATAGAGAAAGCCATAATGATTGGGCAAATATTATGCAGACGCGCGTAAGGTAAAGAATCTTAAACAACATCTTCAATACGTTCATTGATTCGAAAAGTACTTGGATGGCATTTATTAAATGGAATCTTAAGTGTAGAAAGATACATTCAGTTATTCGAATAATACTTAGATACCATTTATCAAAAGTTCTATATACGTACAAATATCTCTGACCAGCTGGAACATAATTGTAACTCGTGGCTCATTGGGTAATCGTTAAACCAAAACAATGGCATCGGGCTTCATTTATTTTCAATTAAAAGTTAATCAAAAGTTGCACATACGATATCATTGAAGTTCCCTTTGCTTGCAAGTCAAACAGGAAAATAATAGCAACAACAACAGCAACAACGACAATACACTTCACGATTTACTAAAATACCAACAAAACAGAAAAACAATAACAATAAAACCAGCTTTTGCAACAATTATGCTGCAATTTTGTGCCGAGCAACCGAAACTCAGAGTTTGCCAGCCCTGCCTGGCATTTACCTCACCCCCAACATTTCGCTTTATGCGTTTTCTATTTTCTACCGCCAATTTGGCCAAACAAACAAACAAACAAACAAACGAAAAAACGAACTCGCCAAACAAAAAACAAAAAAACAAAAAATTCAAAAAACAGCAAAAACAACTAACTTAACAAGTAGTTTTTAATAAGCTGCCAAACTGCGCTGGCTTTCAGCTGAGCTAACCTGCCACATGGCCATACTGCCACACTGCCAGACTGCCGCACAGCTACAGAGTAACGTTTCATCCTGCCTCCCTAAACTCCCTCATATACAGCTTCAAGTTGAAATCCGTTCGCGTTCGCTCTCGCACTGACGTTGACTTTGCTTTGGCCAATATTGGCTTCTGTTGATTTTTCCGCTTGCCACCGAGATTTTTGCTAGGAGATGCTGTTGATTTTTCAGTTTTTCTCTTTTTTACGCTATTTTCCACCTTATTGGAAAAATATCTAATTGATACGCTGAAATACAATAAGAGGATTTCACTCTGTTGTTGCAGCTTAACAAAGATTTTGCTTCATATTTAATGCAGTTTTATCTATCCACTGCGTGCGATTTAAATATGTTATGCATTTCGACTGTAAACTGCATTGAAATATTGAACCATGTTTAATTATTTAATTGTGTATTAATTTTAATGATCAATGCTAATAACATATAACGAGCACGAATCAAATGTGAATTTACTCCGATAAAGAAAGATTACTGTGAAGAGTGCTCCGATTTAGAACATTTCCTTATAGAAAATCTAACCAGAAAGATATTATATATATATTATATATAGAAAACTATGCAATTTATAATTTTTTAAAATTATTTATTATTATATGTTGAGTAAGTAAATGAATTCTAGATATTATTTAAATAAATGTTGCTAAAGGGAACACGCAATTTATGAATTTAATTTGTAGATTTTTAATACTATACTATTTGCTGCATTTGCTATATTTATTTAACTTCAAAGGTTTGTTTGATTGACAATTCGTTTAATTTTCTATTATTTATTCTGTGTAATTTGAATTTCAAAAGCCTTCAGTTGACCACCACAATAATAACAGTGCGTTGCTTGCCTTGTCTTTCCAAAGGGAAAGCAAAATGCATATATACCAAAGATTTGCAATACGCAATTCAATAACAGCAAAAAAACAGAGAAAATTCCAAAGAAAGTAGAACAATGAAAAGCACAAAGTGAAATGGGCACTACTGAAAATTATCCCTGGGTCAAAATGCAATAAACACATACACAAAAAGACACTCACACACTAACATACACAGACAGACAGACAGAACGAGGCATGAAAAAAAAGCAACAACTAACGGCTGTGCAACAAAATGAATCCTAAACGGAAATGTCGATATAAGCATTGCGAATACAGAGAGGCAGCATCAGCAAACAGGAGACGACAGCGACAGTTAGCAGCGACACAGTCGCAACAGTCGCAACAGTCGCACAGTCGCACAGTTTACAGTTTACACATATGGCCAAAAGGTTCACTGACCATTCCACCAGCGATGTCAGCCACTGCGTGTCATGTCACGCTATATTGGCTCTGTGGTATTTTAAGGGTTTTCTGTGCTGAGGAAATTTGCGGGTGTCTTGATGAGAATGGCTTGAATGGCATTAGTTAGAAAGAAAGTTAGTAAGGAAAGAATAAATTCTCTTTCTTATCTTTAATTAATATAATTGCAATTTATTATTCTGATAAATTAACTTATTAAATTTGTAGATGCAATAAACCTACTCAATAATTACAATATTAAAATAATAATTATATTATGAAATTAAAGTTGAAAAGAATTCCATATTTCATATAAAATTATATACAAATTTCAGTTGTAAAATTAAAAAAAAATGTTTATAGATAAAAATTTCATATATAATCGAATCTGTATATTAACTTATCTTTATATTTAAATAGAAAATAATTAATAATAGAATTTAATATATAATTAAATATGTATATATATTAACTTAACCTACCCAAAAATAAAGATAATTTGGAAAATATTATATTTAAATCCCAGTTAAGATTTCTGCATTAATTAAAGTTGAAAAACGATTCTATATTCTATAATTTAAGTTTTTGTATTTAACTTTACTTATTCAATAATAATAATAATAATATTATTATATTATTTTTTAATCACAGTTAAGATTTCTACATTAGTTAAAATTTAAAAACAATTCAATAAGTTTTTATGTATAAATAGAAAATGTTTCTTGAAAATAATTATCCCTGTTTTTTATTTATTATTATTAATCTATTGATTATGGTCTGATTATGTTAATTATCTTATTATAATTATATTTTCACTATTACATTTTCAAATATCGCATCGCTTTAAGGACACTTGTCACGCGCTCATCTCTAGCAACTGTAGCTTTAGCCACAACTAACGCGTTCAAGTCCAAAAAAACCGCCATATTGACCAACGGAGTACAGCATGCAGTGAACAAGCATTTGCAGAGGGTGAGGGGCAAGCAGATTGATTTAGACGAGTGAGAGGAAGCAAGTGAATGGTGGTGGTGGTGGGGGAAAGGGGGGGCTGCCCACTCGTTTTGTTTTTACCCAAAGTGCGCGCGAACAGTGTTGACAAACGGGAATGGTTAGTGTGTGTGTGTGTGTGTGAGTGTGTATTTGCGAGTGTGCTTTGTGTATGTTTGTGTGTGTGTGTGTGTTCATATGGATCTGTATGTTGGCAATTCAAAATGGCATGCACTTCACTGAAAACTGCGCATTTCCGGTCAAAATGACGACAACGACGCGACTGCTGACAACGCCAGCCGCATGTTTGTGTGTCCCTCTGTCATTGCTTCACCTCTCTCTCTCACACACTCTCTCACTCTCTCTCTCGCTCTCGCTTCTTCGCACACTCCTCGTCACTGACACTTGCCATCTCCCTCTTAACCCTGTTTAGGTCCGTCTCTCTCGCTGCGCCTGGGGCTTTTCCTAGTTGACATGTGTCTGTGTAGTTGTGTGTATGTTTGTGTGTGAGTGTGGGAAAACTTTTTTACAGCTTTAATAGTTCCACTTGGCAGTTTTGCGTCCCAAAAGTTTTTCGCCAGAGCTGCGCCAAAGTGCGTCATAAATGTGTGTAATAAAATATTTACTTTTCTTTTATAGTGAAACATCGGCTTAGACGGACGCGTGCCATAAATTAGCAAATATAAGAAAATGCACAAATAAAAATAAAATCATATATAAATATAAATATAAAGAAAAAGTAAAAGAGAAACAAGAAATTATAAAACATATATAAAATGGAAAATGGAACAGAAACTGCACATTAAATTGAATTTTGAAGTTTGCTTTTATAGCACAACCCCAGAAAATATCAGGCACGTCAAGAAGACAAAAGCAACAACTGACAACTTCCGTGCCCTGCATTTCTTTTTACTTTTTTACTTATTTCCCGCAATTTTTCTTCTATCTATATTCCTTTTTATTTCTTTGCCTCTCTCTCTCTCTCTCTCTCTCTCTCTCTCCCTCTCTCTCTCTCTCTCTCTCTCTCTCTCTGTCTGTCTGCCGGTCTGTATGTCTGTCTATGTTTTATGCAACCCTTGGCTGAGTTTTGCGCAATTGTTTACTTTGTTTACCAGATTTACAGATTTCTATTTGGTAACAACAAAAAAATATTGTGCTGCTATGTCGTCTATTTAAGAGACCAGTTTACAGTTGCCAGTTCTGAGTTACGATTTACCAGTCACCAGCTACCAGTCACCAGTTAACAGTTCCCCCCTCATTCGCATGTAACATGCGAGTTGGGTTTGACATGCGTCTGCTTGGCTGATGTTGCTGTTGCTGTTGCTGTTGCTCCGTCCCTTCAAGTGCATGTCAGCAACAGTATCCCCTTCACCAACGCATCTCCATCTCCATCTCCATCTTCATCTAAACTCCTTTGCCATCCCCATCTCCCCACTCCTCCGCCTATCACATTTAGCTTCACTCGCATAGCCAAAATAAAAATGCGAGTAACCCTGAAAATTTGCTCGTCAACTGGGCTTAGTTGTGGGTTTAGTAGCCAAAAGTAGGAAGATGTTGACTAAAATACGAGAGTGGGAAAGGGGCAAAGGGTTGAACTCGCTTATATGTGTTTATAGAAGATGGAGAGAGCTTCTAATGCGTAGTTGTCGCATCCAGACTCGTTCCAAGTCCACCTGAAGGGTTCACCCTTGGAGTGGAGCTATAATTGAATGTTTTGGCTGTTGCCAATGTTAATGCCAGCTCGGATATATGTTGTTAAGGCCAGAACGATGGCAGCTTATGGAATTGAAGTAGCCCTAAAGCCAAATTGCAAAAAAATGTACTTACACATTTGCTAATGTTGTTGAATGTTGCCGACAGTTCCAACATAATGGAGAGTCAGGAGAGGACAGTTAAGATGCAGGACCAGGTTTAATATTGATAAAAATGTTGTTTCATTTATTAACTTTAAGGATATCTCAGAAAATAACTGTGGGTTCTACTCTCTATGTATGCAAACAGTGCTAATAATAGTTTGATATAATTTAGTAAAATAAACTATAATAATTTAGTATAATAATAGGAAGAGTTTTAGATACGTGTTGACATTCCATTACTTTTATTTTAGTTTATTGAATACTATACATTACTATATTTATAATATTATATAGTGCTTTAACCTTAAAATCAGGTATAAAAAACTAACAATAATGCAGTGTAATTATTTCATTTTATTCAAGAATCACTAGATACTTTTATTTATTTACTTTAGACTCATTTCTCTTTAGCTCAATTTTTTTAATCCCATATTACAGCCACTGACTCCAGGTACTTCTGGACTCTATTCTCTATATCATATCTATATCATATCTATGCTCTATTCCATTTCCGTTTACAGTCCACATTTTCTCTGCTCTATAATTCGTAATATAAACATCTCTAAAACATATTACTTATTCTCTAAATGCCAAACATCTCATTTTCAATACTTCCAACTATTCCATAGTTATACTCTACTGCTATATTACATCTGATGTATAAATTATATTTGTTAATTCCATACTATATTCCATTTAATAAATTCCATCCTCTTCATTGTTTTTTTTTTGTTCCTTAGACTGTATTTTGTAAGCTCTATTTGTAACCTGAATCTATTACACTTTACACTCTATAAATATTTAATCGATACTCTATAATCTTCACTTTATAGCACACTTTAGATACAGGCAAATCTTGATAAGTTTTGGCCAATTAATATAGGCCAGGCCAACGCTTATTGTATGTCTATGTATATATGTATGTTTGTTATGTTTCATAACAAAGTTTGCTTTAGTTTCTCGCCTCATTTTGCTGTTCTTCTTCTTTGCTTAGCTGCATCCTCTGGGCAAGTTTTTGCAGCTTCTTGGCTTTAGCAAACTTGCGAATCCTTTAGAGTATGGTTAACCTTTTGCTTTCCTGTTGCCAACTTGAATTACTTTAAGTTTGCACTCTGCAATATTTACTTCGCATGTCTTGGCAATTGTTGAAGTTGTTGTCTTTTTAATCGCATCGCACATTCGGCCTATCTTTGGCTTAATTTGGCCATCAAAACAAGCTCAATGCTCAATGCATGCAGCAACTTTGCCAACAACCCTCGCAACTATTTTGACCCGTACTTGGCACGCATATGTCCTCTTGCTCTCCTTTGGCCTTTCGCCCCTTTGGCCCTATTTGCTCTAGACGAACCCTTCTCTTTTATTTTCCTTTCTTTGCTGTTTTTTTATGTCTTCAGAAACTTGCATTCAATGTGCCTTTATGGCTTTGTCTTTAACTTTAAGATAGCAAGCTTGGGTCGAAAGTGTCCCAAAAAAATTACACTTAACGACAAAGAACTGTAAGCGAGCAAATAATGAAGGCAAAGCGACACTTTGATGTGAACTTTAATGCTGTTGCCTTGTGTAATTTGAGCGAGTGCATGTTTCCTATATTTTAAATTCTTCAGTTTATTATTATTTTATTTTTTTATTTGCACGACTCGCCCTCATTCTAGTTGCCTGCGCATTTGCTTATGTCTAGAAGCTTGAAGCTGAAAGCTTTAAACTGTCATTGCCATTAGCTATATTAAGTCGCCTGCTCATCAGAAGTATCCTCCCATCAGTCTAGTGCTCTCTACTTAATCATATGCCCTACTGCTTGGCCATATCCGTTACTCATGGCTTACATATTTCATATGTGTAGAAATATAGCAAGAAAGGGAGAGAGAGAGAGAGAGAGAGAGAGAGAGAGAACTCTAAGAGCCATCAATGCAGCAGTTGTAGCCATTTTACTAGCCAAGCGACTACAAGCCATTGGCCATTGCATTAACTCTAACCGTTCGTTGGCATAAACATTCATACTAAAACACATGCACAGTAGCAACTTTGGATCGCTGCCTTTGATTCTGTCAGCTACTCTTGCGTCTGTCTCTCTCTCTCTCTCTCTCTCTCTCTCTCTCTCTCTCTCTCTCTCTCCCTCTCTCCCTCTCTTTCACTCTCTCTCTCTCTCTCTCTCCCTCTCTTTCACTCTCTCGTACACATATGCGCTGCGGCACTTTGGCAAGTTTTAGCTTCATTGCGTTGACGATTTTTGATAGCTCCATTGACTTTATTGCCAGACTGCCGGCTGCACACTTTCAGTTTTGTGAAGCAGTCGATGACGATGAGCAAGAACATGTGGATGAAGACGAGGATGTGGGTGTGGGTGTGGGGGTGGGTGTGGTTGTGTATGTGGATGTGGAGATGACGCTGTCGATGTCGCTACTTCGAGTACCAATGAATTATTTTCATATTTTGTCGGCAAACTGCGACGGTGACTTGAATGAATCAATCAATGCATTCAATAACTCTTTCAAACTTACGTCAAAATAATCAACTTAAATGAAAGTTCTTCTGATTGATAAAATATATGTTAAGTAATTAGAATACTTTAATAGATATGTTCCGTGTTGCTGTCGCTTCATTGAACTAAATGAATTATGAGCATCTACAACAGATCTATCATTAAGTTTAATGAACCCACTGTCACACACTTTATGAACGAACCTCGTGGTATTTCCCTCGCACTCGTACTCACAGTCTAGTCAATCGCTCTTTGTCATTGCCAATCGTAAAATTCGAGTAGCAGCAGAAAAGGACGAGCTACAAATAATAAGCGCAAACAAAGATTTCGATATCGAGTAAATAAGATGACAACAACAGCAAGACACAAGAAAAAAAAGAAAAGTCTTGAATCGTTTTTACTTACACAACGTCAGCGTCAGCGTCATCGTCATTGCCTGGGTGTTGTTAGCCAAGTTAGTCCAAGTGAGTGAAAAATGTAACAACAAGTGCTGTCTGTCTGTGTATGTATGTGTGTGTGTGTGTGAATGGGAATGTGTGTGAATGTGTTTGTGTGTGATCTTATATTCATATTTATTGAATTTACGCTTGACAGCCCAGAGAGTAGCTCAAAGGGGGAACACAACATTCAGAAGCTGTTACTGCTATCGCTGTTGTTGTTGTTGCTGTTGCTGTTGTTGTTGTTGTTTTTGTTGTTGTTGTTGTTGTCAGGTCTTCTTCAGTTTTCACTTAAGGGTGGCACATAGCACCACACACACACATGTGCATATCCATACATATGTGTATGTGTGCAAGGGACTTAGTGGATATTTATGCGGCTTGCAATGCGCGACTCTCAGCGCTCAACACTCGACGCTCGTCGTTCGCCTTTTGCCTTTTTTCATAAATATTAAAACAGCTAAAAACATCGGCGGACTAATGTCAAAAGTGGTGCAAAGGCATCCCAGTTATACATACGTTTACGTACATACATGCCGGTTGCGGGGTGAAGCGGTGGCAAGGTTAAGCTGCATTGCGCTGCATTCAGTTACATGACATTTGTGTTCAAACACAGTTCCGAGTCTATTTATCGTTTCTCTGTTTAGCACAATCTATATTCACTTTTGAGAGCTCGATATATTTATTGTTATTTATAATTATTTTTGTCTAATTTTAATATTTATTTTATTTTTCCAAAGTCTTCGCTCGATCCACAACAGGTTATGAGTTGTGGTTTGACTTGCAACATATCTGAGGTTGCATTAATGGTTTGTGTCTTTAATAAGCACACTTATACGCAACATATAAGACCTTGCAGTCTTATATTCGATTCGTTCGATATCGAATAATTAGCCATGCTTATAATTCGAATAATGCTGTCTTATAAAACTTGCTTTGTCTTCTATTACATCTTATAATGCACTTATACTCATAGTGATCCCATTAATTTGAACTAAACTGAAACATTCATATCTTTAAAATACTAATTATTATTCTAAATTCCATTTATCATATTAATTTTAACTTTGCAACTGCCAGTATAAGCATGTATAAGTTGTTTATAAGACAATTATAATATAAGTCTCGTATGCGTAGCATATAACAGTTTGGCCTGCCACTTATACAACGTATACGTAGATGTTGTCTGTAACAAGTCGAGACCGAGGCTTTGTTTACATCTGGTTTGGTTTCACACTTGTTGGGTTTCGTTTCTTACTAAGAAAGATGTAAACAAAACAGAAGGATGCAACCTCAAATTGCAACTTATACGTCATTTAGTATAAAGTCATTTGTATAAGCTTAATTTATATATTGTGTTGTTTTATGGCATTTGGTAAAATTTAATATATTTCTTACATCTATGACTATTATATACTATTTAATAGTCTAACTTATATCTCTATATCTCTAAAATGCTTAGTAGTTTGAGTTGCCTATGCGAAGACACATAACAGCCATATATATAGCTTCAAGCTTGTTGCACATCGAACAACAAACGCAACAACTCACAACCTGTCGTATGAATTATTTTGCAACCAAGACTAACATTTGACTATTTGAAAGCAATGTAACAATTAAAATAATTGCATAGTTTTAGTAGAAATAAAAAAAATGTTATAAAAGAACTTCAAATTCATGAATATTTATGAAGGAGGTCAACAATTTCATTTAGACTATTATAGAGCTTGAATTTACTGCATAAAGCTTACAACAAATTTAATATTAACACAAAATACTTTGATTAAATTGAATTAAATTGAATTAGTTTAATTAGTCAGAAGCAGAGATTGCAATAAGTATAGTGAACTTGTTAATCTACTTTATATAAGTAATTCAAATGAATTTACAGGTTTTAGTTTACTATAAATATATATATTACATAATTATTATGTTTTATATAATTTCTTCGTCAGTTCAAGGTATACTTTAACATAGTTTGTAGAATATTCAAATGCGTTCATCTTGGCAATAAAATTCGCTATTTGCAGCAATGGTTCTCTCAATAACGAATACAGCCACTTTAAAATTATATTTCTTTGGGTTCAATTTTAAAAATTTCATTTTGTTGATGTTGAAGTTCAATCAACACATAAAGCCCACCCTCGTTGGCAACTCAACCAACTCAACCCAATCATAAAGTGATTACCTTCGTTTGCACACAACACATTCATACATATATGTAATACGAAAAAGCAACCATAATTTCGTATAGCGCACATTTTTTCCAGCAAATTAATCACCCGCAGCGTTCACACACACACAGAGGAGGAGACACACACACACACACATAGATACACTCAGAAAGTATCCGAAAACTTGTGGCCATGGAGCGTAGAATAAATTCCGAGTTTCTGATGTTGTTAGCAAACACGGAATCAAACTCAGAATCAGAATCAGAATCAGAATAATGCCAATAGCAAATAAACAGGGACTGGACAAGCGGGCCGAAGGGCAATAACTCTTTTACTCGGCACACATGCACTAAAATTGACTGAACGTTGAGTTCTTCTGCTTCTTGGTGTTGTTGTTGTTGTCGTGGTTGTTGTTGTTGTTGTTGTAGAATCATTCAACCTGCCCGCAGAGCCGCTTCCCCAGTTAACTCGTTGCCCCTTTTTTCCCAAAATTTTGAAATCCAACAGTGAAAAAAATAAAACTATAACAACCACTAGTTTGAGAAATAGGAAATGGAAACGTAAACGAGAACCGTGAACGATGCATGAGTGGGAGTGGGAGTGGGAGAGGGTGAGGAAGAGGGAGAGCGAAGAGTGGCAGCTGTTGCATTTGCTTCCGATTTGAGGTCCGTGACCACCCGCAACATTTTGTTTTTGTTTTTTGTCAAACCCGCAGCGAGTCAATGAAGGTTTCGTTGCGAGGTGAATTCAATGAATCAAGTTAGAATAGATCTAATCGGTTAATGAGGGATGCAAAGTTGTAAAGAATACACACTTCAGATTAACTATTGATCAGTTTATCATGAAGAAAGAATGAAAGAGCTAGAGGGAGAGACAGAGGAAGAGGAGGAGAAGCAGTGAGCTAGAGAGAGAGAGAGGGAGAGAGAGTAAAAGAGAGAGAGAGAGAGAGAGAGAGGAAGAAAGAGATAGGATGAAAGAGATGAGGAGAGAGAGAGGAAGAGAGACATAGTCAGAGAGAAAGGAAGATGAGAGACAGAGGGAGAGGGAGAAAAAAGACAGTCAGAGTGAGAGGGAAGAGAGAGGTAGTAAAAGATAGTGCACGTTATAATTGGCAATTCTGTTTTATACTATATTCTTAAACATTTTACTGGCAACTCTATAAAGGAAATCTTTCTGTAACTCATTGTCAGCGTGTGATATATAATTGGAATGTAAGGAATATATATCTATTATCTTAAAATATAGCCAAAACTCGCTAACTTCTACTTTTGAATATTGCAATTCCTTTTTATTCAATATTCTTGAACGTTTTACTGATGACTTAGCTTACTTTGATGTGAAATGAACACATCATGTACCGAATGTCCAATTGGGTTTGGAATACACAAGAGGAAATTTGCCTCACTCTCTCTAACTTATGCTCTCTCTCTCTCTCTCTCTCTCTCTCTCTCTCTCTCTCTCTCTCTCTCTACAACTATTCATTCCAATTTATTCTAAATATTCATTCCAATTTATTCTATATATATGCTTAAACGTTTCACTGCCTTTCTGTCTGATTTGAAAGAACTCTTCCTTTACCTCATTTCAATGTATACATCAATCTGTCAATCAATCTGCGTACTGCCCTCGTTCTGTGCCTTCCTGTTGTTCGCCCTCTGTTTCCCGTAACCCGTAACCCGTTACCCGTTACCCGTAACCCCTGACTCTCGTCACACTGTGCACTGTGTACAGTGCACTTCACTGTACATCGTTCGATTCGTCAACTGTTCATCTAATTTTCATTTAACCCCGCGAGGCACACAATGTTTGCAAGTAGACGTGGTAACTTCCTTCTCCGTTCGCCCGTAGACTGTCAGTGGTTTTAGTCCCAACGACAAGCACCGTTCCACCACCCAACCAACCCAACCAAACCAATCAGCCCAAGCAACCTGCCGCAATTTGAGCTAATTGAAATGTCTGTCAACGCGTGCATTGATCATCGAAACTAAATGCAACTCAATCAGCAAAAGTTTCCAACAACTTTGCCAGACAGTTTTCCTTCCTTCCTTCCTCCCTCCCTCCCCCTCTCTCTCACTCTCTCTCTATCTCTCTGTTAGCTGTCACAATTTACTCCACATGTTGCCAACTTTGCGGGGAATAATTAAAATTCAACCGTCAATTAAACATGAACTATGTATTAATAATTTCTTGCGCTGCAATTGGCCAAAAAAACAAAGACAAAGAAAACAAAGTCAAGAAACAAACAACAAAAAATAAAACAAAAAGAAAAACAATTCATAGAATAGTCTCAGTTGATGGGCAAGTGGCTTTATAAACTGTGCTTCAGTCGGGAACTGTGAGCTGTGTGCTGTGTGCTGAGTGCTGGGATCTCTAGATGCCGGGAGATAGTAGGAGCTGTGAGCAGGGATTTCAATCCGGAGATGGGCAAAAATTTATGCGCTGCAGAGCAACAAAAGCAGCGGCAAAATTTTCAAACAAACAAAACATTGAAACGCTTCCCACGCGTTCAACAATGGTGAGAGAATTTTTTAATGCTTTCCATTGCTAGCACAACAATCAAATGGGGTTTTTGGGGGCTGTTGCGGCCAAAGTCTTTTGCCACATGCAACAGCAGCAGCAGGTCGACAGCGCAACGTACAATGGTTACAAACTTCTTGGCTAAGAGCTAAAATATACAATATATAGCTTTTTGGAATCATGCATTAGCTTTAAAGCACATTAAAGCTGCACGTTGCAAAGCTTATTAATAACTGAAAGCTCTTTCTTGCTTACAATTCATTTTAATGCTATTCAAATTGATAGTTGCTCTCTTAGTTTCCAATTTGAAAGTATATTTAATCATTAATTAGTTTTTGAAAGCACATTAAAGCTCGACTTGCTATAGCTAACCTACTGCTAGATATACAGCACTATACACTATACAGCTTTTAATAGTTATTTACAGCATTCAAAGAACTTAACAGTTTATGCGAAAGTTTCATCAGTTAAAGTATAATTAAAGCTAAAAGCTCAGCTTTGTTGTGGCATATTTCATACTAAAGCGAAAGCTTACCAAGCAACTTAAAGCTGTACTCGTTAAAAAGATTACCCAGCTGGCAGCTTACTTTGCAAGAAATATCTTTCATTAAGCTAAAAGAGCGTTTTGGGTATATTAAAACTATTATAAAGTGCATTAAAAGCTCAACACTTAAATTACTAGTAAGAACAGGAGCAGGAGCTTATAAAACTTTTAATTCACTTTTAAAGCTTTAAGTTAATGTTTAACTTATTAAATTACTAGCAAGAGTTTTAGGAGCAGGCACTAGCTTCAAACTAAAGCGCATTAAGTGCTTTAAACTGTCATGTGAACTCTTAAATTATGAGCAAGCACTTTCCAAGCTTACAAAAGCGCATCAAAGGCTTAAAGCTGTTATTTAAGCTCTTTCTCTTTATTCTGTTAATAGTTACATGACATTTGTAGTTATATTTAATCTCTTTCAATTACACAAATCAAACACAATTCAATAATGATTTCATTCCCAATATTCACTGACTTGTGACTTATTTTATTCATTTCATTTGGAAATTGCAATTCACACAAAATGATATTATTTATATCATCATATGTATTATTATAATGTATTATAATGTATTTTAATTATTTTATTTATGTTGTTTGCAATTGAAATTGTTAATTAAAATATGATTTATTTGTTGTTGTATTTTTTTGCCCATTGTGCAACTTTTTGGGGACAGAGCTAAGCACGCGTGGGAGCCATGTTGCACTTGCTGAGTGTGCTGCGGTGTGTTCGCGTGTGTGTGTGCGCGTGTGTGTGTGTGTGCGTGTGTGTGCGTGTGTGTGCGTGTGTGTATGTCTGTGACGGTGTGTGTGCTTTGAGTTTTTCCGTTTTGTGACGCCATTTTCATAAGCAGCCGGAGCAACATTTTGTGTCTGGCCCCGTTGTCTCTTCGCTGTTGCCTGTTGTTGTTGCTATTGTTTCTGCTGTTAGTGTTGTTAGTGTTATTAGTGCTGTTGTTAGTGTTGTTGTTGCTGTTAGTGTTGCGCTTTTTTGTATAGTGTCGCTGCGGCGTCTAAATAAGTTTTTCCGTTTCTTGTTTGCATATTTTAACCAACCCATTTGTCTGTCTCTTTGTCTATGTCCCTCTCTGCCTCTGTCCCTCTCTGCCTCTGCCTCTGACTCTGTCTGTCCGTCCGTCCGTCCATCGTATTTATTTTGTTTTTATTGCATTGTATTTTCATTTGGTTTCGGCTTTGGCTTTGGGCTTTGGGCTTCTTCTTCTTTTAATTAAATGCATAAACTGAAAGTCCGTTGCCCGTAAAATGTTATATTAAAAATCATTTTTGTAAAACAAACAAGCAAAAGTGTTACACTTACAACTGGAGTGTGGCACGTTGGTCACGTTGGCAGTACAGGCGGGTGGGGGGAGGGTACACAACCAAAATGAGAGAGACAAATTATAAAGAGGAGCAGATGGAAAGGGAACCCGCTGGGAAAATGAAGCTGCATATGGAAATGCGGCCAGCACTACCAACAACAACAACAGCAAAAACAACAACAACAGCCTCAACAACCACATCATATTATGAATTGTTTTTAATTGCATTGAATTTGCCAGCGGTGAAAAATTTGCTAGTAAAAATCGAGGCCAGCAACAATTAAAACAACAACAAGAAGAAAATACATCAGGAAATATTACAAATGAGAAAGTTGTCTTCGAGCAAGATAGTCTCTAAAATAATACAACATCAATTCCAACTTAAATGCATACATATTTAATATTAATTAAAATACAATTTTAAATTTTTAAATTAAAATAATATTAAATATTAATCTCAATCAATAGACTGAATATAAAGACGCCAAACTGATCATCGCTGCTTAGAAAAAGATTCTCAAATATATTCTGCTTACCTAAATATATATCAATATATTTTAATTGTTGTCTCCACATTTTTACGAAGCTTTAAGGTGTTCAGAATACCCTTTGTATAAATCTACTATATAGGGTATGTAAAAGACAAAAGCAATACAACATAAACGAACGGTTGATTGTATTGTATATGGAAATCTTAAGTACCAACAAAAAAAAAGAAATCAGAAAAAAATAAACTAAAATTTGCTGCCTGGTGACGATGATTAAAAACTTTTTGAGACAGTTGACGTTGCAGAAAAAAACCAAGAAAATTAGGTTAGTTGTGGGGCGCCACTTGTTGGGTGGCTGAAGTGGTTGTTGCCTGGTGGTTGCTTTAATGGCAACATGTGCAATTTGATTAAAACTTTGTAGCCCAAAAAAATAACAAAAATTATGTGCTTAAAAAACTTACAACGCTGCCAGGCTAAGAATACATGGCTAAGTTATTAAGCAATTGTTCACGAAATGTTATAGTATATTTTAAATGATTACAAATAGAATAAGTACGAATATAAATATTGTAATAAATACGAATGAATTAAAAAATAATGATAAAACAAGAACAATAATAATAAAACACTTGTCTGAACAAACATTCGTATATTCATGTCAAAAAAAGGAAGAGAAATTCACTTACAAGTCAAATATTGTGTAATAAGCAAAAGTAATCGACCGAGTTTCGAGCCCAGGATGTCTTGATTGACGTGCCAACGCTCTAGCAATTGCGCCATTGTAAAATGACATCGCCAGCCGACAAGAGCAAAATATATTCTCACTTCCCTTTTATTGTCCTTTGTGCAACCTTCAGTTGTTTCACTGATTCCCTCTGAGAGAGGGAATATAGTGCGGCGGAAACTGGGAGCAGTGCCGTAACATATTTTGCGTTGCTGCGTATGTATGTTGATATATACATATATATATATACAGAAGCAGTTGCTGTCACTGTTACAAAGAAATATATTATATTTGAATTTTGCGCGCTTGTAGGCAAGTGTGGCAGCTGTGAGCAGGCTTTGGTTGGAGTTGCCACTGTGACAACCGTGACAGCAACCGCTTCGAATGTACAATAAGCTGAATGCTATATCACTGTGCCTGCTCTTTTGCCTTGGCGCAATTTTAAAATTGTTTATTATTTTTATTTAATCTTTTCTGTCGAGAATATAATACTTTTAGTATGGCTTCTATATGGTATTTTGCAAGCACCTGTTAAGGTTAGAATAAATGTAGCCATAATTATTGTTTTGCGGGGGAGTGGGGAAATGTATCGAAAATCGAACATAATCTCGCTCTGGAAAGGATATACAGGAACTTTCTTGCCAAATTTGGTATCTATTGATGGGATCGACGCGTTCATACAGACAAACTCAAAGAAACTGAGACATACATAATTTACACAACTTCAGCTGTGTTTTAAAACCAGTTAGCTTACAACAATATATGTAAGTACAATTTCAAAATTACTATTGCATTCTGATAGATATGAATATCTTGTAATAGACAAAAATAATCAAACCTCCGAAAAATTCGTATATATTAGAACTATTTCAGGTCATGGCAAGCCAATCATAAAATCTCAACGACTCTTTGAAGTCGTACACACAAATAACGGTAAAGTTTTTGTAAATAAACATGGCGACCATGGTATGAGAAAGGCAGAGAGCGCATACGAAACGAATCAAATATAGAGAGGCAAAGAGAACGCAATCGTTAGCTTCATTTGCAAGTGGGAGAGCTCTGGAATGCGCGCGCTTTTTTGTAATGGCAACAACAACAAAGCGTACTATAAACAGGAAGCTTTTTGTACAATTGCACAACTCAGAGCGCAATTATTGTGCGACTGGCAATCGTTGCGGCAACAACAGCAAAAACGTCGTGCTGCAAAAACAAAACACAGGCTGACGATTATAAAGTAAATAACGGTTATATTGTCGACTATCGACTGTGTGCGTAAAGAGGGCGGGGAGGGGAGCGCCGCGGCGCCTCAAACGTCGGTACCGACACCAGGGCTGACATACAATTTGCTCCTCAGTCGGCGCTTTTGCATTTTAGGAGCAGTTATGTAGCTTCTTCTCCCATTCATTCAGTCACGAAATATCATTCAGTGTGTGAGTGTTGATGAGGTTAGTTGTAATAACCAATTGTAACGGTAAATCTCAAATAAGCGCTAAGTAATCAAAACGAGTAAAATGTTCCAAGTGCAGTGTGAAGAAAGTTAAAAAAATAAACCGCTTAAGGAAAAAGAAGTAAAAACGCTGTGAAAAAGATTAAAAAAATCTTAGCGCAGTTGTGTGCACTCGCTGACGAATTATTGTGTTGCATACTTCTGGGCTGTCCGCGAAAATCATTACGAACATGTTGGTAAGTTGAAACACATAAAAGTATGCAATAGTTTTCGAATTTTCAATATTTAGTGGTAAATACTCCGTTATATGAGAACTGTTTGTGATAAATGCAAACTATAAAACTATAGGAGTTGCCTTAAATTAAAGTAATTAAAATTAAAATTAAAATTTATTGAAATTTATTCTTGAAGGTAATTAAAATATTTTCCAACAAATGATTTATTGATTTTTCCGCACTGCGTTTGTGTGTGTGAGTGTGTGTGTGTGAGCGTATTGTCTGTCTGTGTGCGTATATTTTTCGGTATGCACTTTTTCCAGAGAAACACCCCACCACCACTAACAACAACAGCAACACCAGCAACTATAGTCGGGATCCAAACAACCCCCACAACTAAAAAGCGCCAACTTCTATTTTTCCATCATCAATACTTTCTCCACATGGAAACATTTGCCATGTTGTTGGCCTTTGGCATTGGTATTAGTATTGGTATGTTGGTATTGGAGCAGGCGCTCTATGCAGCAAAAATACCAACCCCCAGAACAATGCACACGCTCACACCCACGCTCACGGCTCACACTCGAACGCACGCACACACACACACACACACTAACTTCCTGACGCACGCACACAATGAAATTGAAGCTTTGGCATTTGAAAACTACATACAAGCGAGCAACTTTTCTCACTGGGTTGGGTGGTTGTTTTTCCTACCACCGCGTGGCGCATATCATAAATTTTGTGTCTATAACAATTTTTGTTATACCTCCACCCTCCAACCCCCCACGCACATCCCTCGTCGCATCGAAAAAAGTGCAAAGGAATTGTTGCAGTTTTGACAACACAGTCAAATCACAGAGAGCAAGAGAGAGAGAGAGAGAGAGAGAGAGAGCTTTGTACTTTTGGTTCCCGCTCTCTTTATTCTATTCCCAGCTGCGTTCTCAAATGCATTTGCATTCCTCTGTACTGCTCGCTCCCTCTCTGTCGCTCACACGCCCTCTCTTTCACTCTCTGTCTCTATCTCTCTCTCCCTTAACCTTTCTCTATCTCTCTCAGCGTATTTGACTATTGTGGGCGTTGTTGGGCGTTTATTGCATATGGTTTAGTGCTTTTGCTTTTTATGCAACATATGCGGCATATGTTGCACATGTATTGGTGTAAATTGGCATTTGTGTACGTGTTTTTATTATATAATTTGTATTTTGTAAAACTACATTTATTACATTTATTTCAAGGGGCTTTTTTTCCTATTTTAGTTGCCTGGAAATGCAAATACATTGCGGGGGGAATGGGAATTGCATGTGCTATGTATGTTCTGAGGATTTATTGATGCATTACATATGTACATGCATGATTTATACATTATATAATATTCAAAGCTTTGTACACCGGATTATGAACAGACATGCATCACATATACGTACAAATATGTATATAAAGAAAACTCTTCTTCTATATACCCACAGTATCTTGGTATGAGCAGAATATTGCATATTTCTGCCGCAATTTGTATCTAAATTGTTTCCATAGGTTGCAAATTTAATTGCATTTGCTGGCACTTAAAGATATTCAGCAAATTGATTCCATTCGACAGACTGCTTATGTTAGAGTTCAAAGTAAATGTCTATATGTATATCTTATCAATAGAAGAATTGTGGACTCGCTGCTTAAAATACTTTTTTAACTATTAAGAAATTTACATTTATTGTCTCTACATTCCCTAATAAATGTATATTTTTAAAAATGGAAAAAATGGTGTAAAAACTGATATAAATGTACATAAGCTTTATAGTCGAATGAGGATATAAAACTATTATCATTAATACCAATAATATTTAGAGAAGTTCGACTGCATTTCCCTTCCTTTCTGATTTAAGGAAAACTTTGCGAAAGCCTTGAAAATCAGATTACCTTACAGATAAACTCTATTCACTTAATTAAATTTACATGATTTTCGATCCTTGAACATATTATTATTCTCTTATTTAATAACTTTTATTATTGTTATTTTTATATTTTTATTTATAACTTTTATCATACAAAAGCTACTTTGACTTTTAAGGCAAAACGCATTAAGTACTTTAGATAGACGCAACAGCATTAAAGTATGTATATTTTGTTAAGAATTTTCACATAAAACTCTAAAAATCAAATGTATCTAGTAATAAATAGTTTCTCAATCCGGTTTAATATACATAGTTGTTCTATCTTCTGTTATTACTCAATTGATAACGTTAGACAATAAGTCCTCCGTAATGTAGATAAAAGAATGTGTACATACTGTGAGGTAAGGCAGTGGAATCTCAGCTACTGACCACTTCCTGTTGATTAAATTCCAGTTTAACCTGGCAGCAAAGTTACCCACTAACAATAACAACACACATACATAGTCGAGAAAGCCGTGACTCAACACGCCGAACACAGCACAACCGCAGAAGCGAAGTGTGGACTGTATTCAACAACCTCACACACACACACAAACACAGTGAGATATACAAACATACAATAGTAGATGGACGGCCCACCCACGCCCACGATCCAACGTTTTTTTTTTTTTCATAGTCAGCAAATTGCGCATGCGTTACCGTTTCCCGTTCCCGTTCCTCGCTCCCCACTCCCAAACGTTCTCGTCCCACGCTAGACGACGCCATATTGAATATGAGTGAGCAGCGATCGCAACCCACCCTGTGGACATTGTCTCTCAGTGTGGTTCTTGCTCTGGTTGTTGTTTTTGGCGAGAGGGTCAGATTCGGCCCCTCTGCAGTATTACGCCTATTCTTTTGTTTTTTGTAGGTTCTGTTAAATGAGACGTGACAAAGTGCAAGCAAATCGTGATGATCGAAGTAGAATTGAGTCCCTCGATGGCGCCTCATAACCGAAGCCCTACTCAGCGACACTTTCTCCCACAGACTGTGATGAAGAAGGGCTTCAGCAGGGCAACAGGTTTCTTCGGAGGTCGAAGCCATGTGTTGCTCTGGCCAGTGTTGTTGTTGTTTCTGCAGTTGTTGTAATTTGTCTTTTGCTCATTACGCAGTTTTCGTTATATCACAAATTCGTAGAGGTTACGATGGTGCACCCGACAAGAATAACAGCTATGATATCATTACTTGAAGTTCCCCAAGGATCTTTGAATTCACTTGCGTTCAACTGTGTTGGCTGTGCAGCTGTTTTCCTTGGCCAGTGGGCCACATGTTGGCATCAGTCTGGGCTGAGGGCTGCTGCAAACCGGTTCAGTTGTTGCTCCTTTTTGTGGCGGCCACTTGAGTGGCAATGAAGTTTAAAAGTAGGGTGCTCCATTTCACTGAGTAACCTGTTTTTTTGTTTCGTATCTCATCTATTGTGCGGCGATTGAAAGCATTTCCGATTTGTGGGGGGAATAAGAAAACAGAGATAACTAAGTAACAGTTATATTAATAGTAGAATTATTTGCAAATGGAAAGTAATTTGAGTACTTTATAATTAGGTCCATTAACTAAAAAGCATCCACTGTGTGGTGGATTCCTTACTTTCTTTGCTTTTAATGCCGTTACCTTCGGGTCTCTCATTTCTGTTCAAAGAAACTCAACTTTCCGCTACAGTAAAAACAACTGCAACAACATCTCTGTTGCAGAATACTGATGATGCATTAGCGCAGTCGCAGTCGCAGTCGGTACTGACGTCGCCGGTTCTTCCTTTTTTGCCATTGATTGCGTACAACTTTCAATTTCATTGACTTGTCGTTGCTCGCTTTTTTCTTGTTATTTGTAGTAAGTTTACAGTGCAACACTGCACTATTGTGGTGTTTCCCATGTGAGTCATGGGATTTGCATAGCAATGACAGAGTTTTGTTGAATTGAATTGATGTTGATTTTTTCATTGGTTGACTTCAACCTAACCTCAATTTGAAAGCGACCCACGCGGCGACCAGCGCCACCCAGCTGCAAACTACCTGCCCAACCTTATATACAAATACAAACACATAAATACAGAAACACATTTTCACTGGCATGTATTGCATACATCTACCTGGACTATGTATCAGCACCTCCTCGAAAACGAGCCCAAAAAGCCGCGGTCGCGCTAATGAACGCAACAGTCAATCGTCCCCCGTAGTCGACGACGCCAACAGAAACAGCAACGGCAACAACAGCAACGAGAAAAACAACCACAAACGGCAACCCACATGCACGAAGATCATTACCAACAGTCAACCCGCCGACGCCGACGGCTGCGCATAAAAAGTACAACAACAAAAATCAAGTTGCGCAGCGGATGCCACACAAACTGACCTGCTTCTGCGCAACTGCGCAGTCGCTATATCGGCAGCAACACTGTCCAGAAATTCTACAAGCCAACCACCCTACGCAGCAAGCAACAACAACGTTCTCACTACCTCGCTCCCACTCTCGCTCTCTGGCGCTCTCACTACGAACATCGGCCCACACAACAACAGCAGAAACGTGAATGAGCGGGTGGCTTGCCTTGCTTTGGCTGCTACCGACGCCAACTGAGACAGAGACGCCGGCGACTTCGTCGCTTGTTTGTTGCAATTTCTCTTTTATTCGATCATTCGTTGTATAAGGTGGCTACTTGGGCCCCCTGGCGGTGTACGATGGGTCGAAAATCAAATTTCTGAAATATGCACTTGTCATACGATGACTATACTCTGAGCTTTAAATATAAATAAATTTACTACTTATCTTTATAATTATATGAAATTATATGCCTAATCAAATAAAAAAGAAAAGCATATAACTTAAAGATAATCACGATTATTATTCGAGCAAAGACGTTGCACATATTCACCTCATTATTCGTCGAATCAACACACTGTGCGACGCCACTGACGCTGTCGAGCGCGTTCATTTCAGCAGCAGCAGCAGCTGGCTGCGTCATCGTACCATGCTTCTCTCCCACATTCTGCCTGTGACTCTCTCGCAGTCTGTTGGAATTTTTCGAGGCGTTCGGTTCGTTTGGTCGCATTCGCGCGCATCAGCAGTAACAACAAACACTTTTTGTACTGACCGGCGCGTGTTTTTTAAAGATTTTTGGCCAGTGTTTGAATTGGTTAATTAAAGTGCACATTTAATTGTGCGTAGCTGCAATTAATTGCATTCCCTACATGAAGTGAACAAATTGTGCAATTAACAAGTGCAGAAAAACAAAAACAACAACAAAAAAGGACGGTTTACAACGAATTGGAATGGCTTAAGGGCCAAAAAACGCAGACAGAAATTGCAACAGTAAAAGGTAGCTATACAAAATATCAAATAAAATCTTGGTCTTTGTCCAGACTTGCTGTCTTCGGCTTTGGCTAGGTCATAAAAAATAAATTTCTGTGTTTGTGTGTGTTTGACATCAATATAGATGTGACCAAATTTCAAATGCTCAAAATTTGTAGGGACGTTGCCAGACTTTTTAAATAGTGAAAGAAGAATGAAAACGAAAGTGATTTAAATTGACAACTAAAGGAAAAAAAAGTTCGATTTACAGGATAATTTAACTACTTTAAAAGAATGTTGATACCAATCATATCTGTAGCATGTCTTTCGAATTTTATAGAACTACATATAAATCTCCTTAGCCTGTATGCGTGCTCCCCCTCTAAGACCTTTTCATGGACACATGTCAGCTCTTAGAACCCATGCAGCTCACAGACGCACATATATACCAATACTACCATACATTACATAGACCCATCGACAAAAATCACACCGAAGGCCACAGCCAACAACCCACAGGTAGCTAGTGGCTCACAAACCGGTTACCCAATTTCCAATTATACACAGGCACAACACAAAAAAAAAAAAACAGCCACTCCAACGCCCAAAAAACGCACCAACACATACACAGCACTCCCAAAAAACGAGCAACAACTACAATGAAAAAAAAAGAATGCCCGCTAAGAGTGGGCACCCCTTTCGTGCCTTGGGTCGGGGCCCGCCTGTGGCAATCACAAAAGAGATGCCAGCACACACAGACACATACACGTACACAAATACCATGAAAAACGAGTCGGCGTCGCCGTCGCTGTTGCCTTCGACATCGCCATCGCAGTTGGCCCTCCCTCGCTTGGCGCAGTCGCGACGCCTCGCTGCAAGGGGCAACGATAATGAATGATGTGAAACCCACCACCACCAACATCACGAGCAGCAGCAGCAACAGCAACCACATCCTTGTCAGCTTGCGTGTGTTGGCTACGTTCTCGCTCCCACACTGCCGCCCTCTCCGCTCTCTCACACACACGCACACTTGTAGCTTCGACTTTTACTGCGGCCTGGCAACCCTGTGCCTATATTATCCTACTTTCTTTTCATTCGTTGCCTGCTCTCGTCATTCTGTTTAACAAATGCCCAAGGCATTCAACTGACACGCACACACATACACTTAGACATGTGAGTGGGTGATGTTTTAAAATCGTGCCTGCCCGTTTCCCCTGGGGCAGCAGGCAGTCAAACGACGCGTCTCGACGCCTACCTCAGCCCTATTTATTCTTCTGCTTTGTCACATGGCCGTTGCTCTCTTTAATTGCCGCCTCGCATGGCTCAACTTTCCGGCTCTCTGTCCGCTCTCTCAACGAGTGTCGCGACTGACCGTCGCCCGTCCTCGCCTGCCTCCGCCGCCTGCTGTGTCGTATGTTGATTTTTTTTAGGTTTTCATTTTGGCGTTCGCTGCCTAAACAGCGGCCCTCGGCCCTCGCTTTCTGCTTTTCTGTTCTTTTTTTTTTGCCTTCACACCCTTCTGTTAGTTTATCACACAAATTCCTCTGCCTGCCCACTGCCGTCTGCGTCTGCCTGCAGTTTTGACTCTGCTCAGACGCGGCCTCTGCCTCTGCCTGTACTGCTGCTGACTGCTGACTGTGACTTCTGACGAATTTCTTACACCCACCCAACGACGACTTTTGCATTACGTACTCTACTCCACTTCTCTACACTCTTCTCCACTTTTTAGTGCCATTGGATTGTTTATATATATATATTTTTTTGCTTTGCCTGGTCGCTCTCTGCGTTGCCGCCCCCACACAATTCGGCCCTCTGTAACATTTTGTTTTGCTCACTTTTTGTTGTTTATGCAGCGTCTCCTCTTCGTTTGCTTTAATAGTTTGTGCTGCGCTTTCATCATTCCAAGCAAGGAGTTGTCAATGCAGTGATCGTTGTGGATTGCATGTGTGCATACAATTAGATATGTATGTGTAAGTGTAAGCAAAGCGTCAAATTCGTATCACTGAAAAGCTTCTTGTAGCCGTATGCCAATGTTTGAAGAGCATTTCTATGAACATACACTTCATAGATGAAGTAACTAATGAGACTTAGAAAGCACTTTCTGCTGATCGTTAAAGTATCTTAATGTGCTGTTAAGTAATTTTCGACCGCCCTCTGAGGATATTTTTTGCCTAGAGATAGCCAATTAGACTATTGTCGTACACACATACATGTGTACATGTTTGTATATCGACACACCCCATTTAAAAGACCATCCCACACATATAAGCGCTCCCTCTTCGGCTCACTTAAGTTCAAGTTCCCATGAACAAAGCCGCGACCCCAAAACGCAGACAGCGCAAACTTCACAAAACTAAATTACGCACTTCCCGTCGGGGCCCAAATGGACAGGCAATCTTTAGGGGAGGGTGGCTTGCAGAAAGACAACGGGACAAGGAGACAGCGATCGGTGATCGGGTACCTGGTTGTTGTGAGGGTTGCTTTGCTGCACCGATCGACCCCAGTGCGCAACAATCTCACCAAAAATCACATAGGAATTTCCTGTTACAGCGCGTCACCTCCCCCCGACCTTACCCGTCGTGGTCTTAGTCCTGCTCATGACCATGCCAAGTTACCTGCCCAAGAGAGTTTACCTGTTTCGTAGCAACGCAACAGCAGATGTTTGTTTTGCGGCTTTCAAGGTTTCTACTTTTTACCTGTGGCGTCTCCGTATCGCGTCCCCTTTGCAACAGCAGCAGCAGCCACCCCATTGCGTAGGATTTCATTTCAATTCTTTTCTGGACCATTCGTCGCTTTCAAACTTGGGTTGGGCCTGGGGTCTGTCCCTATTCTCGCTCACTCGCTCTCTTTTTGTGTGTAGAGGGAGGGGTAAACTCTTGGTTTGATTATATTTTGGTTGGGTTTGGTTTGGTTTGTTCGCTTTATCGGGCCTGTCTTTTCGTTGGCGTGGCCCGAAAAACGAGAAACTCGTCTTCAGTCCCCGTCGCTTTGTGCTTTGTGATCATCATTATCTGCGTTTCGCTGCCTCATTCTATGGGGCCGAAGTCGGGGCCGGGGCCGTGGCCGGGGTCTCGCAACGCTGCCGGCGCATCGCCATCGCCTCCTCCTACTACAATTTGCCTAAAACTTCAACCGTTTTTCAATATTCAACGTTGAAACGGCCCAAAAAAATACCACGAAAAAAATGTATATATACACACGAGACGACGACGTCTGTTTGAAGGTTGTTGTGAAATTTCATTATTGGATCTCTTTCGTCGTGGTATCTTGTGTGTGTGGTTGCCTGATGCTTCTTCTTCAACTTCTCTTGTTGTCGTTGTTATTTTTAAGAGGCGTCCAGCGTCAACATTTCAATGTTGGGTTTTGGGTTGGGTTTAGAGTACATACTCTACTCATTCACATACATACATACATATGTATATATAAACGGATACATAAACGTATTTATTGGTTGTAAGGTGGGGTAGCCTATTTCTAGGCTGGAAATGCAGCCGAAGCTTCTATAAAAATTTTTATATTAAAGAAATATAATGAAAAGAACCCTGATAACTATGACAGCTTCTAGTGATATTCCATTTCTAAATCATAAAAATAATAGAAATGTCTGAGATATTTAAGATCTCTTTCAAATCAGAAATACATTACAAATATCCAAAGACATTAAAATGTCAATAGATTAATTAATATATCCAGTTAATCCAAATTCGAAATTCATTAAAGTAAACTCCATGAAGTGTAACAAATCCCAGACATATACTATCATATGTATATGTATATCTTCTATGTACATACCTTAACTGGTCATCCCTCTAAATTGGTTAATCCACTTGTCAGCTGTTAGTGCTTAACCCCTAACAGCAAGTGCAGGACATTCCAGAAGTTCAGGATGAACGTGAACAGCAACAGGCTGAGAGGAGTAATGTTGCTTGTGGCAGGCGGCAGCTGCAACCTGCTTATGGCAACCCTAAAAACGAACTGCTGATTGTTAAAGGAAGACAAAAACAAAAACCACCCCTAAATATGAAACAACTGCATTAATTTCTACCCCAGAGGGGCAGAGATCGACAGGCAGTCAGAGTCCAGGAATGATGCACATGTTGCCCAAGTAAAAGGCAAAGATTTCAAAAGAAAACAGAGGTTCAAGCAACAAGGAGAAGCAGAAGTAGAAGGATAAGGAGGAGGAGGAGGGTGCGTGTGCGCAACTGACACTTGAAGAGAGAGGGACATTTCGACGGACGCCAGACGTAGACGTCGCCATTTTTTTCATGTATTGAGCATGTGCAGCAGCAGCAGCAACAACAACAACACAAGTATCAGAAGCCGCAACAACAGCAGCGCCTGCATTTTGGGTCGTCCGACGTCGCGACGTTTTATGAGGGCGCGCACCTGCCAACAGCTGCCAACAAAAACAGCAACAGCAATAATAATAATAAGCATAGCCAAAAGCTGAAGTCAGAGACGGTTTAAACGCTATATGACTTGGCCCGAATCGAACTTAAGTGAACTGAACTGAGCTGTTGGTTGCCCTTGAAGATATTGCTGCTGTGAATGTTGTTGCTGCTGCTGTTGCTACTCATCTCAGTTTTTGTTGCTGCTATTGCTGCAAACGCCCACAAGGCAATGCCAGCAGCAGCAGCACCACCCAAAACTACAATACACACATACTCACATATATACATACATGCATCAAATATACAAACTTACATGTATAGCGAAACCAGCTTTAAAGCCCAACACTCACATTGCTTTGTTGTCTGTCTGCTTTGTTGTTGTCTCAGCTCAAAAGAAGACGCAAAAATACAAAGCAGCAGCAGCTGCCGTCGCATCATTTTGCTGTTGTTGTCTTTGGCTGGCCACAAAAATTACCACCTGCCGCCCATATAAAGCTGCCCTCTGCGCCTTTACACATACATACACACACACACACCCAGCGCCCAGCGCCCGTAGAGGTGTGTTGTTGCCCAAAGCGAAGCTGGCGGATGTCGTCGCAGCTGCCAAAAATGCAAAAACGCAGCGCTTACATATAAACTTACAGAAGGAGATATTGAAAAAGCATACGTTGTAGAGTTTTTTTTTGTCAAATTTGTTGTGCTTTTTCAATATCTCCATCTCCCGCTTTGAAGTTGACCCACGCAACAGCAATGCAGTCCACAACATGCGGCCCACACGCATGCGCTGCTGCGGCTGCGACTGTTTCTGCTGCTGCGCCCTCAACTGTGCTGCGTAGGCGTGTGAAGCAGCGTAGCGATGACATAGAGTAGCGAGAAAATCGTTAAACGTTGTAGTTGTTTCTACTTCTAGGTGCTGTTGTTGTTGTTTTTTAAGCGCTCATATAAAATTGAAGATTTTATTTTGTTGTCGATCGTTGAATTTGCTGGACACCACAGCTGTTAGACAGCCACCCACTTCAACGACTTGTTTTTGTTGCTAGTATCGACATGACGCTGCTAATGCCAGAGTCTGTGCACAGTGTGACAAATTGATAAGACAACAAATACTTTAATTTGTAGCACTGACTTGCTTATGATACTATTTGATTTAAGTTAAGTGTGATAAAGTTATTAGAGGTTTAAATTATTAATTATTTTTCTGACGAAGCTAAAATTGTTCTTAAATTTAAAATTTTAACATTATAATTATTTTAGAGACAAATGGAAATATATTTATCGTATATATATTACCATATATACAAAATGCTACATTTGGTCAGTTGCCTCCCTGCCAATTAAATTGCCCCACTGTGCACGCCATCGGGCAAAAGCGCTTTTTAATAACTGCGTGTGGCTTTGGAATGGACGTCTGTTGTTTGGCGTTAACATGTCATTAGCTGGTGGTGTGCTTGGGTGCCGTGTGTTGTCCGTTCTCTGCTTCCTCTGGTTGCCTCACTTTTCGTCTCCTCTCCTCTCTTGGCCTTTCACCGCTCACCGTTCACTGCAACAACAACGGCAACAACTGCAAGTAATGTTGTGGCTCACCCTGAGCTGCCATCGGGGCCGCGTCGGCCCACGGGTGTTAAAATGTATATGTGTGTGTGTATTTAACATCAAACACACACATACAGAAAACCACTGGTCTTCGCCCCCTCATCTGTGTGCGTTGAGGCTTAGCAATTTAGCGCTTTGACGCCCGCCCCTTAATGGACAGCACACGCAATGAGCGCAAGTCTGACAAATATTATCAGTGACAAACAAAAATAAACAACAGCAATTGCTGCCATATTTGAAAAGAGAAGCAACCCAATAATGCGTTTACCGTTAACAGCCGATTGCCCGGCATCTGCACAGAACAGAACAGACATCAAGACAAGACAACAGCCGACAGCTGAAAAAAAGAGCGACGAAAAGCAAACGATCGGGAGACGTGCGCCCTGTCATATGTTGCTCTTTTGCCTTTTTCGCTCTCACTCTCTCATTATTTCTTTTATTTTACATAGTAAAGCTCCCAACCGGCATTTTTTGTTTTCAGCTGCCAACCGGTTTAGCCTCTCTCCCTCTCTCGTACTCTCTCGCTCTCATTGACTCCCCCAAATTGCGTTGTCACTGCGGTGGCGGCGGCAGCATCGGCGTAGCTGTTGCTGCTGCCAAAGCTAATGTCGGTTTTTGCACACCCACCAGAGGCGGCGTCGCTGTCGGCGACTGATCGTTGTATTTGTTCTTGTTGGTGCGCGTGTTAGAGTTGTTGTAAATTGATTTTTCTGTTGCTGTTGCTGCTGCTGCTGCTGCTACTACTGCTATCGGCAGCGGCGGCGACCGTTGCGCCCATTTTCAGCCCACTCGGTGACGCGCCCGTTTGAAGTTGCTGTCTCTGGGTTTTTTTGTTTTCGCTGCCTGCTATTAGCAAAGCGGATGTTGTTTTTGTTGTTTTGTTTGTTGTTGTTGTAATTGGTGCCTGTCCCCAACGGAGCACCCACACGCGCAACTCTTCGTGTTGTTGTAGTTGTTGGCAACGTATGACACTCTTTTATTACTTTCAGTTTGAGTGTGTGTCTATCTGTCGCCCACCAATGTTGACCCCATGAGTTGGCCCTTTGCTTATCATAGCTAAAGATGGACTATCGCATCTTGTTCCTATATATTTTTTTAAAATCGCTTTAAAATGTGTTGCAATTCATTCGGAGATAATACAACAGTTATGCAACTGAAGACCAATTTGATTCCCAATTGCGAAATCACAGTATACTTTCATTAAGATTTTAAAACTCGTTTCTAAGCAATGATAAGCTGTCCTGAGGTCTTCTGTTTCATCACATTTATATATAAATCTTGCCATCTCTTTTACGCTATGCTTTCCAACACTTGCACTTTTAACTCATACAAAGTCATAAGCATATACGGGCATATGCAAGTGGAACCTATGACGATCTTGAGTTGAGGCAAAGTCAAGTTCCACCCAACAACAATGCCCTTGGCTTGCAAGCCACACGCAGAGAGCCAATCAAATGTAGCATTAGGGTATGATGAAGAGGGAGGGGGAGGAAAGGCTGCCGACCCGACAGGCGAAGTTCCAACAAAACCAAAGCCGAAACCACAAAGTTAAAGCAAAAAGAAAACAAGAAAAGGAAGGAGAAGAAGAAGACGACGGAGACGACGTAAACGCCCCCAATGGCGCAAAGTGTGGGCAACAACTGTAAAAAGCACACGAAGCATAAAATCAAATATGTATGCAAAAAAAATAATAAAAACTCAAATACGAAATATGAACTCAAAAGAAACCAAAGAAAACACGCTTTACACACACACATGCACTCTCGCACACACGCAAACAAACAAATAATTCTCCCATTCCCTATACACAGCACTCCCTCAACCTTCAGCTCTTCCCCTCGCTGCGCAGCAGATTCGTCTGCGGCCTGGGCGTGTGTGGGTGGCTCACTGTTGGCTCTGGGCCATCGAAACGTGCCCATGCCCATAACAACAACTACAACAAACATTTTTTGTTGTGTTTGTGTTGTTGTTGTGTGTCAGCATCTCACTAGAAAAACGAGGCGCAGCCATCAGCAACATGTGGGCTAACAGAGACAACAGACATCCACCCATCAAAGCCACAAATGTGCTGCCAAAATGGCAATGCCAACAGTTTGTTGTTGCTTAAAGTTGTTGCTGTTGTAGTTGCTGTTGCTGTTGTTTGTGCAAACTATTTGTCTCACTACTTTATGAGATGCGCTCGAAAAGTCCTCGCCGTATTGTTATAACCGCCAAAAAGCGAAGATTTGGGCGCGTTATCTTCTTTTCCCTCAATGTGATTTTTTCGTCACTTCGACTCAGCAAGACTTTGTTGTTGTAGTTGTTGTAGGCTAATTTATTTATATATGCAGCAAAAAGACGCTGAGCGCCCAACCTGAGACGCCAACACATACGCAAGCAACTTGAGCCAGGCGACAAATGTTTCGGCATGTGAATTATTAATGTATATATATATATTGTAATATAAATAATATTATTTCTGCCAGTAAATTCAATTAACTAAATAGAAAAAATATTTACTTTAGTATAAGAGTTTAATAAAATTTGATTATAATAATATATATGCATATAAAATAATATTTAAAACCAGTCGAAAAGGCTGTAGTCGACCGCATTCGGCAGTATAATACCCTGTACAGGCTTCTATATTAAAATAATTATATTGATAATAGGTACTTTGATTAAAATAAAAGTAAGAACATAACAGATGTTTAAAGAATACCCTTTTGAAACTCTCATTTATTGCATACGAATTCTTTGCATGCTTATAGCAGCTAACTTTCACATACGTATACATAATCAAAAGCTGAGTGTTACGACACTTAATTTACTTAAGCTTGTGTCGCAGTAGTTCGCTATCTCGCTCGCACAAATATGCACACATGGTAAGCAGACGCATGTATCACAGTCGTTCGCTGTCTCGCTCGCACACATGTGCTGCCTGCTGCTCTACGATTCCGTGGAAAAATAACTTTTATTGCTGATTATCTGTCTTATTTACAAACCGATCTTGATGAAACTTTCAGCGTTCCTTCTATGTATAATTCTTAACGCACCTGTTAAGTTAGAAGTGTCTACGTTGAAAAATGTGGCTATTATTAGTTTTTTTCAAATTGCGGGAGAAGGGGGGAATATCCAAAATTTAAAATAAACTTGATCTGCGTATGGTATACAGGAACCTTGATGCCAAATTTGGTGTCTCTAGCTCTTATAGTTGCTGAGATCGACGCGTTCATACAGACGGACGGACAGACAGACGGACATGGCTCAATCGACTCGGCTGTTGATGCTGATCAAGAATATATATACTTTATAGGGTCGGAGATGGCTCCTTCTGCCTGTTACAAACATTTTTTTCACAAAGTTAATATATCCCTGTATAGGGTATAATTACTATAAATGTTTAACATTTATTTTATAATGTAACAACATTAAACTACAAATTAAATTCAAATATATTTCAAAACATAAAATGAAGAAATAAATTATTTTATATTTATAAATGAAAATTAAGAAATTAATCAAAATTATATATATATATATAAATAAAATATAAAGTATCTAAATGATGTAATTATAAATGATTTGATTATGCAAGTGTTCTGCAGACTCTTGTTGACAATTTTGTCGCCTGTCGCAACAAGCGGCGAATACAAAAATGTCGTAAACAAAAAGTGTGCTCAATTCAATGCTGACTCAGCTGATGCTGCGCCAACGACGCGACGTCAGCAATCGAAAAAAACCCCCGCGAGCACCCACCGATGCAAGGGTCCAAGGCAGTCAGGTTTCCAGGCGGTTGTGCTGGTGGTGTTGGTGGTTGTGGTGTGTCAACATTGAATTCCCAGAACTGACAACGTTCGTGGGGGAGGGGGCGGGTCTTTGGGTATTTTGTGTGCCGGATGTGAATGTGCGTTAAGCTTAGACACACTGACTAACTTTAATCTCTCTCTCTCTCTCTTTCTCTCGCTCATTTCTCTGATAGTTTTCGAAGCGCATTCGTGGAGGCATCAGCGAGAGAAGCAGTCGTCGCAACTTTAGAGCAACGCGCCCGCAAGCCAAGGCCAAACAGTCGCAGCAATGGCAACATTAATCCCAGCGAGCGCAGGAAATCCAGCGAGCGCACAGTCCTCAAATGTTGAGGCAACATATGAAGATATGTTCAAGGAAATCACACGTAAACTGTACGGCGAGGAGACCGGCAACGGTTTGCATACACTCGGCACACCGGTGGCTCAGGTGGCCACCAGTGGACCCACAGCGGTGCCCGAGGGCGAGCAACGCTCGTTTACGAATTTGGTAAGTGAAAACGTGAATGATTTTCTATTTATTCCACTGACAAACTAATTGATCTGGGTTTTTACAGCAACAAATCGATCGCACCGCAGCGCCCAGCATTGAATACGAAGCGAGTGGAGCTGCGGGCAGTGGCAACAACGTGGCCACCACACAGGCCAATGTAATCCAACAACAACAGCAGCAACAACAAACAGAGTCGGGCAACTCTGTTGTGGTCAGTGCCAGCGGCAGTGGCGCCACTGTGGTGCCGGCGCCCAGCGTCGCCGCTGTGGGCAGCTTCAAGTCCGAGGATCATCTGAGCACAGCCTTTGGCCTTGCCGCTCTCATGCAGAATGGTTTTGCCGCCGGCCAAGCGGGTCTCCTCAAGGCCGGCGAGCAACAGCAGAGATGGGCCCAGGATGCTGGCGCTGCAGAGCAACAGCAGCCGCAGCTTGTGCAGTGGACAACAGGTGGCAAGCTGCAGAGTTATGCCCAAGTGAATCAGCAGCAACAGCAGCAACAGCAACAACAACAGCAGCAGCAACAACAACAACAACAGCAGCATCAGAGCACGCCCAAGTCCAAGTGAGTACGAAGCAGAAAATGAGAGAAAGGATTTCCATTATAAATATTAATAAATATGCAATTGCAAACAGAAAACATCGTCAGGAGCATGCAACGGAACTGATCTACGCCAGCCCCTCCACATCGGCCAACGCAGCCCAGAATCTGGCTCAAAACACGCCCACCTCAGCGCCCACCAACAGCAGCAGCAGCAGCGGCGGCAGCAGCTCCTCTGGCGGCAGTCGCAAGAAATCCTCCCAAGCACAGGCAGCAGCAGCCGCCGCAGCTGCCAATGGAGTGCATATCGTGAAGCGTTATGCCTGCACCCATTGTCCATATTCCACGGATCGTCGGGATCTGTATACGCGTCATGAGAATATACATAAGGATGAGAAGCCCTTTCAGTGCTATGCCTGCCTCAAGCAGTTCAATCGGGCCGATCATGTCAAGAAACACTTTCTGCGCATGCATCGCGAGCTGCAGTATGATATTAATAAGACGCGTCGTCATGTTCCCGCTGGCAGTGGGTCAAGTGGTGGTGGCTCCGGTGGCAATTCCCATCATGCGGGCGGTCGTGGCAATGTGACGATCAATGCGACGGGCGTTAACATTGACAATGCATTCCTAGAGGCTCAACGGCATCCCACCTCGACCAGCATGAGCATTGTGGAGACCATCGAGGCGGTGGCCTCCGCTGCCGACATGCCCCTTGCCCAGCTCAAGCAGGAGAAGCTCGACGATGGCTCTGTCCTTCCCCAGCATGTGGGCGCGGTCATGAACAATGCCCAACAGCCAGTGGCCAGCTCCAGTTCCGGCTCCGGCAGCTCTGCCGCCGGCTCTGGTCTGTTGAAGCCTAAGCGTGAGAAACGCTTCACCTGCTGCTATTGTCCCTGGTCGGGTGCCGACAAATGGGGACTCAAACGACATCTCAACACACACACAAAGCCATTCGTTTGCCTGCTCTGCGATTACAAGGCGGCACGCTCCGAGCGCCTGGCCACCCATGTGCTCAAGGTGCACAACAAGCGTGCCTGCAGCAAGTGCTCCTATCTGGCGGATACTCAGGAGGAGTTCCAGGTTCACATGAGTGATGTGCAGTAAGTAACTTCAAGTAATCTCTCTTATCGATAGGAAAACATAAGCTTATTATGGATTTTAAGTTAGGGGTACCGGGTATATTACAGTCGATCACGCTTGACTAAGTCTACCTAATATCTCTTATAGATAGATAAACGTAATCATATTATGGATCTAATTGATTACAAGTTACGGGTACCGGGTATATCACAGTCGGTCACACTCGACGGTAGAATTTTTCAAAATAACTCTCTCGCTCTATATCTGTACATATGTGTATTTGTTTCTCTTTGAACTTGCCTCAGTCCGCATGACAATCGTCCATCACGCAGCAACAGCAACAACAATGGTGGCAACAACAACAACAGTGGCAACAACAACAACAATGGCAACAACAATGCCACCCATAGCCAGAATTTGAATGTCTTGCGAACCATTGGGAACACCTTGGTGGCCAATAATCAACTGAATACGTTTCACAATGCCGGCAACGCTTTTGGGTAACGTTCTCAGACCGACTTATTCCACCCCCACACCCCTCCACCTATTCCCACTAACAAATCGCGCAGAATGCTCATAACTCTAGTTACTACCCTCGTTCTTGTTCTCTCAACTCGTTCTCGCCCCCAACTATGTGATTCCTCAACAATCACCATCGACAACAACTACATAAATTCGTAATGCAGTTCATCAAGTGGCGGTGGCCAAACCGTTGGCAATGTGAGTGGCAGTGGTGCCGTTACCATCTATACCACAACCACCAATGAGGGTGTGTCTGGAGGCGGCGGAAGTGGCAACAACATCACTGGCGGACCCTTGCAGGAGATCATTGTGAATCCCACATCGATGGTGGGTTGGCGTCTTAGTGCCAACGGATCTTTGATTCCACCACATGATCTTCTCACCGGCAGCTTGCCAAATGCCGCCACACAAAAACGCGGCTCGGAGCGTTTATTTCAATACCTCGAAGCCGAGGGTAGCGATCCGGAGGACTATGCGCGGTATTTGTCCCCCCTTCCTGTTCTCTGTTGTCGTTGTCATTATTTACTTTATGTTGATTACATTCTCAACTTGTCTCTTCTTCTGTCTGCATTATGTTGAGTTTTCTTTTGCTGCCATTTTTCAGTTATGTTTTGTTTACCACATTCATTTGAAATGGAAAATTTCATAAACAAATTATTTTATTTTATTGTCCTATGTTGAAATATATTTGTTCTGCAATGTTGCCAATTTTCATTATTTATTTAAATTTCTTTGTTGCCAAATTTTAGTATTCGTTTAATTTAATTTATCATTATGTTGCAAAATGTCACAAAATTTATTGTTTTTCTAATGTGAATTCTCATTATGATTGCTTTGCGTTGTTGACCAATTTCATAGTTCGTCTAAATTAATTTATGTTGATTTTTTTGCACTTCGTTGCCAAAATTTATAATACAGTCCAAATTGTTGTCATCTTATTGCCAATTATTATTGTTAATTTAATTTAATTTAATGATCAGATTATTATTTTTAATTTGTATTTATTTATGATTTAAATTGATTACCCAATCTAATACACTTTCTAATCTCATTTGAACTTCTTCGCTTTTACAGTCTGCTCAAAATGGACGCAATTAGTCGCAACACAGCTTCGGTCGCTCAGGATTTTCATAAAGCGGGAGGCGTGCACGAGTTGAAAATACCAGCAAATCATCAACTCCTGTTCAATAATAAACTGCCTTCGCAATGGACGACACGAGAGGCTGCAGCGCTTCTACATAGCTTGAGCAACATGGGCAGCAACAGCAACGTCAACAGCAGCAGCGGCAATAACAATAATAGCAGCAGCAGCAGCAACAACAACAGCATTGCACAGCGACAAAAGTTTGGCGTAATGCGTGCTCGGCAACATTCGACGGGAGAGGATGATGAGAATACGCCTTCATCGGCATCATCGTCCTCGTACTCGGGCGATGAATACAACATGTCGGCAAAAACATCACCAATGAAACTGTCGCGTCATGGCAACAACAACAGCAACGGCAAAAGCTTGCGAGCCTCTGATGAGAGCGAGCATAAAGAGCAGCAGCAAAGCAACAACAAGGCGATGATGGCAACGGCATTTCTGGAAGCGGCAGCTTACGAACAGACGGCCATCGAGCTACTTGCCAGCAAGCGAAAGCTCAAAATTGAGTATGACGAAGATCAAGAGAATCAGCAGCAGCAGCGAGTGCAGCTTATTAAATCGTCTCCCGCGTATAAACTAAATAACAACAACATCAACAATAACAATAATAATAATAACAACCACAGCTATTACAAAGAGAAATCTCATAGAAATGCCGTACATCACCGCCAGGATGATAAGGAGAATAACACAAGCAGCACTGAAGCCACAACAGCGGCGGCGGCAGCAGCAGCGGCAGCAACTGTTGCAGCTGCTGCAGTAGCAGCTGGCGTCACAGCAACACCAAACAGTAACAGTACCAACACTAGCAACACAACCACCACACCTTTTCTCACACAAATGGAATATCAGAATCTCAATCGCATTGGAACACAATTTCAGAATTATGTTAAGGATATTATTAACAAATATTATGCAGCTGAAACGCCGCTTATGCTGGCCGCGGCCGCAGCAGCGCTGCCTACAGCGACGACCACAGGGCAACAGCGTGAGAGGGAACGTGATCAGCTTAACAGAGAGCGAGAGCGCGAGCAAATGTTGTCGCCTGACAAGCGACGACGTCTGCTGAGCGAGACCGAAGAGTACATCGAGTATTTGCGCAACAAAGAGGATATAACGCTTACCATAACGCCGAAGGTGCCCAACAGCAGCGCATCGACAGTGTTAAAGTCAAACTCAACACTAGCGCCAACGCCGCCGACGCAGTCGCTGCTTAAACGTCAGCTGGATCTGGCAGCGCCGCGTAAAAGTCCCAAGAAGCCAGCAGCAATTCAAGCGCCTCTCAGTAACAATAGCAACGGCAGCACTGGAAATGCGTCGCGTAAATCACTCAATCATCTGGCAACATTGCTGCCGCTGCTCGCCGACGCAGCCAGCAAGCAGGAGTACTTGGCAGCGCCACTTGACTTTAGCAAAAAGTCTGAAGCGGAGACAGGACGCAGTTCACGTAAGCAGGCGCAGCCGAAGAAAATGCGCCTCACTCCCGAGGCCGTGGTGTCCATGCTGCGTGACAAGCATCTCAATCGCCTAGGTCAACAGAAACTTTGCTGCGCCAGTTGCGCTGCCAGTCAGCGACGCAACGGAAGTAGCGGCGGCGTAAGCTTCAATTATCATACACTTGGTTCCCTGGCGCTGCATCGTTTTTGGAAGCATCGAGCTTTGAAAGCTGCCGCTCGCAATTGTAAACAGTGCAGTGCACAGTTTGAGCGGCGTTACAGTTTACTGCTGCATCGCCGGTTGAAGCACGCCCGACTCTCTTCTCTCCCAGAGAAGACACTTTCTCATTTAAACTAGCAAATGTCTGCTTGCCATATACACATTTCTCAAGCATTAAGCATTAACATTAAAAATTCATTAAAAATTGCATTTATTTGTTAAATTTTAAGTTGTGATGTACCTGAAATATGATTTCTCTTAAAAAAAAAAAAAAAAAAAAAAAAAAAACAAGGAAACAAAAAACACAAACAAAATGATATTGTAGAAAGCAGCGTCCCATTTCGATGAATTTCATATTATACTTATATTAGTTGTATAATTGAGATTATGTAAAAGCACACTCTCAAAACACTCAACACATACACACACACACACACTCAAAAGTTGGTGTAATACTCACTATTTAGTGTTAAAAGACATGAACAACAACAACAACAAAAACATTTACATTTAAATATTTATAAAGAAAAACACTTAATAGAATTTGAAGACATTCGATGAGCATTTATCAAATGCCTTGAAATTTGTTGCAAAATCATTTGTGAAGTAAAATAGCTTTAATTTGCCATTATTCAACTTCATTTATAATAATTATTATTGATTATTATTATTAATATTATTGATTAGTTACTTAATGCGAGTAATCTTTGCCATCTTATGCATAATATGATTGTAATTTTCTAGTTAATTAAATTGTGTTAATATACATGCATACATATACATACATTTACAGTTACATTTACATATATACATACATATTTAATTTATACAAAATGAATGCAAACCTCAAAACCTTTTTGCCTTATTTTTTAAATTAAGCTTTAAACACGAATATTGCATATTATGTACATTTAGTTATAGTTTTAGTTCTGAGCAGCAGCCACGCCCACAATATGCCCACAATCACAAAAAAAGAAACAAAAAACAACTGCAACTGCAACTGCATTCAGCATATGGCAAAAACAAAGTTTACAGTATATTTAAATATTACAAACACTAAAAACAATACCTATATAAGTGTATGTGTAGTTGTACTTATGATTTTATCAAAGAACGAATGCAAGAAGGAAAGAACAAAGGAAGCAAGTATAGAAAAGGAAGATAGAGGAAAAAACACAGAAGAACAACAATACAAAATACTCAAAGAAACAAAATACGATATACATAATAATAATAATAATATGTAATAACTTTTTACCACACACTGAACAACAAGAAAATATTTGACTGAAAAGTGTCGGGGAAATATTAAGAGAAGATACAAATAAATAATATAAATGCTATAAACAATTTTTAGTGTAAATGTGTGTTTTTGCTAAATGTGGTAAACTTAAACATAAATTTATTACACTAAACGCTAAACTAAAAATTAAAACAAACAACAAAAAAAAATTTAAGTAAAGTAAATTTTTGGATGACAAAAAAGCCATTTAGACAAAATTTTTGAGACGAAAAAAGACATTTATGAGTAAAGAAACAAAAACATAAAAAAGACGAACAAATTACTTTACATTTTATTTTAGCACAAGTTGCAAAAAAAATAAATGAGTAATATATATATATATATATATATATATATATATATAAAAGAAAACAAATATAAGTGTTTTTAGTTTAAAAATTATATTTCCAAAAACATTCAAATAAAAGTAAATTAGTTTAAAATATAGAAAACAAATGAAGTTTTATTCTGCCAGTGTAAACTGCAAATTTTGTATAGAACAATTTACAAGATATGAGAAATTAGATCCAATGCGGAATTCGGAACGGAATCCAACTTAAGCAGTTACTCCTAAGCCGTAAACAATTCTTAAAATATTCTTTCTTTGTTATTTTATTTAGATTTCAGGTATATTTTATTTAAGAATATATTCCTAAATTCGTTTGTAGCTTGCCCTTAACGCATAACTTACAAGATTTGTGAAATTGTCGACCATTCCTTAAATATTCTCTAGGAAAGCAATAAAACAAATTGTTTACAAGTCTCTTATATTTAAGAATATTTTCTTCAATTACAAGCTAAACTCTAAAATAGTTTCCATTGTTGCGCAATCGTATTCAAAATTAACGAGCATCAAAGACAACAACTGCAAAGAAAACGAAATGTTATAAGATGCACACAGTTTGACAATCATTGCAGACTACCCTGTAAGCCTCAGGAACTTAAGATACTTACGACGCTTGGTGCGCTTCTTGTACATGATACGGTAGCCACACTCACGACAACGAATGGGGTCCCGGGGACGCATCTCGTTCTCATGATGACATTCTATTTGCAATTGTTGTAGAAAATGGTACATTAATAAACAAATAAGTTTTTCGTTGCCACAACCATGTGCGCATCCATCAAATTGCGGTTTTGCTTGCCACACTTGCATTGCGCCTTTCATCTATTCTTACCACCACAAATGTATGTCATAGCCGTCTTTACGTTCTCCTTTGAGCTGGTTTCCGACATTATTACTTAAATATTTTAACAAAATTCTGGTCAATGCGGCTTGTGTACGCAATGTTGTTATTACAATTCGATAATTTTGCTTTAACAGCGCTATGTTATTTAACAGTCAATAATCAGCAGTGTGACCAGTAGTTAGGCATGGTTTTAGTATATTCAGTTATAGGGATTCGAATAACGAATTATACGGGTACACTAATTGCGATATATTCAATTTGAACGTTTTGTTGAGGATTTTATTTGTTAATACAATAAAAATGGTAAGAAATAGCAATAAGAAGTTGAATATGCATGCGCGGAATGTGCTGCGTACCGCCCCGGACTATACCAAGTTGGCCATCAAGCATAGAAACTTCCTTCAAGTGTGTGAATTGGTGAGTTGTAAACTTCATAATTGAACATTTCGAAGATTAACTTTATTATCCTTTGCAGGAGCTAAATGGCAAAGTCTCGCTTAACTTTCGCAATGAACGCACACTGCGTGAATTGACTAAAATGCTGCTGTTGGAATACTTTGGATTGCACGTGGATTTCGCACCTGGCAGTTTGGTGCCCACATTGGCACTGCGCTTGAATTACATTTTGTGGCTGGAGGATTTGTTGATGCCTCTTAAATTGGAAACCGTGCGTGGCATTGACATAGGCAAGTAGCTATTAAATGGAGTCTACATTGGAAACTAATTGAGTTATTGCAGGCTGCGGCTCCTCGTGCATTTATTCGCTGCTGGCCGCCAAGAAGAATCAATGGCATATGCTGGCACTTGAATCAAAGCAATCGAACATTGAGTATGCCCGTGGGAATGTTGAACGAAACAAACTGCAATCGCTAGTGCAAGTCTATGCGCAGCCAGACAAGCAGAGCATCTTCAAGAGCTACTTCGAGTCGGTCAATGAGACATTGAAACGGGATCAAACGTTTAATTTCTGCCTCTGCAATCCTCCCTTCTTCGACTCGAATGCAGAGAATCCCTTTGGAGGCAACACACGCAATCCAGAGCGTAGGCCTGCACCCAACAATGTGCGCACCGGAAGTGCAGAAGAGTTAACCTGCGCCGGAGGGGAAGTGCAGTTCGTTCAGCGCATTATCGAGGAAAGTGAACTGTACAAGGATCAAGTGCTGTAAGTGTAAATGCCCTGCGATTTGAACATTTTTAACTTTTAACTCTTGCAGCATTTTCACCAGCATGTTGGGTGTCAAGGCTAATGTGCCCAAGATTTTGGACTTCCTTAAAGAGCGGCAGATTGGCAATGTGAGCACCACAGAGTTTCATCAAGGGCACACAACACGCTGGGCAGTTGCTTGGACCTTTAAGGAGATCTCTTTAAAGATAGATAGCAATTGTTAGCAAGGCTTCGCTTTATCGCTGTATAGCTAATATTTACTTAGTATATATATTACGACTAGTTAGAAATTAAAATTGATTATCTAGCCACGGTTTGATATATAATATGTATACACAAGCGGCAACAGTTGCTCGCCCCTAGCGCGTTTCGTGCTGTCAAAAAGCTTTTCCACTAAATGGAAATTTGCATGTTAATGCACACTTTGTGGCCACAACACTGAAACAATTCGAGCAAACAGAAGCAAAAATAACGGAAATTATCGTTTCGTTTTCATCATTGGTCAGCGGTCAGTTGGCCAAAACATTGCATAGAAAAGGGCGTTGGTATTCCTTAACTGTAACTTGTAGCCCCCACATCTATGTTCCCATCCATACCTGAATAAATGCGTCACCTGTTCGAGCTATTGTTGTATCGTTGCAACACGTGTAATAGAATGATTGCCAAAGGGGATCACAGTGTCATCGAAGTGTTGTATTCTTCAAAGTTGAAAGTTTTCTTTTGTTAATTGTTCTATTAAAAAGGGTATTATAACTTAGTGCCAACGTATGTAACAAACAAAACGAAGCATTTCCGATTTTATAGAGATTCGAGTTCTTTAAAATGTAAGTATAGGGTTCAAATTGTGATGTAGAAAAATAAGAAAAAATGTATGATAAAATCGACCATTTTTAATCCAAATTCTATATGACATTTAGATGCGAATCCAATGTAAATTGGATAAGTTATGGTCAAGCTATGAGAGTTTGATGATCTTATGAAACAGAAGATAATCTATTTTTGTATATAAGCAATAAGAATAGTTTAAAGAGTTACTTTTCTATTTATAATGTACGATTAAATATATAAGTTCGCAAACGTAAGAGTAGATTAAAAGATATCAAGTTCAATTATATCAACTTTATTATATTAATTATTTTTTCACTCATTGTGGATGCTAAGTTCGGCGAGGTATCCATAAACACATATGCTGTTCGCAATCATCGCAGTTGCTCACACATACATGTAAGCTTAATGCAGCGAGCTTGTCTAACTGATCAGACATATACATACACTCATTCATAACACTGCAACTTTCTCCCTCTGGGGCGCTCAGCCACTCATTGCAGATAGCTCTGTAGAGAGCGCACACATACACACTAATACCAATATTTGTATATATGTTAATGCAGCAGGCTCGCTCTCACTAATAGCGAATGCTCATGGTAGCAAATGGGATACAAAAATATAGCGGCAGCTCTCTGCTGTGTTCACTCTCCTTCGCTCATTCACATTAGATTGGAGCTTACAATTTAAATGTTATTATATTTTTATTATATTAAACATTTTTGAGCGGGAAGCAGTAGAAACATTTATTTTAATAAATAATGTTGAATATTATTGATCTGTATATTCATCCTTATGATCATAATAACAAAATATTTATTGTCACTGTATGTTTGCATCTTATGTAGAGAGTATCGCCCTGTCGAGCACACTCGGCTGCAGCTTTCTCATTTTTTTTCGTTTGTTTTGACAGCCTTTAATAGCGTTTTCACACGTTAAGGTGCAGAAAACAATATAATTAAATTTGTACAAGTCTTGGTCTTCATATGCCAAGGACGCACCCCGTCCTATGGCTGTTGTGCTTTTCAATAGAATTTTGGGCGTTGTTAATGTTCTTTTACGGAATTTAGGTTTTAAGTAAAATGAACAATTTAATGGCCCTTTAAGGCAATGCTGAATGAGTATACCTACCTATACCCTGCACGATTTCAACTCCATTGCCACAACGCCATGTCATGCTGTGACTGTCGCCTGACTCTGGCTGCATGCCAAGCGAACAATATTAAGGCAGATCATAAGGGGATAACTGCATATCATATTGTACACAACATGACCATTATCACGAGCAATAGACACGGACACCGACAACGACATCCACAACGACACGGACATCGAACCGGAGTGAGGAAGTTAAAAAGGCAAACTGGCAGACAAGCGGCAAACCAAAGTTGGCAGTTCGTATGTCAAAATTTCTCGATGTTGACTTTAAAATCACATACAAGAGTCTCATGTAAAAAGATACAGATACATACACAGATATACGGTTACACACATACATATGTATGCATGTAGGTAGTCAGTTCAATTACTCGTCTCGTTGTGGTGACTGAATGCAGACACACCCCCGCCTCTGGGCGAATGCACAAAATCCACTCAAATGTTTATTGAAAAGGGTTACATGAATGCCACACACGCCACAGACAGCGGCAACACGGACTATTTGCATTACCAACAACTGCAATTGTGTTTGTTAGTGTGTGCGTGTGTGTGTTTGTGTTTGTGTCATTTGCCTGTCATACGCCCCGTTTTTCGTTGGTTTTACCTAAGTGAATGTGCTCTGACAATAGCATACATTTAGACGTACGACGTAACAGGCAGACAGACAGACAGAAAGACAGACAGATAGATACAGAGATAGATAGAAGAACAGCTAGATAGAAAATCGTAACTCTAACATTTCTCAGATACGTGGCAGATACGTAGAAAGTTGTAGGAGAACCTATCACTACAGTTGCCACATCGCATATCCAAACCCAAACAGAAACTCAAACTCAAACTCAATCTCTTTATGTATCAGCCGTGTGCGGCATCGTCTTGCATTTCAATGGATTTCTTCTTCTATTCTATTTTTTTTTTTTCTATTTAGTTGACATATCTGCCACAATGGAGTTTAGTTTTGGGGCGCCACACATATCTAGTTAGTTTCTTTAACCCAAGACGCTTGATTGATGAATTCTGCGCTGAAGTATCTGGGCAAGTGGCCAAGTGATTGATGTTCTCTTCTAGCGATTGTCAAGGTTGGCAAAGATTTGTGCCCAGTTTAGTGTTTAGTATGTGAAATGTCATTTAAATTAACCCAAAAATGTTTAGGCAACGTCTGCGAGAATCAACTAATATTACGCATACATTTTCACAGTCATTTTCGCATTGTCATCAATTACACTGATAGAAAAACTCAGCTTGTGCTCCTTTCCAAGTATTATAATAAATTGAAAACCTTCTTACTTAAGGTTAAATTGTTATTTACTCTTAATAATTCTACAGCTAAAAATAAAACAATACACAGTTTTTTTAAGTGTTCTTGGTCACTTCTGTATCGACGCATGATTCAGCTCTGTATTTATGTTGCTATCCAATCAGAAAATGATTCACATTTCATTGCCCTTGCTAGCCAATTACTTATCTATTTTAGCCCTGTCCTCGACCAATTCCCAGACCACAACTCTCGCTGAGTGCATTAAAAATGTATTAGAATAACATACATATAATACTCGCTTTTGTGTCATAAACTTATTTTCTAAACAATTTTACGATGTCAATAAAAAAAAGGCGGAGAACTTTGCTTTCATATGTAGAAGAAGCCGATTGAAATTAAGCCGCTTTCAACACATATCACGAATTTATGGCATTATTCAGCACCTTTTATTGACCATGGTTCGTGTTTCATGGTCAGCGTGTAAACAATTCGTGACCCGAGCGCGCTTTTTAATTAACAATTACGTCGTTGGCGCTACCTCGAGACACGTGTTGGGTGTGTGTATGTGTGTGTGTGTATGGGTGTGTGTGCCCCAAATTAAGCTAATAGTTAGAAAATTAGAGCACACATGAGGGAGTCTACTGAAATTATTATAAATGTGAAGGAAACTAATATTATTCTGAACTTAACTTTAATAACAAAAAGAAACCAACAATATTTAATAAGTTTTTATTTGAAAATTAGTTCTAAAATTTAAGTAGATAATATTTAAATTTCTAAACTTTCCTCTCAAATGAACATTAAGAATAATAATTACAATGTTCTATTTCTTTTCTAATAACATTATTACAGATAAACACTGTAAGCATTAAGTAGTATTAATATTTAATTAAAGTCACATTTAAATTTTATTTTATTTCAAGAAACAAAGAAAAGTCAATTATTATAGCTTAATATCTGTGAATCTTTATAAATATTTGGAATGGCTGCTTTGTAAATGCATATATAATTAAATTTACTTCAACATTAGTAATTTAATTAAATAATGACAATTTAACAAACGTTTTATACATTTGTAGGCATTTTAATTATATTAAATAGTATTTGATTAATATACATTTAAGTATGATACTTTAGCGCTTAATTTCGACAAGCCAACTGGGCGTATGATTAATATATGAACAAAACACTTAGCACCATTTTGGCAAACTATTCACAAATGAATCATTTATCATTTCGTTTGCTAATTCAATTATACTGAGCGACTTTTTGTGTCGACAAACGAAAGCAACACAAATCAACAGTAAAGTGTGCCAAGGGCCAGAGAATTGAGGTGTCATCAGAAATGCTGCGGTAAAAATGAAAAATGTGAACATGAAAATGAAAAGAAAATGTATTTTGTTCTCTTTGGAATATGCAATTTAAGATTTTGAAAAAAGAAAATTATAGAAGTGGCAAGTTTAAAGTTTTGAAGTCCAAATTTTATTTGGGTGGCGTAGCATAAACTGACTTTGGGCATTGACTTTGCTTGGCTTTAGAATAAACTGCTGAAGCTGTTTTCCGCTAGCCTAAAGCCATAGACAAATCTGGCACTTTAAAACATAAATTCCCGTGCAGAATATTGTTGGTCTGCTGTCAATTTGTGCAGCACCGAAAAGTTGTTGCGCGCCGTTGAACGTTCAGACAGAAAGGGACGCGAAAACTTTCCACTTGGCAGCTGTCTCTGGAGAGGGCAAAGCCATACAAATACACAGATACAAACACACATTCACACTCACAAATACAAATAAGGGGCTCAGTTCCTGGAAGGCCGAGAGTTCGGAGCAACACGGCGTATACGTAATTTGATTTGGCACGTTTCCCTTTTTTCAAAGGCAGCACCCAAAAATCGAAATGTTCCCAGATCAGCAGGCAGTGCCGAAACAAAGCATTGAGCGTGTTTTTTTTATATTTTGCCAAAATAATGAGTTTGCATTTCGGCGGGCAAATGATGCGCAAACTTCAACCGTTTTGCCAATTATGGACGAAGACCGTAACTCTCAAGACAACGTTTGTTGTCTTCCGTTGTCTGTCACTTTGTCAACCTCAGAAAAAGGGTTTATGTCTGGCAAGAGCATTTGTCATGCCTCTGGTTCCCCAAAAATATAATACTAAAGCAATGCCAAACAATGCTAAACATTCCTCGACGTCCAGGCGAGGCGACAAATTTCTGTGGCAAGTGTCCTTGCATTTCCTTTGCAAATGTTTGTCGCTATCTTAAGTCTTAAAATGTACGTTGACATCAACGACGCAATGTTGTGTAGTTCATTTTGGTTCTTGAAGTGTTTTGTGTTGTTCGCCCCTCTTTGTTCTTTCCCCCCTGTATGCTGAGTGGTGGAGGGGGAATGAACAAATTCACGCATTACGTTCAATTCTCGCGCCAGAAGTTTGGCCGTCCCTTCGGTTGCTGTTCTGTTTCCGAGTGCACTGCGAATGCGGCAGCTGATGCTGTGATACACAACGAGTTGATTATTTCGTTAATGCTTACACTACTTACTATATTGTTGAAGCATAGACTTGCTAACCACCATTTCTTATGGGCACAGGGTATGTTTGACTTTTCGCCCGCTCGGCAATTGTGTTTGCCTTGTCTTGCGACTGCTGGCTGTTAAAATGCAACTACATGCAGAAACACAGATAAGAGCTTTAATTGTCGCCAGAAACTTAAATTAAACTATAAGCACGGTTTTAATGCATCGGCACTTTAGTAATTGTGTAAAGAGCAAATGATTTGTTTGCGTTCTTTTATATTTTTAATTGACGGGCATTTAGCCGGCATTTTTACTGATGTGGCCTTTGTATGGTATTTTTGTAAGCTCGCAAGTATTTTTGCATAATTGTTAAATATTTACCGTGTGCATACAGGGTGTCTTCATTTTGATTAACAAACATTCATTGCATATGTACATTTTCAATGTACAACTCATTTGCATAGAGTTGAGGGAAGTTCCTGTTTCACTTTTGATTAGACTTTTGCCAGCTGACGCCTGAAAGTATGCCCCAAGTTGAATGCCACTTAAAGGGACAAATTCATTCTACATAGTTTGTATTTACATATGCAGTCGCATCGTTACGATTATGTGACGTTTTGCCACACTAGGCAGACATTTGGCTTTATGATAACGACACCCTGTGTCGTGGCTGTGGATAGTCGCAGTTCGAGTGGGGGAATGGAGGGAGAACACACAATAAGAGCAGACCAATTCATTTCTGAGTGACTCACACACTTACCCACTCACAAAAACACACACGCACACGCATACACTCTCATTTGTATATGTAAATGGACCCAACGTACACACACACAAAGCAAACTCCCAAAAGGAAGCCAAAGAAAAAGAAAAGAAAAAAAGTAGTCGAAAAAGCAAAACAGGAATAAAAGGTCGCTGAAACGTAGCAAAAAGCGTAGCAGAAAATGAGAAATAAAAAACAGTAGCAGAAGCAGAAAAAGAAGAGAAAAACTAGCTAACTACTTACTTACAAACATATATGAGTTGTGCTTGGGGCAAACAAACAAAAAAACAAGAGACAAAACACAAAAAATAAGCAAAGATAACAGCAGAAGTTTTCATTGATATTTTTATGGCAAATTTTTTATTTGCCTTTTGGTTTCTTTATTGTGTGGCTGTTCACGGTTCGCTACACGCAAAGGTACAGCAAAAATGTAACTGTATGAGAGATTGTGTATGTGTGTGTGCTTGTGTTTATGTTAAAGTTGGTGCGTGCAGACATCCCGAAGGATGATGATACCATTGCCTTAGCAACTTTACAGCCATGGCTGCTGCTGCTGCTGCTGCTGCTGCTGCTCTTCTGATTCTCACTCTATTCCTGCGTCATTGTTTGTGGTTGTGTGTAAATGTGTGTGTTTCTATGTGTGCTTTTGTGTGCATGTGCGTTCACTGTCGGCTTTGCCTGTCGCTTTGTTTATTTGCCAACAACTGTGCAGCCAAAAGCCGAGAAGCAACAACAACAACAAAACTGACAGTCAGCAGCTGATGTTGCCATCACTGCTCTCAATTTCGTAATCCTCTCTCTGGCACTCTTTTTCTCTTACACTCTCTCTTTGCTATTGACTCTCTTTCATTTGGACTGCCTGCTTGGCAAGCACACTGGTTGAATGCTTATGAATAAGTATTGCAAATTTGTATTTATTCGATTAATATAAATTTGCATTGAGTAATTAAAGAACATAAAAAATAATAACTATATATTGCAAAAAAAAAAAAATGGAATAAAATTTAAAATAATTCAAATAAAATTATTAAAATATTATTTAAATCAAATAAATCAATTAGCTAATAAATACTTTAGGAATCATATAAATAGTAATAAAATAAATTATATGCTATGAATAATATTAGGGATGGTTTCTTAAATAAATGTAAGCCAACAAAACACAGTCTAAATCCTTTTTAGATGAATAACTCTCGTTCTTTGGCCATTTTTAATGGGCACAGACATTTAAAAGCTCAATCAATTCATTTTAAAAGAAAAACAAGCGGATCAGTCGAGGCGCATGCGACAGTATAGTACCTTGCATCAGTATTTACAACTGAAGTTGGGTATGACTACAGTCGACCGCAGTCGACAGTGGGAGACTCTGTACTAATCGTGAATAGCAAAATCTATGCATTCAAAAAATATTGTACAAATAGCAAAACGAGCCTCGAACTCGCGATCCCTTGATTCACAGTCTAATGCTCTACGCCCTGTGCCACCGGCAAATCGACCCGCAAGCCGACTAGATTAAAATAAGTGAATTCGTATTTCTCATTCATTGCCTCCTTGAAAGTTTCTTTTGCTCAAAAAATTCTCCATCGTTCTTGGAAGAGAGCAGCAGTGACACATGCGGACACATAGAAAGTATTTTCTAATGCAAAGCAATCAATAGTGAACAACACAAGTGCTTATGTATTGGTTTTATTAAATTGCAAGTACGTTAAAAAATGCCTGCATTTGCAAAAAAAAAAAAAATTAAAAAAATTGTTCGCGATTTGAGCAAGCTTCGAACCCCAGAACCTCTCGCGCGCAAATCCTATGTCGTCTAAGGTAGGCTACTACTTCATATAGTTCGAAGACTCTCTATACTTATGCAGCACGAATTTTAGCATTTGATAAATATGCACATTAATTCGAATTTCTAACTAAATTTTGTTATTTCTATTTTTTAAGATTTTGCTATTTTCTGACAAATGAGGCAGAATTTATAATATATATTTAAATAAAATAGCAATAATTAATTAATAATTGAAAAATATAACTCAAATTTGTAATTGTCAGCAGCGAGATTTGAACCCGCGCCCAGTAGCTAGTCTTGCTGTTGTTGTTGCTGTAATGCTGCTCAGCCCTCATTAATTTGTAGGTCATTCAATCCTAAAAATCTCCTTTGTTTATGGTCCGATCGGGATGAAATTTCGGAAAACGTCCGCACAAGGGCACACTCGATGTGTGCCAAATCTGCTATGTGTGCCAAGTCTGTAGCTTTTATAATACGTTTTTTTTCGATTTGCGGGGGCGGAAGGGGGCGTGGCAAAAATCTAAAACAAACTTGATCTGCCTGCACACTATAAGAGTGTTGTCACCAAATTTGGTAACTCTAGCTCTTATAGTCTCTGAGATCTAGGTGTTCATACGGACGGACAGACGGACAGATGGACATGGCTATATCGTCTCGGCTGTTGATGCTGATCAAGAATATATATACTTTATAGGGTCGGAGATGATTCCTTCTGCCTGTTACTTTTAGTACAGAGTCTAAAAATGAACCAAATAGAAAACATATAATTAATTACCGCGCTTTTACCACAGAATATATTAATGGTTTTTAGATAAAGATAGTTATATAAATAGCTTAATAATATTAAGGATTGTATCTTAAATAAATGTAATCCAACAAAGGACAGTTTAAATATTTTTGTAGTTGAAAAACTCACAAATAATTAAATATACTGCTAATAACTATAAATTGTAAATAACATGTATTAAATATTGTATAATTTGCAAACTCCTACAATGCCGCACTTGACACACTGTGCAAGCAACAAAGAGAGCATGTGAAATGCCCTCTCTCACTCAGGATACTTAGTATAACCATATTTACTCAATTTCTGGGGCTCCTTTCCACTAGTTGTTGACTGCCGGCTGACAGTGACGCTGTCACATTGCTACTGTTCCTGTTGTCGACTGTTGAGCGTTGCTCCTGCAGGATAAAGCCACAATTTGAGTTTTAGTGCAGACGCGTCGCTTGCGTTTGTCAGTTGTGCCTGAGCTTGTGCCAGTGTCAGTCAGTCAGTCAGTCTCGAGCTTCACGTTCCAAGTTCCGATATAGCACTGCTTTTGAAACCATCAAAACTATAAGAATAATATTTATCACAATAATAATAATAGTATAACTGGCTGCTTATTCCGTGGTTGTGAACCTTTTTGTAGTTCTTTTGAAAACGTGAATATAATCAAATAATTTACAAAAATAAACTTAAAACTTCATTTTTCTAACACATTGTGTACAAAAAGATTACCAACAAGTAACAGCAACAAAGTGCGAGCAACAAACCCTAACAAAGTACACATAAAGAGTGTGTGCGTGTAGTAGTGTTATAGTGGGTGTGTGTGTGTCTGTGTTTGACATTGTTGTTACTGTTGCAATTGATTAAACAAAAGCAACGGCCTGGTCTGGTTACCTAGGCCAACTCGAAGAACAGAGACCAAGCAACAGAGTCGAAGAGTCAACACACAACAATGGGCTGCAACACGAGTCAGGAGCTGAAGACAAAGGATGGCACCTCCATCGATGCGGTCAGCAATGGAGAAGTGGAGCCAAGTGCGCCACAGTTGGAGCTAGCGGATGGGGGATCAAAATCATCAAACAATCATACAAATCACGCCAAATCAAATTCAATTATATCCAATGGCGATGCCAAGTCGGCAACAAACGCCAAGGGAGGCAGTGCAGCAGCACCGACGACAGCAACAAATGGCCTTGACCGTTCGTGCGATAAGGCGGAAATCCCAGAACTCAATGATGATGTCGAGGAGGAAGGTAAGAGCCAAAAACTCAAATAACTATACCCAAAAAAGAAAAAAAAAGTCATTCATGTACCAGAACATTGTGTGTGTCTGTTTGAGTGTGAATGTGAATGCGAGTGTAAGTGGGCAGGCAATACACAATTGCTACCTTCATTATTATTTATTATAGTCGTATTTATCAACTGTGCGCACATCTTTATCTCAGTACTTTCGTCTCTCGCTTTTCTCTCTCTCTTTCTCATTTCTCACTCTGCCCCACATTCTAATCCAATAACGCGTTTAATGGCCTCACAAATATATATTGCTTCGCATATGTATAACTACGAGAAATTGGGAATACAGATTGGGAATACACTATGCTACACTACATTACACTCTGCTACAATGTGAGTCTGGAGTCCACATGTCCTTTGGCAAATTTGTGCGGCACTTAACTTTGTTAAGTAGCCGCACTGTTGTCGCCCTTGCTCTGACCCTGACTTTAGCATTATATGATCCCTTGTTCAGCTGTTTATGTTATCTAATAAGCAACGCATAAATATCTTTATGAGTGTGTTAAGAGCATATCATAAATATATTATTAACTGGAGGCATGAATTCATTGCTTTGTTCTGCTCAACATTGTATGCATAAGCTGAAGCTTCTGTTTAGCTGTTGCCATATTTATCCTCAGAATGCCTACTTAATATTGTCCTCTATGGTTAGTTTTATTGTGTAATTCATTTGAATTTACCTGCCTTCAAGTTCATTTTGACAAAGCGAATGTTTTTTGATTGGCAAAAAAGTTTTAATTATGCTAGCTAGCGAAGTATACAATTTGGTAATAACATTTGTTAAGCACATCAACGCCAAACTTTGAACTTAAAATTTCTCAACTAACTGCCCCGCTCTCTCTCTCTCTCTCTCTCGTTGTTTTGTAACCACAGTTATTTTTAGGAAAAACTTTTGCGGTTTGTTTGCTTTAAATAATGGAAATAATATTTTTGCGCGCGCGAGTTGTGCCAGCGAACCGGAGGCCAAATAAAAGTGCAGAACTCAAAAGTATGACTCATAAATTCCCGGGACGTGTTTTCCCATGTGACAGTTGCAGTCGCTACTGCTCGTTATTCGGATTGGGTCCCAGTGCTGCTCCCATTCCCATTCCCATTCCCATACCCATTCCCATTCCCATTCCTCCTCTTCCCACATCTTTTCCCACTCCCACACTTTTCAGATAAATTGCGCAGCGGCACTATATCAGCGTTGGCGAGGACGACGATGTTGGCAAAAAAAAGGACCACAGGTTCCATGGTATCCTTGCGTTGTGTTAATACCACAAATTATGATTATTGCTTAGCAATTTTGTTGCTCTACTGACGCAGTCGTTTGCTTTTAATTTGCTAAACATTTTCATGCGTGCGTTGGCGGATTTCCATTTCCATTTCCATTCCCATTTCTCTTTCCCCTTCGTCTGGAAGTGTTCTCTCATAAAAATAAATATTATAAATGGCCAGCACTTGCTTGGTAGCGCTAATTAGCGCTCGATAAATTCTTTGATGTGCTTTGGATTTAAAAGTTATTTATTTATATTGTGCTGCTTTCTATAAAATGTAAAATTTAACAGATCAATCAATTAGCAACCATTTGGCGAAGTATTTTACTGTCCTAATTCTTTATGATCAATGTTTCATATCACATTTATAAAGAGACAGTTGGACTTGGTTCAGCAGACCATTCTGATTAAAGCATAATTTTTCAGATTAAAAGAATATGCTTTGAATATTTCCGAAGAAATTAAAAATTTAAAGCAGATCAATCGAGCGCACGAGGCAGCATAATACCCTGTACAGCACTCTATAATGAAAGTATTTTGATAATAATTATTATTACTAAATTGTAAATATACCAAAGTGAAAACTCCACAACTTCAAATGTAATATTTTACAGTATTGGTTAATTCCAAAAGCTTGCTGCTATGAGTTTGCCATGAATTCACATTGCCGTGCGCTCTATGCTTTATGTTCATATGGAGACACATGTGTTTACACACATATTTATGTAAGAGCAATGCGATATATTGCAAAATGTTACATTCTTTCTTTTCTGTACATCTTCTTTATTTCTAAATCGATCCTTTTGAAACTTGTATGTATGTATGTAACTTAGAATTTAAATTTAAATTTGAATTCAGAAATACAGGCAATAATAAGCTAGCAATTCGTTTTGATCGATTTGCGGGGGAATGGGAGAGGTATTTGATATAAACTTGATGGGCGTATGTTGTACGTTGGATGCTGAGATCGACGCATAGGGCATAATTAAACTAACCTTAATAGATTCCATTGGCATTAAATTAATACATTTCTATACATTTTTCAACCAATGCTATTTTATTTATTCAAGGTACACAAATCCTGTTATTTAATTGCAATTTCATTTAGAATTTTTATTTTCCATTATCTTGCATTAAATTGTATATGCTAAGTGCCAAATGTGAGGTTTCCATAAATGTTATACTTGCTCGTTAAGCTTTAAGTTATCCCTTTCTTTCTATTTTGATATGCCAAGAGCAGCATAAAAAAGAGGCAACTGCAAAATGAGGAAAAACAGTGAGAAAGAGGGAGAAAAATAAAAAAACAACTGTAAAGGCAATGCAACTATACAAAATGCACTTTGAGTCGTCGTCGCTTTATGGTTTGGCTTCTGTGAGCTTTGCCAAGAAAGAAATTTATATTATAAACACGTAACCAGACTCAACACATTCTGAACATGTTTGCGTTTTTTTCAGTTGGCAGAAAAGCAAAATAAATTAAAAAAATGCGCTGCCAGCAGACTCAGACTGAAGCTGCAGGCCTTCAACTGGCAACTGGCAACTGGCAAGTTGCAAGTGAAGTTTATTCAACCCATGATGGAGTCTAGGGAAATGTCTGCAAGCCCTTAGCGCATTAACAACTAATTAATAAATGCTGATGATGAATCGTCAATCATTAACTACAAGTATTTTTCTTTTTTTTTATGACTGGCCGCTCCCAAGTAGCACTAAAACAAGCCGCTTATTACCTGAAATGAGGCGTGGCTCATACACAAATTAGCAATAAAGTTGTCAACTCATGCGTAAATCTACACGCACACACACACAAAAGGTATGCGCAGAAAAAATCCTAAATAAATAAGCATCCCAAAGCGGAAAGTACAATAAAACACTTTGCCTTGTGCTAATCCCTCGTAAAGTATCTCTGAGCTGCTTTTGTGCTAATGTCAAATGCAAACAACAGGACACTCTGGAGAGGTGCTCACGTTGTTGCTTTTCTTACCATTGTCTTTGTTGTTGGTGTTGTACGTGAACAATTAAGCCATTTCTAAGTGCTGGCTGTTTGTATCAACGAACGAATTTATTATACTCTCATCTTTAATTGCCCAAAATTCCCATCAAAGACAGGATAATTCTTGCAAAGCTTTCACATTATTTCAATATTAATTCGATACAATCAATTTCACTTGATACATGCAAAAAATGGATAATAAAAACCACCGAATAGGCCATACTCTAATGCTGAAAGTAATGTGTAAAGCATGAGTTGATTCTTCTGCTAAAAACAGAGCCACTATTTAAGTTCCTCGTTTAAACTGCAATCTCAATCCTTTTTACATGTATCTAATTGGCTACAGATATGTATATATGCTCTCCCATTGTAGGGTATTAGTAAACAGCTAAGGGTGCGTGCACAAAGGCTCATAATATAATTTTCATCAAAAGCAGACAACACAAAAGTGGTGGTGTAGTTGGTTGTGGTGTTGGTGGTTGTGTTTGTGCTGGTGCCGTTAGGCTAATACACAGGGCGTATGCTTAATATTTTGGGTTTATTATAGATATTTGCATAATTTTAATTAAAACTGAAAGCTGGAATGCTTTGAGTTTTGGTCAAAGCATTTGATAGCTACAAACGTTTTCAATTAGTTTGATCCAACACAAATACTCGTACACACATAACTACTAGCTTGCTGGCTGTGCCCATTTCCGTTTCCGTTTCCGTTTCCGGTTGTCCATTGCGTCTTTGCGTCTGCCTTGTGTGTGGCTTGTTAATTATGTTTCTGCTTCAGCTCAATGTGACAGCACCGAGTTCAGCAAATGTCTGTCTAATTGAGAGTAAATAGGGCGTTTTGCTTGCTCCCGACAGCCATTTGATTTATTGGCAGCTAATGCTTTCCATTTGATATTTTGTTTGCTTTGCGCTCTTCGTTGAGGTGTGGCTATCTCGTCTCCAATCCTCACCATCCCCTTCGTCCTGTGCCATCATTGTGCCGACGTTTTTTATGTCTTCGCAGCTCACTTCGTTCATTTGTGTGGCAGTTGCCAGGCTAATTAGAGCACTTTTCAAGGTGTGAGCTACTCCGCTCGATTCAAATGTATTTTCCGTTAACTAGACGATAGTCAAATCTTTAATACTCTGCTACATTATATTATCAAGTGAAAGGCGTCGCCCTTACCTTGTTCAGAGAGTAGCCAGGCATTTTATCCCCTGTAGAGGGCTATATTAGTTTTGTGCAAAAAGTATGTAACAGGCAGAAGGAGGCATGGCAGATGCTATAAAGTATATATATTCTGGATCAGTATCAACAGCCGAGTCGATTGAGCCATATCCGTCTGTCTGTCCGTCTGTTTCTCCGTCCGTCAGTCCGTCTGTCTGTCTTTGTCTGTGTGAATGCGTCCTTCTCAGCAACTATAAGAGTTAGAAACACATCGATCTTATGTAAGATCTCCGATATCTTTCCTTTATCTTCCGCAAATGGTTACATTTCTTAACAGGTGCCTACAAATATCATATAGAAGCAATGCTGAAAGTTTCATCAAGATCGATCCACAAATAAGAAAGCTAATCAGAAAAGAAAGAATATAAATTTGTCGATTGAATCATTGCGCTTTGCGGCCATCAGATGTGTGCGAGCGAGACAGTGAACTATGTAGTGACGTTGCACCTGACTCTTAGCACATCATGAGCTTTAATTTAGAATATTTATTATAAATTACAAGAACTGCCTTAAATATATCCTTGCTCAACAAATATAAATTCTTTTATAGCATGCGTAAAGTATCATATGGAGTCCATTTTAATGTTCCAATTACATTAACTAAGTAACAGTCACATTTGCTTACAGCTACGCATGTTTACTTAGTGCTGCGTCCAATCAGTTCGCCGTTGGACTTCCCCAACCTTCACTTCGTCTCCTTGGCCACATGGGAAGCTACAAATTGATGTCCATAAATTTTAAGAGGCAGACAAAAAAAAAAATGAAAATACAGAAAGCATTGAAATACAAATTTAGCGTCTCCACACGGGACTATTCACAGCTCGTTTAGCCATAACAGCAGTCAAGCAGGCATAACAATATTACGTATACGCCAGAGTGAACCCTTGGGCCGGCATTTATTTTAATTTGCCTTAAAAGGTGCGTCCGTCTGGCCCCATAAATAGGCAGCAGCGGCCTTGCCCAGAAAATTATGAAAGCCAAATGATGAGCGAGTCCAATGGCAGCTAAAGAGGTGAGAGGAGGGAGATGACAGTGGTGGGGTTGGGGGGCAGGCAGCATGTGGCTAAATGCTGCATATTTACACGAAAGAAATGCATAAAGCATGAAAATACTCTGCCCAGCCAAAAATTGGACACCAGAGTGGCATTAAAGCGACGGACAAATACCAGAAATGCGTGCCAGAATGTTATTTGATATTTTTTGTCTCTGGAATTGAGAATAACTGGCGCCACGCACAAATTATGCATATCTTTATGTACACATAAATGTCGGCAAAGGGCGCAGTTTGCGTGGGGGGCGTGGCTTTGCCAGTTTTATCTGCCATTTCATCTGTTCATCTGTCCATCTGTCCATTTGTCCATTACTGTCCGTTCGCACTTAGTGATCAAATGGCTTTTGAAAGTGCACAAAAACATATTCTGAGCGCACAATTTGCGACGCGTTAACGTAACGGAAATGATAAATTGACATTTTGTTAGTTTTAACGTGGGATTTCCCGTTTGCCCCATTTAGCTATTTAGCATTTCCTCTCTTACTTACGTTTCTATTCGTTTTCTCACGTTGCAATGTGTTTTCTCAACATTTACATAGTGACTTTGAACAGCTTTTAGATGGCTTAATAAATAAATATTCCTACAGCAGCCATTAATTGAAATAGATACCAAATTTAAGTTTAGTCAAGGCGAGCGAGCTACGACTATAATATACTCTAGCTGCAGACTTTTACTAAAAGATAATAGATAGATAGAAAGATAGAAAGACACATGATATTATAATATATCATTATAAACTCAGAGCAGGCTTAAAATCATCTAACATCTTTTTTAGATATTACAGCAACCAATTGCGGTTTTTTGCCTAAATTTGTATGAATCAAATTTTTGTTGTGTTCAATTCAATCTTACAAATTCATTCATCAGTTGCCAGAAACTGTTTATTATGTACTCATATATATATACAATGTTCATATATATTTAAAGTTTGCTTTAAATTCGATTTCGAACTGAGAAAAACAATGTCAAGTGGCACAAACCAAAAATGTCAGCCTCCTCATTTGTTGTTGTTTATTTATTTGTATATTCGTCTGGTTATGGTTATGAATTTATTATAGAGCTATTGATATGCCTTACATTATTTATGATGTCTATCAGCAAAGACGAAGTATTACACTGGCTGCCGCTTATGTCTGGCATTTGTCAAAATGGGGGTAAATATATGCGCATATATTTTTGTAAAGAATGTTGATGTCCTTGCACGTCGATATCAGGCAGAGGCATATCACTATTTTGTGAATTTATCAGACACCCGTCTAACTGTGAATAATTGACTGTGATTATTTATTATCGGTCGCACGCTCTCAACTGAAATACTCAAGGCGATTCGGAACGTTCTCCTATCTAGTGTTTAATGGTACATATACATTTTTTTGGGGATATTTTGCAAATCATAAATGCTTTAACAACTGCAGCAAAATGTTGGCAATAAAATTTAAATACTTCGAATCAACAATTTGTTATCTACATTCACAGCAAGTCATTGGAATGGAAAGAGCCATTCAGCTGAGTCATACAGTTTTGCTGTAGGCCAGAAAGTTGGGCAAACAAAATAGCAAAACATTAATCATCAATAGCAAGAAGTCACCGTAGTAAAATACAAAGAAAAACTAAGTATTCTTCTTGCTTTTGTGGATCTCTTCATTCTCAGACTTTTAATATTAACATAGATATTTATAATTAGGACAAGGTTTTCTCAGATATTAATAAATACATAAGTTATTCGAGTCTGCTCTTTGGAGTTCTCAATAGAGCACGCAGCACACACTTTATGCTTTGACGCACTTCGGAATGTATTTGTGTCTTTGTGGTATGTCTCCAGGCATAGTTATGGGGTTGTTTGTGTGTGCGTGTGTGGGTGTTTTTGCTAAGCCTTCATCAAGCTCACATAACACAAAAGCTAATTGCACAAAGCCATAGCCAATGTCGGCATCTAACAAACAGTTTCCCCAGCAACAATTTCCTCGGCAACAGCAGCCAAAGAGGCGACCAATAAAATGGAATCCATTGTTATACACCGAGATGATAATGGATATTACGCACCATAAAGAGGAAATTTAATTAAAAAGTGAGTACTAAGCAGCACAACACTGACACCAGCGACAAAGCTCCAGCAGCAATGACAGGCAATCAATAAATTGTTGGGGTAGGGGGCATATTACGTATACGTCATGTTTGAACAGCATTGGCAGTTGAGCTGTTGCTTCCGCTCCATAAAAATACAACAGCTAATAAATACAAAAAAAAAAAAAAAAAAAAAAACACAAAACAGAAAAAATAACAAAACAGAAACAATATAAAGTGGCGCAAAGAAGTCAAAACATAAAATTCCTTGGAGCGAGGGCTGGCAACTTTTTCTTGACAAACAAAAGCGGAAATTGATTGTATTACAGCAACAACAGGAAGCAACGCTAGTTGGCAGCATAAAACAGCTACACACACATACACATACACATATATATTCATATATGGACACATTCACACATACATATATTTAGGTATATAGTTTTTGCTTTGGACGTCAGGACAATAAACTTGGCGCCGGTTTCCACTTTTTTCTGTCTCATTTTTTTTTTTTTTTTTTTTTTTGTGTGCTGTGTACTGTTGCCTTTCGCACAACAGTCTTTATGCAATTAACTTGATTATGTTTTTGTTGGCGCTGAAATTTGGCAATAATTGGGTGCCCAGGTCGTAACTTCGTTGGAGCTGATTAGAAGTTTAGTCAGTTAGGCGGCAACTCTTTGGCAATGGCAAACAAGTTGAGCTGGCAGCTGGCAATGAGATGTCTAACAGACGTCTAACTTTTACCAGACTTTGCTTAATATGCAAACGTGTGTTGCTACATACATATGTGAGTATGTGCCTGTTAGCTGTTCTTCATTATGTGCCCTAAAGCAAGAGCTACCACAATTGCCAAGTTTCTGATGCTGACACGTTGGCGGTGCATATCAATGAGCCATGTTATTGAAAATTAACATCCTTTCAGCTGCAGCTGTTTTACATTGTAGATAAGTTTGACAATGATATGAACAACTCAATTAGCTCTACGGACGGATTAAATTTCAAGAATTATTATGCCATAGGATATAAGAATACTTTGCTCTAAAAGTATTCGCATCTCATATATATCTATAGATTTAATGGTAATAAAACTTTGTTATCTAACTTTGAGACTTTGGCGAACATATCCATGCACTCAGGTGGCAGTAAAATGCAACTACTTAGGCCCAACTCAAGCGGAGACTCCATCAGCTACACTTCACAACTGCCATAACTTCGAGTGCGAGTATTGTGGAACTTTTTGAGGGCCAGCACTCAACATCAACTTCGAAAGTTAGCATTTTATTTGGCTAGTTTCATTTTATTACATCGTTGGCATTATTATTATTATTATTATTTTCCTTTTTTTCCACTTTGTAAATGCCGCGTCTCACTCGAAAACTTTCTCAGAGTTCGTTCGTTCCCTATTGTCTTGGCTATTTACATGATTAAGGAGTTGTGTGTGTCGCGAAGACAAGAGAAATTATTCGGGAATTTCGAAAATTGATGGAGTGCGATACTGTGGGAGAATGAAACGCACTTTGCACGTGAGTGGAAAACATCAGCGTAGGTCGTAATGTTGCGTGGTTGTAATCAATGCTAATAAAGAGCTGCGTGTTTACAGGAAATTGAGTCACATATGCATAAATATAACGCATACGCACTGAATTATATGTTAAGTGAGTGTGCCTATGTGTGAGTGTAGATGTGTATGTGTATGTGTGTGTGTGTGTGCAACTTTGACTTGACTTTCACTTTGTTCGATTCATTTTATTCATAAATCTCATACGTTTATGTTTTGATATTGTACTGGTTACGCTAACTCCTTCATGCTTCAAGCACTTCACACACTGAATATATATTTATTTCTATCGAATTGAACATATTTTGATGGTATTTCGTTTTAATGGCCTTTTTCTCTGTATTTGTCTTTGTATATTTATAAATAACAATCGACACGAGCAACTTAATTAAAATTTGATAAATGAATTACGAATACGAATACGAATACGATCAAATATCAATAAAAATACTCGTACTGCAGATGAAGAGCTGGAAGTGGAGATACTTATACCACATCACCATCATCATCACGGCAGCAAGAAATTCCATCGAAATCCGTTGAAAAATTTGGATCTCGATTTTAAATTCGATGTTAATTCGTTTTAGCCAGCACCAAATACAACAACAACAACAACAGCAACAACATTAACTGGTGTGTGTGTGTGTTTTGATAGCAGGACAATTTGTTGTTATTGTTAATGATAATAATGGCTACTCCTCCAGTTGTTGCATCCACAAAAAATGTAAAACGAACAATAACAACAGACGAAGCCTAGCAACCTGCATAAATTTAGTAACGGCCTAGAGAGCACGTTGTTCTTTTTCTTTATGTATGTGTTGTGTTGTGTTGTTGTTGCTCTACTTAAATAGTAATCAACTAAGTTAAGTGTTAAGTATTAAACAGTGCTGTTAAACTAATTATTATAGTAGTTGTGCAACACTCGTTTCACTAACTTTGCACGTTTTTAAGTTTTCTACCAATAAATAATAATAAATACTAAAATTAACTCTAAATAAAAGACATTTTCAACTATTAATTGGCATGTTTATGTAAACAAATTCCTCTCTAATAAAAAATGATCTAAAACTAACATTCTAAAATAAATTACAGCTGGCAACGCTATGGTAAAGCTCTAAAAAGCTTATGTAAATGAAAGCTCTCTCTCTCTGTCTTTCTCTCTCTTAATCTATTTCTAACTCTCTTCGCACTTTACTAAAATGTTATACATGTATTTGTTAAACGCTCTTTGAATTTTCCTAATACATATTTATGTTGCCATATGAATATCGAAAACGTTGTTGTTTATGTGTTTAAATGTATGTATTTCAGTTCGAAATAGTTAACGTTTCGAAATGCTCAAACATTATTTAAATACTCATTTGCCTTTTCGTTCTTTATTTGCAGGTAAATATTGGCAAACTTAACAAATTTAACAACAGAATGAAACGAAATTTCTGCTTTTTACAAGTAACAAATAACAGGTATTTGAAGCTTTTAAAAATATACCATTATTTGCGCCTTTGCTATTTAAAATACTGGGAACATTTGGCATTGAAATTATTCCTGTTATTTGCAAGCTTTCGAAGAGCTGTCAGGCAATTTGCAGGGCAGAATTTGAGCCACAAGTATCCCACCAAGGTGAACAGATTCCACTCGCCTCAACTCGATGAGTTCTCACTCACGATTTCGCCTGCTGAGTTAGACCTACTTTTGAAGTGGCCCCACACAAGGGGTGCGTCGTGTTTCGTTTCCAGTTTGGTCCCCAAGTCAACGTCAGCTAACAGTGGCCAAAACATCGTCTCGTCTAACCAACACTCGGGCGGGCACACGAATGTTAAGCAGCGCTAACAGTTATGCTTTTTAACCAAACCCGTGTCGCAAACGAGGCCAGTTTCACAAATCAAGCGAGGCGTTCGGTTCGATAGGTTCAGTTGAGCTTAAAAGCGAAAGTGCGCGCTACCCAAGTATAATTTGAAATTTCAAAAAGTGTAGAATACCTTTGTGCCGAGACAAATTCAACAACTACAAGTGAAAGGACTTGCACAAGGTACGAGCTTCAATTAAATATTTTTTTGTGATTTATAGCCTAATCCTTGCTTAATGTAAAATGTAACTTCTTGGTTGCGGTTCGTTTGTTTGTTTATCAGTTTACGAGCTGCAGGTATGTGGCCACAACATAAAAAAAAATACAAAATTCCATTAAAACGTACATGGTAACATTTCGAGAGATATTTTATATTTTCTTTTTAGACTCTGTTTTTTTTTTTTTTATTATTAAATTGCAGCATCCTAGCTATGTGCTGGGCTTGCTCCTCTGACGCACAAGTCAGCATTGGCATGCCCATGAATAAATAAAAACTCTGTGTGTGCCGTCCACACACATATTTAGTCCTTTAGACATTTTGCCAACATAAAAATAACATAAAATCTGGCTGAGCTGGGGTCTTGCCATATTTTTTGTAGGCTTTTCGATTGGTGCTCAATGTGTTTGTTAGTTTTTGTTGGCGCTATGGCTTTAGTTTGGTTTCCGCTTGACTCTCTTTATCACCGCCATTTGCATCTTATCAGCCTGAAAAATGGCGCTGTTGACGGTTATCAGTCTCGGCCATTTGATTTTACTTGATTTCTACCAATGCGTAACGATACACAAGGGCAATTAAAAGTTCTACATTTCTACATACTACATCCGGAGCATATCAGTTAGCTGCCCTCAGTTTCCTGATTCCTTTTGCCCTCAGTTTAGCTTGGCTGACCCATTTTTTATGCCAGTCAATTTATATGCTGGATTCTTAATGATTGAGTGTTGACATTATTATAGATTTTCCTATTTTTTCGAAGGGAGTTCATGATTTAATTTTGACCCTTTGCTATGGAGAGATGAAGCGCGCAGTTTAATTAAGTGGCGTTAAAATGGATTTGAGGCTCCCAGCCATCACATCAAACAGACTCAGAGAGCAGACTGGCTGTGTAAACAAAAAAAAAAAGGATTCGTTTGCTTGTTTTAGTAAAAAAGGTCGGAAGTGTTGCCGAAAATGTTAAGTAAATAGGGTTGTCTTAATCTGTACTTAAAATAAATTCAACTTGGGACGAGCACTTTACCATTCTGTAATGTATAATATTAATATTTCGAATTAAACTGAAGTTACTTTAAAATGTAAAGAATTTGCAATAACAAAGTGGCTGGTTAGGGCAAATTGTAAATAATTCAAACAAAATCTTTCAGTATAAATAATAACTGTTGTATTTATTAAACCCGAAAGGTAAGGTAGTGAGAACTATTGTGTATTAGGTTAATAAGATAATTTTGATTTTATCATGTAGAAGAAGTGATTGAGAGTGTTTAATGAGAAGTTTGCAAGAGATTGAGCTTTGATTTCTTTTATTCTCAGTAGTTAGAATCAATGTCTGACTATTTCTTTCTATCAGGAAGACTTTACCATATTACCATTTTATGTTTAGAATCTTTGAATAGCAATTTGAGTTTGCTACTTAAGAGTCATATAAAGAAATAATATTGTAATTGCGTTTTGACAAAGTTGTCAACTAAACCATTCTCATTTCTCGCCTGTTTCGAATAACTTATTGTTTTAAATATGCGTTAAGCATTTTTAAATATAAGTATATGTATATAATATGTTTACGTTGCCTATAAGTACGGCTGGCATTCTTTGTCAAAGTTTTGTATGGCTTGAAATATGCTTAATAAAATTTGCTTATTTTGTTTTCTGAAGTTATCTACTGTGTAGCAACGTTTAAGATGGCTCAAATATTTTGCACCTACCTCAGGACATACAGTTTCCCATCAGCTGCTAAGACTCATCAACAATGTTCAGCGTTGACTAAAATATTCACTCCATTCCCGCTATTCCCCACCCCATCCCTTTCCCTTTATGCGCCACCGTTAAAAAATGCCAAAAGAGACAAAGTAAAAATTAAATATTCAATTTGAGCCGCTGGCTGCCACGGCACCAAAAATATTTGTTACAAAATGTTAAAGTTTTTGTTAGCTCCATTCCCCCCCCCTTCCCCTTTTCTGCCACAAAGTGCAAACAAATAAGCAACATGCAACGGAAGTTGGATGGAACCGAACGGAACTGAGAACTCTGGAAATGACACATGACCTACAACATTTTGTTATTTCTCTTTGCCGCTTCACTTTTTGTATTCTTTCGTTGAAATATTTTTATGACTTGCGACTCAAAGCAAATATGCCAACACAGAAGGCCCCCGGGGTAGGGGGTTTGTTTGGGGTTTGTTGGCGGGGGGACATTGAAAAGGCACATCACCCACAACATTGCTTTGGCCTGCCAATCAATCATTGCCAACTACAATATAGCGCTTAATTCGCTCGATGAAAAAAAAAAAAATACTTTTATGAGTTATGCACAAATTATAAATCACATTTATAAATTTAAAAAATATTATATATTCGCAAAAATGATGGATGCGTTGGAAATTCAGAAAAGAAATCCACCGAAAAATATATAAAAACTATTCGAAAGGAATAAAATGCTACTTCCTTCCCATAAATTGCGGCTTATGACAGATGCTCAACGAAATTATGGCTCAAATGTGCAAGCAAATTTGCAACAAATTTTTATTTTGGCTTATTGTGGAAAAGCAATTTACCACTAAACTTACTTTATGTGCTGCACGTGGCCAGCACTTTCTGCTTTACTCCGACTCCTGTTGCTGATACACCTCTCCCCGCCTCTGGCTGCTGTTTCCAATTCAGCTGCTGCTCCTGTTTTTGGGGGCGTTGCATTTGCGGTCAGCCAAAAATGTTTATTGTCTTGGTTTGAAATTGCCTTTGTTACTTCGAGAGTTTCCTTCTGATGTGGTTGCTGTTGCTCAAGGAGGAAGAGGCGTTGATATTGCTGCTGCAGTAAGTTTCACCTCTTAATGTGCCAGCTAAGTGAGTACTAAAAATACCGTTAAGTATCTTCTTAGGTATGTGCTAAGATACTCATGTGTCAGCCACAGCAATTTACCAGGACAGCGATGTTGTCAGTTTGCATTACCTGCAAAGTAGAACAGGAGAGCAGGAACGGGAGGAACAGGAGAAGAAGTATGCAGCTATGAAACTCATAAAAGAAAAATAAAAGAAACGGGAAAATAGTTGCTTTAAAATAGTAGCTTTCAATTTACAGAGTTTATTGTTTAAGTATGTAAAATAGAAATGTTATTAAATGTATTTGTGGATGTATTTGTGCTATCAACAAATTATCATTGCTATGCTTAATATAGATTTTAAATTGGCAATCAATATTTTATTATTTGTGTGCTCAAATAATAATTCAATACAGGAAAAATGTTATTATTAAATAATGAAAGAAATTCCAATAAACTTGCAAAATAACTGCGATTTTGTGTGTTAGTTTTGCAAATGGTATAAAACAAATTACAATAAATTTATAAGAGTCAACTTTTGTAAATCCATCTTACATTTATAATATTTTTGGGCAAAGTTTGTATCGATTAAATTTCTTTCTCAGTGGTTTTTGAAGATTGTTGTTCCAACAAAAATTGACCAGACTCAAACTATGTTTACATAACGAACTGAAGTGCTCTTCACTCTGTGCAGAATGCATAAAGTTGCTGACTGTCTCTGACTAATCTTGCCACATGACTGCTCAATATATAAATATATAAATAAGAATATATTCGTCGATTATACTTACAGCAAAGCTCTTGTCAAAGTTCTTTTAGCCCGGCAGCTGTACACGACTTTAATTTGTCATAATCCCAAGGCTTGGGCTGTGGCACATCGTTGGAGAAGTCAAAGCCAAAACGAAAGCCAAGGCATTTTAAATATGTCAAGCAAATACAAATACATTCGAACACTCACACTAACACACGCACACCCACACCCACACCCACACACTCACTCAGAGACACATGGAGTTATCAATTTCATAAAAGGAAATCATTCAGCGAAGCACAGCGTCATTATCCTGGCACTGTCCTCACAATATTTCATATTGTGTTGGTTTTTTCTCTGTTTATACAAATGTCAAGCGGCAAGGAAGCCTTTAGATTGGCCACCACACACATACATATCCATACATATCGATACACACTCACTCAGTCGTAAAACCACTCACAAAGACTGACAACAAATTGGCTACGTGTCTGCTTCGACCAAAGATTCTCTGACTGCGACTTTTGCTGCGTATTCAGTTTGATATAATTCAATTTGAAAAATACAATGACAACAAAATGCATAGCATATTCATACAAAATGTATAGCATACTTATGTGAGCATCATCCTGGATTTATCTCACATAGAGATATACATCGAAATGTTTTATCAAATAAACGAAAGCCCCAAAAACAAGCCCGTCAAATCATGTTACAAATTGTCAAGCATTAATGCCTGACAGATGTTGCCATTAAGAATCTTGTAGTTGACCATTTGTTACGCTTAAACAGATTCACACACACATGCAAAGTCACATTCGCATCAACGCGCAGTCATAATTAATGCTAGAGTAAACAGTTGCTTTCTGTTTTTGTCCCCTTTCGTGTCCATCCATTTAGTCAATCAGTTCAGTTGCAAACAGTAGCACAGGTACGTCCTCTTTCGCGCCCCTCACTCATCTACTGTTCCACACTCCCAGTAATATACATACATCGCGCATACGCCCAGTCTGCCAACAAGTTGAGGCCATCGCCAGAGTTGTGTTGGCCTAAAACTGCCGCTGGCCGCTTACACAGGTGTGTGTTTGACTTTGCATATCCAACGGTTAGCTGCCAGTCTGTGCCACTTACACACATTTAAGTGCATAGCCGCGGCTGTTGAGTGTTCGTTCCTCGACTACGTGGTACGTACTTGGCCTTGTCATGGCTCGCGGTTCCAACCAACGTGCCCAAGTTAGTTGACTGCATGCCGGGGCGAAAGCTAAGTAAACTTTATGAAAGCCTAGCAAAGTGTTCCACGCATTATAGTCTCTCTGAACGTTGTTATACAACGAACTCGAGGTCATTCCAGCTAAAGTTACTTATAATTTTAAGAGTAAATTTAGATTCTTCAAAAAATTGTATTTCTTATTTACGTTTAATGAACTTAAATTTTATTATTGACACTTTCTTACAAATATCTTGAAATTATCAGTAAATAATTTCAGTAATAGTTATAGTATAATCAACTATTAATTAGTACAGTCTTACAGGTATAACCATTATATTTACAATAGTATAACAGCATATAATAAATTATCTGAATCCCAAAGAAGCGACATAGACAATTAGTACAGTTAAAAAGTATAACAACTAATGTAAGTATAACAGTATAAAATTTTTATTAAATTATCTGGATATCAAAGGAGCAACATAGGTATTTAGTACAGTCTAAAAGTTAATAAGTATAACAATAATTGTATTTATAACAGTATATATTAAATTATTTGCATCACAAAGTGGCAACATGAGTAATTAGTACATAATAAGTATAACAACATATGTATTTATAACAGTATAGCAGTAAATACAAAATTACAATTATACAACAGTAATAGGTAAATGAGTATAAGTAACTATGACAGTTATAACATTTAATAATTCAAGGTATAAACTTATCTTAAGTCGTTCCACATTTAGTAAGATTCAAATGAAGTTCGTGTTTCTTGGCGTGTCACGAACACGCTGAACTCAACTTAACAAGTCTGTGCATGTTGTGTTTCTTCGTGTTAAGCAGGCGAAAGCATGAAAATATGCCATAAGTCGGCTTAACACGATTATCACGATAGCAATAATAACTATACTATATATATATATAGTTTTTTTTTTCATTGGAAAAACTCGCATGTGGTGCAATTTGGCAGTTTGTGGTTCGTGTTTGTGTCGTGTTATGTGGGAATTAAATTGGCACACGCTCAGCTCTGGCTTCAATTGACTTGATTTGTGATCATTTCAATGGCCAAATCTCTGAAAATCAATGCCAAGTACAGTATTCTATTCGTTTTATTTATAAATATATTGTATGTACATTCTTTTGGCAATTAATAAAAGAACAAATGTCCATGTGGATGTCGATGTCAGGTTGGACTCTAAGTGCTCGACAATTTAGTGCCACACTTTTGACGCAGGACACCATTTATCTATGCTGCGACAGCGGATTCAATTAAATATTGAAACACGAGGCTAATAAATTACAGAAATGCTAAGGAACACGAACCAGATGCAGAGTAGGCCTGTGTTCCAGCCAAGCTCATAAATATGACCCACATTGGCCGGAAATCGTGTAAATCTACAAATTACCTTAATATTTAATAACAATGGACTGGGCCACAAATATACAAAGCTGGTAGCTCGAAGCACCAAACACGAAAACTTTTAACGAGCCGTAATCGAGGTGGCCAAGATTTATGCGCCGCGTTGACAAGCTGGGCAAATGGACGACGCAGGTGCTCTGACCAGTGACAAGAACAGGGGGGAGGGAGGTGGACGATACTACATTAGGATAAACCCCTTTTTTTGGGCAAATCATAATTCATTTGCTGAGTCGACTGCCTCTGATAAAAGCCAACAACAATGGAACCCTAAATGTAATTTCCTTACCTGCGCCTATTGTCTGCCTGGCATTGTAAATGCGTCGGCGTCGGCGTCCATGTCCCATCCACGTCCGCCGTTGATTCACTGTCAATAAAATCAAATTTATTTCTGTTACGCATTTTCGGTCATTACTTGAACGCTTAATGGGATTCATATTAGACCCGTCAAGCCGTGAGTTTTGATATTACAGCCGCAACGCAGTCAACCAGGAAATTGAAATGAAAATTTGTAAATTTATCAGTTCATGAATTTGTTTTTGGTTTTCTTATTTGCAAATTGCTTTGATAACAAAATGTGTACGTTACCTGATTTAAATACGCATTCGGTTGTAAGAGCTATCAGGGAATTTAAGAAATTTAATATTATTAGGCTATCGATCGGGATTTCTGTAAATCTCCTTCGGCTGTCTTAACTACAAGAACTTTACTCATGAAATTTTATTGAAACCATATTTAAATCTTACTCACATTCTCTTTAGCTTAGCTTGGCTTAGATAGCTTATTCTGCTGCTGGCACTTTGATACTATATACGATACTTTTTGATTTTCTCCATTTCGAAAAATCAACTGGCTGCATCAAGAGCATCGGAAGCAACAAAAACAATGGCGACGACAGGGCAACTTTAATACAATATATTGGCAAAGTTCAAAGTATGCAAAGTCGGAAGCAGAGACTGTGCCACATGCCCCTTGCCCCATACCACATGCCAAATGCGCTCAGCTGCCAACTGGCAACTGACAGCAGCAACCTTGTTATGGTCGCCATATCAAATATGCCGCCTCGAGCTAGTCACAACTAAGAGTGCTGTGGTCAGGAGTACTCAACTCTCAGACCCTCTACACAAACTTGTGGTTGCTTGCCTTGTTCTAAATAGTATCAGCTCTGTAATAATCTACCCACTTTGGGTCTTTGTCGCAGGGTATATGCGAAGCCGTCTGAAGTGCATGGAAACTATTGAATTGCCTTAAAGCTGCTCTCGAGGCATTGCATTGAATATTATTTGTTACAGTTAGTTGACTTGCAAGGCGACTGCTTGTCTTGCCCATCACACCATCAGTTCGTCCATCAAGCAAGCTGTCAATGAGTCAGTCAGTCACTCAGTCATTCAGCCGAGCATGTATTTCCTTCCTTTCTGCGCTGCAGCGCAGAATTTCCGTTTCAATGCACTCTGATTGAAAGTCTTACGTGCTTATGTGGCCCTTGTCAGCGTATGTCGCATTGAAGGATCCCGCGCCCGCGTACGCTCCTGTACCCGCTCCCCTGTCCCCGTCCCCAACCATTTACCCGCAACTATGCTTACTGTGCCGCTTGCAATTTTAATGTGCTGTGCTGTGTAGATGCAAGTGCTGATAATGCCGAACGGCCCCATTTCGATAAGGCGGCAATTCAAATAAACTCAATAAGACGAAGGACAACAAAAATGTAGCACACGCCGACTATAAAATACTCTGACCCATAAAAGGTTCAATATCGAAAAGTTAACTCTTTTGTATAATTAAAATAGTAAGAGGTGAATGAAAGTGATGTATTCTATTGACGTATCCTCTTCACTCGGGTAGAGCATAAACTATGTCACTTTGCAACCCTCAATCCGCAACTGAACGTATCTGGAATGTATCCACATACCCATATGTCAATGTCGCCATTGTTGCATGTCCTCACAATGCAACTCTTGCCCACATCCTCTTCAATGAGACAATGTGACAATGGTTTCTCTTTTGTCCTTTGTTTAACTGCGCCTTAAATAAGTTTTTCCTGCTGTCCTATTACCCCGTTAAGTGTCTAATTAATTTGAGCTTTTAAGACGTTCTAATTTGTCAATATCGCAATAGGAAAACTAAATCTCATGGCTGATATTTCGATCTGGCTAGCAAATTGCTTTTACTTTAATTGGATTTGAATTGTCGTCGTCGGTGTTAGCCAGGGTCACGCACTTACACCTGGTTGTGGTTCCGGGTTCAAGCTTTCTTTCTCACATTCATCTCCCTCTCTCTCTCTCTATTTCTTTCTCTTTCTATCTCCCCTCTACCACTCTGCCACTTCACGGCAAAGCGCGCCAACTATTTGTTCGCGCCGTTGCTAAATTTTCCTTATTTTTCTCTCTCTCCTTACTTTTTCTTCTTTTTCTCCTTCCCATTTATTTGCTTTACGGCATGTTTGTGCCCATAACTGTAAATCCGTTTTTATTATCCGCTTTTCAAATGAGCAGAACCCTCCAGGCAAAAGGACCAAAGCCAAAGCCGACGCTTTGCACATATTTCGTGTGTAAATACGACTGAAGAAATAAGAAATGCTTACCGAGAATTTTTGTGAATTTATTTAGCAGCCCAAAATTAAACAAAAGTCCTAAGTAAATAAAACTTTAAATATAATTTGTGCTATATAAACTACTTTAACTATATGAATATTTATATAAATACCTCTTTATATTGTAAGTCGATCCATATTTGAAAATGTTATATTTTATTAATTATTTCAATATCAATTATTTATAATTTTACTCTAAATGGCTACAGAGTATCATCGAGTCCAGCACACTTCAATTGATATATGTGTACTCAGTCCTCATAGCGATGGCTACAAATTGGGCGCTTCTACATTCATTGCATGCCGCTGTCCATAAAACTTGCAACACTAGACCAGGAAACTCGGCACCACTCTATGCTATTTTGTTTATTATTTTTTGCGCTATTTTGACTTTTGCAACTGAAAATTATTATGGCTACAAATCGCAAATACAAACGGAAACTATGTGCCACTACAACTCGACTATCATCTAAAGGCTGAAGTGGGGAATAAATGGAAGATTACACATAGCAATGCTTATGGTTCACGCTGATTTATGGTCATACAGCAGGAGTATGAGATTTTCTCAAAACTATGGCATAAAATAAAGCCATTTGGATGTGGCTTTAATGGGAAAGAATTTATGGAGCTTGAGTCTAAGTGGTTGAGCAAATTTTAGAAGACATTCCTATGTTCCCACAAAGCATTCAGCATTTATCTTGATTGAAAAATTGCTTAGAAGTCAAAATACTTAAGGGAAAACAAGATTTAAAGAATTAATAACTATGCAGAATGTAACTGAATATATCATCTTTACATGATTTAGTGTTGTGCATACATAATTTATGTAGTGTGCTTACAATATACAAATTAATTTGTAGCACATTTCAATTTCAATTCAAGGTATTTAAGGAATATAAATCAGTTATTAATCCATTTAAAGATAATAATACAATATTAACAGCAACATTAATATATAATATTAACAGCTCAGTTTGATAAATCCGATTTGGGTCCATGAAATTCTGATTTCCTGTCTGTTTAATCAGAGTTTCCATCTCGTCGAATGCTTCGCTAATTCACCTGAAGGTCGTCAGGCTTTCAGAATTTATATACAAGTATAAAGCACATATATTTGTTGATTATTGATGCATTTAAAATTTAATTACTGCTGCAGTATCTCAAACTCAAATTGCCCACGGGGCTGAATTCAACAAAATTGTTGGCGAGTAAACACAAATGTAGACGGAGTCGCTGCAACTGCTAAAACAGTAGTCTGCATAGCTTAAGGGCTTTAATTGATTTTAATATTTAATCTTGCAAACATAAATTCCAAATAAAATGTAGACTGAAAAGTGTACATGAATATGAATCAATTTGCAAGCAAATCCAAAGCTCAATATCACTGGGGAATCTGTTGAGACACTCAGTTTCTGATTAGAAGCGAATTATGTATGCATTTGCTGATTGGATTTGGGGATATATATAATATTTGATGACAGTTTATTTGACATTTTTATTAGTTATTCAATAATAAATTTCTTGCTAAGATTCATAATCAAATTTTTGTTGTTTTTTGTTGCTAATTGAATTTCCAATTTTTGCACTCTCATGCTCTTAAATATTTACACAAAGTGTGTCTGTGTCAGCGATAAACCGTTGACAAACATTTTGAGTGACACACAAAGTTGGTAGGTGCACTTGGCCAGCTTGCTGACACACATACACATGTATGAGGGCCAAACACAAACACAAATACAAATACGAGCGAGATTAGTTTTCACTTCGTACATCTCGTCGCAATCAAGCAGCTGAAAATTTTAGTGCTTGCCACTTTATGTTGCCCCATTTTGTGGCGTTGCGCGGAAATTAGTTGGCGGTGTCGTAAAGCTTTTCCCGCTTTGCGCATTTTAAAGCCATCAAAATGGCAGCTCTATCCATGCATCTTCTTATCCTTTAGAGCATCTACAAGCTGGCGATGATGATGTGATGCCTCTTTATGCCCGGCTAGTGGCTCGTTTGAGCACTTTGCGTTATACCCTATAGCTACAAGTGCCAGCGAGAGGTATGCACAGCAAATGAATACGATCAACAGCAATAATAGCGCGAATTGACTATCAGATTAACATGTAAGTTCAACAAATGCTGTTTAAGAGGTATCTTATGATCGAGCAATGCCTTTTAAATTGTTCCTTTTGTTAAGCTAGTTGTCTTGGGCTATTGATGAGCTGTTGTTCTTTCATTTCCATTGTTGTTCCAAGCGCCACAGAACAGCACTTCAGACCAGTTTTTTTTTTTTTGCTGCATGCTTCATGTTTGTATACATTTGAATGTTTGCTTTCCACAATCCCCCCTTCCCCCTCTTGGCATAGTGGCATGAACAGCACTTTGTTATGACTCTTTTGGGCATAACAGCGTCGAGTTAATTTAATTCTGTGTTCTTGCTTAATTGAGATGCCGGCTGGTCAAGCCACAGTTGCGTAAGAGCAAATGGATTTGAAATGTAGCAGCAAACTAAGTATAGTATGGGGAATTGGCTACGCTGTAGACCCAGAGTATACTTAGTAATCTACATAGATTCTCCTCTTATTACGTATTTGGCTTTTCACATTATTTCCAAGCCAAGTTTGTAGGCATAATCTTGCATGTAAACAGTTTCCATTAGCAAAAGTGGTAAAGAAAGAACTCAATTGAATTAATTATAATAACAAATAGATAGATTATTATTACATTTATAAACATATTTTCAACTATTTAAAATTATACACTTGATTCTAAGAAACTTACTTTATTAAACTCTTATTCGAATTAAATATTATTTCCTTTAAACTCATAATATGTGCTTAATGTACTACTGAGACTGTTGCTAACTTTAGTTCCCTTTTGCACAGATATTATTATATAATTACACTTTAATTTATGCTTCAACTTTGATTTAATGAGCACAGCTCACAAGTCACGCGCTCTCCTCTTAACCCATTTGGCAAATGTCACTATTGTTAATTTAGACAGACATTTGAATGAGTACGTGTACATAAAACACACAATACAATAGCCAAGCACAAACATACACATAACTACGTAGTATATGTATACAAATACCACAAATAAAAGTGACAAAATGGCGACATAAAACAATGTAATGGAAACCTGTGCACGTGGCGCAAGTTTAAGTATAAATTACCACAATAAATATAAGCTCAGCCAACGGGCAACAAATATTACAACTACAATGGCAAAAATAATAAAAACAACTATTATAAACGAAGAAAGAACAAGAACAACAAGAGGAGCTTAAGCACAAGCACCTTGCCTATAATGGCCTGAAAACAAAAAGGCAACGGAAACTGTTGTTCACCAATGAGAAACAGAATGAAAAGCGAACATAGCTCTGAGCCATACGAAGAAGAAGAAGAAAAAGAAGAAGAAGAGCATGATTTTCCAAGTAAGCGTTACGTGTCGTAAGTTGTATACGATGTGAAAATCAAATTTTCGCATGTCAGCGTAGAATTATTATTGTTTTTTTTTTTTCATTTTTTTTGCCATGGCACATTGCGTAATATAAACGGCCCGAGGTAAAAAATCTCAACAGGTGGCATTTATTTAATATTGTTTTATAGAACAAATTGAAAATTATTTTTCCTGTTAATATTGTTGAGCTGTTCTATTTTCGCAGCAGAACGTAGGATGCAATTTCTGGAATTCATGGCTCATTGTTAATATGCCGCCCAAAGGCTTCAATGGCAATTGCAATTGCAATTTTCTCGCGCAATTTCATGTACATCACGAAGAATATGATTCCTGGCTAGCAAATTGCATTATGGCATGCCTGCCCAGCAGTTACCTTAAGCGAACTTTGTCCTTTCGTTGTCGTTTCGACTACGACTTCCACTCCTACTCCGAACTAGCTGTCCGCACTGCAGATGTGACTTCAAGCTCATTGCACTTTGGTTTTTATGTGCCCGTTCTGGCGTCAGCGGCTTAATAAGTTTCAATTTCAATTGTCCTTAACGACAAAAAGGATACAACAGCAGCGGCACAAAGCGAAAGAGAGAAAGAGAGAGAGAGAGAGAGCCGATAACAAATGGTACTTGCGCCTGCTGCAATGGTAACCATAACCATAACCACTTCCCTCTTTGCATTTGACTGTATTCTTTATTAACCAGCAACAGCGTGTTTCTCTCTGTTCCTCTGTTTCTGATACTCTGTGGTAAACAGCTCATAGGGTAGGCTTAGCAATAGCGCACCTCTTAAGCAGTGCTTGACCGTACTGGCGAAGTGCATAGTAATTCAAAGTCGAGTTCTCGCACTGTTCAGCGTATTATTTTTTATTTTTATTTTCAGAAAACTCTGAGTGCTCTTTCAGCCACATAGTTTGGTTTAGCTGGCAAGCGAGTTTGGAGAAAACAGAGAAAATAAATTCTAGAAATATTATTTTTGGGCAACTTTTGTTCTACTTTGGCGCCCATCGTTTGTGGGCAGTTTTAATTTTGTTTCAAACTTTCACCGTGCGAGGTTTGTGCAACATTTTAATAATAAATATGTACTCGCATATGTATGTTGAAAGTGGGGAACAGCATTTATATTTTGGGCTTACAAATAGTAAACAGGAAATGCTGTAATGGACGTTCAAGGAAGTGGAAAAAGTTATGCTGTGTTTTGCCGGGAAATTCGTTTTTAAATTATAATGCTGCTGAAGTAGTGGCTAAAGGGTGCATTTTAATATGGTAAAAGATCTTACTCTCTTACTCTATGAATCCAGCAATTTCATATAGCATAGAACAGGCAGTTAATTTTCTATCCCAAGCTTCGCAATCACAAGACGAAATTAAAATTGTCTCAGCAATGAAAACAGAAAACAGATTTTCTGAATTAAAACTTTGCATAAGTTTTCTTCGTTTCAGTGCACAATTTTGTTAACAAATTTCGAGAGCTTAGCAACACAACACGTAATCAAATTGTCAACAAATGGATTTCTTTTGCATGGCACGTGACCAACGTGACCCTGTTGCCAACAGCAATAGGTTCCCAGTAGGCTCGCTTTTCCCTCTCGTTGGCATCTTCATAATTTTTCCATGTTTGTCTTTCGAAATTTCTATGTCCCGACTGAAGGACTATTTGATTTGCTGACTGACTGCCTGAATGTGTGACTGGCTGGCTCTCTGGCTGTCTGGATGTCTGGCTTACGGAGCGTATGCGCATTTTCAAGCCAAAGGGCAAAGGGAGTTTCGAGCAGCTGTCGAATGTTTACACAGTCTGTCAATCAGCGCATCGATCGAGTGTTGACTGTCGAATTAAGCGCTCCACTTGCTGCTTAATTGAAATTGATTGTGTCCACATTTGGCATGTTTCTTTTTGCATACAAGAACACATATCATACATCGTGCATTTATCGGAGTTTTATTTATGCATATATGCATAAATATTATTTATCGTTGATCCAAAGAATGGAGAAAATGATTGCACATTCATTGGGAATGTGCAGGCAAGGCTATAGAATGTTATTGCCTATGGTTGAATAATTTAAGAATATAAAATACAATTTACTCTTTTATCTCAACAAATAACTCTGCATACACGCTCTGTGCTAGATGCCTCGAATGACTATAAATGCGTATCGAGTCGAATTTAATTATACAAATCCCGCTTATAATGTGCTGCCCATTTCTTGATGCTTATGACCAATTAACATGGCCAAGTTGGCGTAATTTATGAACACATTTGACTCTTGTTCATGTATGCACTTACTGTCTATATTTGTGGTAGACCTTCCCTTAATTAAAGCTGACCATGCTCAACGATTAAGCGAATCCATACAAATTACTCCACATAAATTCTATTAATTGTTTCCATTGATGTGGGTGAGCGCTATGCACAGTGTGTCTGTTCTTATTGTTCGTGGTTGATAAGAGCTTTATTTGTGGCTTTTGCAAATGTATTCAATTTATTTCTATATTATACTCATTGCTATTGCCTAAAATTATGAGAGAGACCACAAGCTGTAGAGTAGTTTAAAGAATTTTAGTTTCTGATAGTGTTTAATTTCTGCCTGAAGAGCGAAATGCTTTCAGAATTACTCATTATAGAATAAATCAATAGAAATATTAATTTAATAAAATATTATTAATTATTATTATTATTATTATCGTCTATTTAAGTTTACATTCTCTTTTACAATACTCAATCTTTCGGCAAGACTTGAAGACTGCAAATGCAATGCTAAGAAAATTAAGTTCAAGTACAAGCAAAATCCAATCTAATATTTCGCTGTGAAAAGTATATAACAAAAGTTCAAATGTATTGCAAGAAATAAAACTATAATTTATATATATATATATATATTTATTTATTTATATTTAACTGTCTATTATTCTTCTTGGGGCACACCTTCGCAACTTGCAGGAATTGTTCCCCGTAGAGCTATTCGAGTTTCGGTTCCTCTATTTACCCGAATCACAAAATAATATATGTTCAAAAAGAAAGCCAAAGTTTATGCCATTAAGATTCACTTATGTATGCTGAAACCTGTGGCAAGGGGGGCTTGGTGAATTTACTTGTGGCACGAACGCTTCTGACACCTCATTGTCTTTAACAAACTTCCAGTTGAGGGACTTAAGTATTCGCCTTATTGCTAGATCATTACTAGATGCCAACGTCGTTTATTTATGAGTCAACTTGTCATACTTTAGGTAATTACCATTTAACCATTGAAGTGGCACACTGCTAGCTGGCTTTTTCGATAAGTAATATGGCCGTGAAACTGTTGCCATGTTCCGCTGTTGTTCACGCCTTTCAAAGCTCTCACGGTGTTGTGCCATTTTATATATCGACCTTCGACCTCAAATGCAATCAATAGCAGTGGAATCAGCAGTTTGTTGTGGGTATTATTATTGTTACACAAATAACTGGCATTATCAGAAGTGCGTGTGTTTATTTAATGCATACCAAATGTCTGTTTTTGTCAATAGGCAACTCTCTTTGTTAGAGCCACAACAATAACATCGCAAACAGTGCATGAAAATTGAATTAATTCCACAGAATTTCACAGAACTTTAATGCCAAAATGTACTGATTAATATGTACATTCAACATATCTGTTTAAATATGAATAGTAATTGGATGAAGTTGGTTATGCGATGCTATCATTTCAAATATAACTTAATCTAATTAAATTAAATTAATTCAATTAAAAAACCAGTCGAAAAGGCTACAGTCGACCGCATTCGACAGTATAATACCCTGTACAGGCTTCTATATTAAAAGTATTTTGATAATATGTATGTTGATTAAAATAAAAGTAAGAACATAACAGGTGTTTAAAGAATACTCTTTTGAAACTGTCATTTAGCATAGGAACTCTTTGTATGCTTATATCAGCAAGTTTTTGATGAAAAGCTTAGTGCTACGTCATTTCATATACGTCTGCACGTTCGCTGTCTCGCTCGCACACATGTGCTGCTTGACGCCACCGCAACGATTCAATGGAAAAAAACATCTCAGTTTTTTCTTGGATCTCACTTGCTCTCCAATATTTAAAATGAACTTTAGAATAATCAATTCTTGAAAGGCAAAATCTAATATTACAAATATCATAATAATTATTATTTTTTACAAATCTCTGCATACATTACGTTTAGACTTGCAATATAATTGTCAGCAAGCAGTATGACATTTGAAGTAACACAACTCAGATTTTCGGCGAGAATGTGCTCACTTGCAAAAGCTAGCAGCTATAAGCATGCAATGAATTCTAATAGTTGGTAAAGCAGTGCAATTCATTGCAAAATGTTCTAGTCTTTTCCATGAACTTTCTTTTCTGAATTTCTTCGTTATTCCTGAACCGATCTTTATGAAACTTTCACATGTGTTTCAGAACAGTATTTTTTAAGCACCTGTTAAGTTAGAAATATGTACGTTCAGAAATACATGATGTTAAGTGGGTATAAACCTGCATGCCAAATTTGGAGTCTCTAGCTATTATAGTTGCTGAGATCGACGCGTTCATACAGACGGACAGATAGACAGACAAACATTTTTTGCACAAAGTTAATATATCCCTGTACAGGGTATAAAAATGCTTGTTTAAAACAAGTCCATTCACAACTAAAACTAAACAAAACTTGTCAGAAATTACACACATCATGAGTTTGGTGTGTGCATTATCGAGTTGAGCAACAAAATATTAAACATTTATCGCATGAAATTGTTATGCAGCATGATATGTAATTACTAACTTAGTTAGGGCTGAAATCGACTGTAAAAATATACGCCTAAACCTGTCCCATTGCGGCTAAAGGCAGCGACTGCTGTGACTGCTTATTTATTTAAGACTATTATTTAGCTGCATGCACGACTGGGCTCACTGTTTATGGTCTAAGGCCACGTCTAAGAATCGGGACAAGAACAGCCGCTGTTTGCCTCCATCCCTGTCCGTACCCCTGCTGCTTTCCCCTTTCTCTTACTTTGAAACTTTTCCAACTACTGTCACGCCTATACTTACTCCTTCATAACTCATTCATTTTAATATTCTACAGACATTGTTGCGACCTAATACCTTGCCACAAGTCAACATTTTAATGCAAAACTACAATTACAATGAAAATGTAACGCGAATCTAACATCTGCAATTTAATTAAAGTAATAAATCGACGCGATTGTAGAGCCTGAGGATGAGCTCAAGTGAAATATGTTGTGGTAAATTGCCTGCAAAACGGCTTACTTATTAAATGGCCTGGGAAAGCCATTACAAGCTCCAGCACAGGCCAAAGCCGAGGGTCAGCTGTCATTGGTCACGGTCCGCTCAATATACACAATATGCAGAAGTATTCTCACAGTTCCACGTATGAAAATCAATATGAACAAATGAAATGTAATCAAATGCATATGTTCTGCTTCCAATAGAGAACTTTGATGACGCATTTCAGATCCATCTTCTCAGTATTATTTAATTTTTTACTCTTCTCCTGTTTTCTTGTGCATTTTAATTTGCACTTTGATTGCTCTTAAGCCTTTTGGCTTATATATTTTTTATACCACAGCAAAGTATAATGTTGCAAAACTAAATGTAATAAAGAGCACCCACATTGTTTGAATGCCAGTTAAATGCATTAATGACAGCACAAACCGGCGAAAGTCAACGAGCAGACAATAAAAAGAAAACTAGGAAGAAGTCACAGATCATTTGCAAGTTGTCAGCAGCAACAATAACAACAATAGCAAGAACAACAATGGCAACATTTGTTGTGGAAATGCCAAGCGAAACGTTAGCTAATGAATTTTAATTAAGTAAATAATTTTACTTGGACATTTACTGCCCATTTACCGCTACCTTCTGCTGCTTGTTGTCACATGCTGCCAGTAGTAAATTACAGAAAAATAAACAAGAGAAGCCCCACAATGACAACAACAACAATTACAAGGAACAGCAGCACAACAGACATCTTGAAAATATTTAATCAGATTTCTTTGTAGCGACAAAGGAAACGGAAATGATTTCAGTTGGCCCATGCCATACAATTTGGGCTGTATATGGAAATGGCTTATTATGTATTAATTAAGCATAAAAAATCTTTGACGTTGATGAGCTTGAGCTTGTGTCCCCAGTGTATTACGCATACGCCACGTGCTACAATGCGAGCAGTTTTTCATATGCCATTTGACTTTCTCTGAATTCTTTTGGCATTTAATATCTGGGTTTTTAATGGTGTATGCTTGCGTGTCGAACTGTTGAGACAGGTGTAAATTTGCTACCTCTGTGTGCGTGCTTATTAATTTTATTTTCCACTCGAATGTTTGACGCCATTTGCCATTTGTTTGTCAGGTTTAATGAGCCGCATGCAAAATTTATTTAATAACTTTGCCACGCATAATTTAGCACAATTTATGAGTGCACTAAAATCGAGGTCATTAAAGTGTAGTGAGCCCTGAAGCTGAGGCAACTTTAAAAATTGCAATTTGTGTATTGCAACACATGGACTTTATAGTTTCGCTTTAAAGTTATTAGATAATAATAAATAAAAATAGAATTTAGATAGAATTCTTTGAATAGAACATTTGCAAATGTTTTCTAAGCTTTAGCAGTTAATATTGAGTTGATATATAAATCATCTAAAGTAAATTCTTAATCAAATTGAAATTCAAATTTGAATGGGAACTCCACAGCATTTAAATAAATGATATTTTAAAATTATTGCTAATAAAAGTCACGAAAACCACAATAATTCAATTAATCATTGTAAAGTTGGCTAAAAAATTATATTATTCTATATATACTATATACTATTTTATTTTAATTGTATATTGATTAATTGCCATCCATTTAAACTCAGAGTCGCCCTGAAAAGTATGCAATAAAGCCCGTATTCAATGGCATTGAATGATATAATGCCCTAGTAACCAAGGAGGGAGGGAGTATTCGCCGCTTAACAGCCGCAATACCCATCAACCAAATGTGGCCAGCCCAGCAACTGACTGCCCACCTGACTACCCACCTGACCCACCTGTCTGACCTGTCAGTGTGCCACCACTGCGGCCACAGCTCAACGAAGGAACCTTGCAAAAATGCACAATACAACACCATTTTTCAAGCCACAGAAGTGTTTCTGCGCTTCTGTTTCAGTTTCTGTTTCTGTTTCTGTTTTGGGCCTGTTGTTGCCGTTTGTGGGGCTGCTTTTACTGATAGTGTTGGCCCAAAAGGCCTTACGTGCCAATTTATTATAACTTATTCAAGGCTAGCATTTTGGTATCTGCGTGAAAATTGCCATAAAAAATGAACGCTGACCCAGCCAAAAGTACAGTACCATCGAAAGCATCGTTAACCTGACAGAATGCACAGCACTTTGATAGTGTCTGATTAATGTATATGCAGTAGGGTATATTATATTAATAGATACTGTGGACAATTCAAGTTGATTATGGAAACTCAAATATGTCTTTAAACTAGTCTGTCAGGGTATTTCGAAGTCGAATACTATTTGAACGAATTTTATTGGTTCCATTTATTGCATGATGCCTTCCCAAACTTAGACACGCACAGAAGTTACGCTTCAAGTGTATTAGCAAAGCACTTTGGATGGGTTTTGCTGGCAAAGTGCCAACAATTTCGGGGGCTCAATCAGAAATGGATCGATTATTTGGGAAGTCTGGTCGAAAGGAATAGAAGTTAATTGCTTTGCAAAACTTGCAACAGCAAAACTTATCACAAAGAGTGAAGAAGAGGCGAAAATCTATCAAAGAGTTTTCATAATAACTTTTGGGCGAAGCAGCTTATTAAAAATCAAACTTCTCACTCAACTTTATATGTTCGAAAATACTTAAATGTAATATATTTCTTCGCCTTTTTGCACACACACTTAATTACAGCAAAAGCCGCAACAAAAATTCAAGCCGTATTTCGAGGACACAAAGTGAGAGAGACCATGAAAAAATCGGAAACCAAAACTGCAACCAACAATGGCACCGCCAATGCCGCTGCTGAGGCAGCCTCCTCATCTGGGGAGCCGACCAAAGCGGAACTCGAAGCGGAATTCGATCCGAACGACAAAGGTAAGTGTAAGCTGATTGAAAGTGTTATGAAAGATTCCCAACTATCAACTGGCAACTTGAAACTGCAAGCTGAAAACTGAACAGTGGCATTACTTTACCACAAGTAAATATTTACTTGGACCAGCTCAAAGATTGACCTAGTAAGCTAAATCAAAGTGCTCTATTGTGTAGATGTTCTTGAAAATAATAAAGAAATAGCAGCTTTATACAAATTAAATTAATTCTAAGAAATGACAACTTCAGCTTACATTCCCATTTATGCAGCGTCTCATGCGAGTCAAGAACTTGAGCCTCATATAGTCGTAGTCGCCTACTTGGTCATCATTAGCCAAAATCGTGACAGAGATACGAGTCTTTTGACTAAGTGCTATCTTGTTAGCCTGCTGGCTCATCGTAATCTCATTAATCATTCCTACACTTGCCAAAATTCTTATGTACTCGTACATTTGTTGACACTGCACGTTTGTCGCCCTTCAGCTGCAGCTGAGACTTCGCTCGAGGCGAAGACAGGATTCCCATGTTACATGTACTTTGCCCTCGCACATTTTCAAGCGAATCAGCAACTTTACACCCAAAACAAACTACATGCTAGAATTACAGTTTACACAACTTTCCGAGCGTAATGAAAACTTTCGCGTTACCGTTACCGTTACCGTTACCGTTATGTAAGATACGAAAATTTTCGAGTGTAGCCAAAAAATTTGTCATTCGGCAATAACAAAAGTTGCGATGTGGCAAACTTAAAGTTGCCTGCGAATGACAGAAAGGCTCATGGCCCGCATGGGTATGTAAACTTTACAGCCCCGCCCCTTCCTACAACCGTCCACTGTGTATTTAATCGTGGCTCTGACAGATCCCCAACGCTCATAAATAACGCAAAAACTTCAAGCGACACAAACATTTACCCCCGGGAAACATGACTACGGAGTTGCTCCAGCTCTGAGGATCTTCTGCTAGCACGGTTAACCCTGTTAAGTCGCAACATCCACTGACAATTTCAGTCATAATTTCCAGTGCTCCATCTACCAGCTGGCAGTCTGGCAGGGTACTCATTAAAAACTTAGCGGTTGTCATCGGGCCGCATAACCAACGAGGACAACGTCACATCCTTACGCCTCTTCTGCGACAGGTAGACAGCTTCAGCATCAGCTATCGTGATAAATTGCCGTTGAGCTTAATTATGGTACTCGGCACCATTATAGAGGAGGCACATCTTAGGGCCATAGAGCACAAATGTGTCTCGTGTGTCTTTCACATATGACAATGGGCGGCAAAGGCTAATTAGGCGCGGTTCAGAAGTCAAAGCGAGTGAAAACTGAAAAGATTTCAGTTGTACTTGTTGTACTGCACTCAATTACAGCGGAATAAGTGGAATAAGAACACTGCTAAGAAGGCCACACTCATACCCACACACACACACCCCCCCCACACACACACACATACACATACTGACATACGTACCCCGTTGAATATGTTCCACATTTCATCTTTCACATACGCTGTCAACTCTGCCTGTGCTACGTGTTCTCGCAGTTTGTCACCTTGATAGTAGAATCCTAGCTGGATGAGAGACAAATATGGTTATTCTTATATATTATAATCTTATTTATTTAATTTTTTCATTAATTTAATTTATTTTCTACTAAAATTCGAATACATACATTCACATTATTTAAATTTGTATAATTATATATAGTTTGATAACTTTTGTATTAAATTTTCTTTTCTGGAGTTTACTTTAATGTCAATATTTATATTTAAAAAACACAAAATACAGTTTTGAGTAAAATAACTACACATAACTAAAGAATTCAATGGATTTGTATGGATATTCCAAATTGTCAACAGATACAAATTAATTACTTAATTTATATTTTATTTGTCTCTACATCCTCTAAATTTAAACAATTATTTTCTATTGAATATTTAAATCATTTTAAATTCAATATTCTTTGTTTTTATATTTTATATATTCATTCCATTGTTTTTAGCACATAACTCCTAGTCACTCCTCGTTGCTAGTAAAATTTCACACCTGCTTTACACCTGGTGCACACACCGCTGCAGTTAGCAACTGCAAGCAGAAACCAACAGTTTAAACTTCATCATTATTCAAAAGCGGCAATCAGAACGACAACAACAAAAACGTCAAGGGGCATTGTGGCCTAGTTTTAAAATGTGTAGTTAGCATATTGCACAGTTTAAACAACGTTGCCGAACAACACACAATTACAATAACAATAATAACAACCAAAATAGCAACAAGAATTTTTAGTCCAAGCAAATTATATAGCCAGTGCATAGCTCAATGCAAATTTTCTCTTTTTTTCGGCATACCATATGCAAATGTGCACAAAAACCAATACACACACAGACGCACGCACACACACACGCACACTGCACATACATATGTTGCCAGGACAAAAATCGAAAGCCAAAGAATTTTAAATGGATATTTTCTTATTGCATTCTCATTTAGCTTTGCCTGGAACTCGCATGTTTTCCTTTTTGGTATTTTTTGAGCATTTGCTTTGTGCATAAAACACACTCATTTGCCAGTCAGACACGCACAGGCACACACACATACACATAAAGACATAGATTACACAGACAAACGTACTAACGTACAAACGTGCAAACCGTTGCAAGCATTTGCCCTAATGCCTTTGAAGGTCGCCCAGTTGTCTGCCAATTTGTTTTGTGACCAGGCCAATTGCAATTGTGGCCTCATTTCGCTTGCATAATCATTGCTCACTAATTGTTGTTTACTGCAGGCAAAGTTTTGCCATACAGTCTACGCCCGTACAACGTTGCGTATGCGTAACTTTGAGGATTACTCGTATTTGCCTGTTGTGATAACAAGTAAATATTGAATCGACATACACAAGGAAAATAATAGATACTTAAACATTTATGTAGCCAATTAATAGCTAATTGGTTTGCTTTTAATACCATTATCTGAGCTAATTGGGCAATACTTTATAAATATGTTTGTTTTATTATACATAAAGTCATTTCATTTTACAAATTATATTATAAATTTCTTGCGATATAGAAATTTAAAGCCCAACTGGAATTGAAGTAAGAAATATGATATGCATAGAATAGATACATTAACATGCACATCTAATGTTAATTGAAAAATATGCTGTAGTGCAAAGAATTTATTAATTTATAGAAAACAGTGGATTAATTATTGGGTTAATATTGATGGTTTATTGGGAAAAGAAAATTAATAGAATTATAAACTATTACTCTTAATAGGGTGCAAACAAAAAGAAAGTATTAAGCAAAAATCGATCTGATTATGCGATTCATTGATGTGATTCATAATATCGATAACCATTTGCATACCTTATCGATTAATTATTACAAAAAATCGATCGAGCAAAAATCGATCTGATTATGCGATTCATTGATGTGATTCATAATATCGATAACCATTTGCATACCTTATCGATTAATTATTACAATTCTTTGAGGTTAAGCGGCATAAGCCTGGATTCGGGTTAGCTGACGCTGTACAATTTGTGCGTGTTTACCGGATGTGCCAACAGCAGGGGCAACAGCAACAGCAACAACAAAAACAGCAACATCTGCGATAAAACAGGCGCAACGGTTTTTTTCTAATTGGATTTGGGAGCTTTAAGCGCGCTTGTAATTTCATTTACACCACAACAACACAACCGGAGGGCGAGACATTTAAGTACATTGTTTGTGTACTCTGTTGATGGCGTTGTTGTTGTTGCTGTTGTTGTTTTTGCTTGTTCACAGCTGTGCCTGAAGCAGCTCAAACAAAAGCCGGATCCGGAAAACACGCGCAGTAATGCGGCGTATAAAGACAAAAAAAAAAACAAAGAATGAATGAAAGTGAATAAGAAGGAAACGACTAAAACACGCAATAAGCAGCATGAACTAAAAACATTTTGGACGCTGAATTGGCGTTTTTTTGCAGCACACACACACCAAAGCACGTTTACGCACCAAGCATGCACACATACACACATGGTCGTAAGCTCAGGTGCGCCGCAATGTAGGCAACACAAAATTAAACTCCATTAAACCACAAAAATAAAACAGACGACAACATTTCGGTGTCGGACCCTTAATTTATAATGCACAGCGGGCAAAAGCTGCCATAGATTACAACAGTCCGTATCTGTAGCCGTATATGTATATGTGTGTAGTTTGGTGTGTATGTGTTTGTGCCTATTTTAAGCTGCTGCTGCTAAACACTCTGTTGGCAGTCGCATTTTAAATATTTTAACAATTTGGCACCTTCTGCGCAGACCTCTTGCCGTGTGTATGAGTTCAACTGTGCGACATGCCAAGAGTTCGGTAGGCTATAGAGCTCTAACAACACCTTTCGCCCCAAAAATACAAAAACGAGTTTATTGTTGCTTTCAAATTTCGCTTTGTAAATATTTAAATGTGGTTTCAATACTTCATTTTCTTATTTGTTTACCTCCTGACTAAATGAAAACTGGACTTGTTTAACTACGACTGTGTTAGCCTCAAGTCATTTTATGGTCGGTTAAGCAGCGGTTCAAATTAACCTTTCAAAAGCCACTTAACAGGTAAACAAACCAAATCTTTATTTACTACGAATTTTAGGCTTAGAGAATTTACCTACTTTTGAATTAATAAATTCATTTTACTTAGAAAATTAGTTATGCAAATAAGGAAACGTTATTTAAATAATTTTTTCAACAATATTAAAATATTAATTATAAAATAATATTGTATGTTAATCTGCCGCACAGCTGCAATACAATTTTAGTTAATCCTTAAGCTGAGTTTAGCTTAAAACTTCGTATGACTTTTTATTAGTTTGTGAGCTTAAAGCACTGACAGAAATTATACCTTAACCCATAACCATATTACACAAAAAGCCATAAGCTGTTTGTATGCCCAGCTTTATATTAATTAAAGTTTTTGTTTGATTTTCTTTGGCCCTCACACACAACACACATATGTTGTTGTTTTGTGTGCATGGGTGACAATGTGGCCTATGTATGTATGAACGACAGAAGGCAACATGCCAGCGGCCAGCAGGAGTTTCACAAATTACCAATGGGACTCTAAACCGACATTATTCGGTTGGCTTAAATGTGATTACCACAAGAGGATTTATACGTGTTTGAAGTTTAATTAGCATCAGGCACAACATTTATGTGGCAAGCCTTTACGTGCAAATTATCACTTAATCGGGGCTGAGGTCCAAGACTTACACTTTTACTCGACCATTTTAATTACTGTGTAACGTTGCGTATGCGCAATTATTATCCTTAGTTCCTCCACATCTCCAACAGCTGCCAAAGAAGATTTATTTGTTGTTCAGGAGCCGGAGAAAAAAAGAAGAATCAAAAATGTCAAATCAATTTTGTCTGCCTCTTAGCCTAACCACAAGACTCCGTTAGCGGAAATTGAAAAGTGGGCTTAGTTTTTGTGCTGGGTCAGGACCAAGAATGTCAAACAGACCAAAAATCGGGACAACCACAAAACAGAACAAAAGTTACGTCATGAGACGGAAGACACACTTTGCCTACAACAATAGAGGCCGCAGAAAACTTTGTTAAACAATTCTTTTTTCCCATCTACTTGGCAAAAAAAGTTATTATCGTTGCGCGTTTATTATTATCACAAGTATACCCTGTTTAGTAGATGCTAGAGGTATATTAGACTAGCTAAGACAACATTCATTACATTTAATCTGATCCAAGATATGTTGTTATGTCTTGTATGTTTTGTAACTGAACTTCTAAAAAATTTAAAATGGCGTCTTTAAAGGATCTTAGATGTGTGCTTAGCTGAAGTAATTATAATTGAGATTTATGACAAAGACTTAATAAAAGTTATTATGACAGCTGCCTGAGAATGACAGACGCAGCCACGCAGCAGAGACAGAGGGAGACAGAGAGAGTGAGAGAAACCAAATATGATATGTGCAATAGAAAGGGATAGGAACCCACACACAGACTTAGCCTGTCATAGCACAGGGTAATTACTCTGACAGAGGGTATAACAATTTTACCATCATTCAGGCAATGAAGTATGAATATTTATTGTGGCATTTGCCTAAAAATGAACTCTAACATGAACTCTAACTCGAACTCAGAACTGCCGTCTTAAGCCAACAACAAAAAAATATTTAATAAATTGGCCCATTTGTCTTATGAGTTTATTTACTTACACACCAGACCTACATATGTGCTTGAAAGTGTATTTTGAAATTGTTGTTGCATTGTAAAATATTCCCCTCTTGTTGTAGAATACATTATGTGCTCATTAAGCACGTGTCTGAGTCCCTGCTTGTTATGTATATGACACAATTACTTAGCACACGTCACAGATTTTCACTCTTGCTAATGGCAACTACAGCAACACTTGCTCACACACACACACACATACAGATATATGTATATATATATACTGTCGGAAACTTCTCGTGTGTCTTTCATACATTTGCATTGTTTTATTTTTAATATAAATTTGAATTGTTTTTGTTGTACTGGAAATGTGGGTCAAGAGCGTTGAATGCCACACACAAAAGTGGCAACACATGACCAAGGACAGCCATTCTTATGGTATTGTTGGTCAGTGAGCACTCTCAATAATACCAATAATAATCATATCAAAAGACCTTTTTGAAAAATTATGTGGACATTTTAACACACACACATCTTATGATTGATTACATATGTATGCCCACTGTGTCAACCATTGATGGAATCATGGAATCTCAGCAAGAATTTGTTCGCTACAAGAGCAAAGTTATGATCAACCCGCTATCAACTAACCATAAGAAATCAGGGCCAAGATGAAGATGAAGTAGTCAAACAGATGAAATGAAAAGTGATTTTTATAAATGATGAGGGATAATGTGTGTTGAAGTAGATATCATGAAAACGCTCTCAGATCTTTAACAGGTTTTCATGGGGAATGTAAATATAATCATTGCATGACAACTAAATTGAGAAGTTTAAATATGTTTAAATACTTGCCATCTGTAAGTATGTTTTTTACCACATTTAGTTTTTCTTGTTTTATTCACATGTGAACACATGTTAAATCAAGAACAATTTTGATAAAAAGTAATCCAATGGAACAACAAATAAGGAGTGTAGTTATTGTAACATAAGTGGCATCTATAAACTCCAACTAATATTCACTGCACATAGTAAAGGATATTTTTATTTAACATTTTATGTATAGCTTCACAATTTAGTTTTTCAATTTAATTTTCGTATAACTTAAAGCTGAACAAGTTAATATAAACTTTTACCACAAAAAGTTGCATACAGGGCGATTGAATTGCAAAAAAGATTGATTAAATTAATTGAATACAATTGAAAGGTAATTGCAAAAAAGTGAAAGTTTTTGTAGGTGCAATTTATAAAGTTCATCACTTTAAAAATTGCTGTAAAAACTGCAACTTCTGGTTGATTGTCAATCAAGTCGGTGAATTAGCACAAAATGCTTTACCTGCAGTTTCGGATATTAGCTACGAGTTGCTATTAAAAAATATGCACTATCATTATTAAGTTTTCATTTCATTTAAAGTTCTTTTTTGACGGAACATGACTAGCAATTAACAAGCAATTTTCTATGAGAACTTGTGCAAAAACGATAACGTAATAGACTGAGCACGTATGAGTTTAGGCGAAAACTTTGCTTATAGCCTGTCAATCAGATTGGGAGCGATTCACATGCAAATCACTTGCCAAACATCAAGTTAGCTGTCGGATCGTGTCTCTGGCCGCAGTTACAGGCAGGCAGACAGACCCTACAGCGAAGCCATCAGGCATAGAGGCCAATACAAAACTCAATTTATATGGGCGTACATCAGTGGCGGCAGGACAGCAATAGCACCTGTATATGCACAGATTTTAAGCAGTGTTAGCTGGCTTTGGCTACACATCCTGTGACAGGACACGCTCAGTACGTGAGCGGGCATACAACATGTGTTACATTTGCCGCCGACAGCAACGGAGACAAATCCTAAGTCAACCCCAAAACTAAAGCGTGACAGGCACGAATAAGTCGCTGTCAGGAAGTTTCCAAAATCTGTTTCGTCCAAATTTCGGCAATCTGACAATGTCTAACATACGACGTTAAAGTACAAGAAAGTATAAGATATATTAAAATTTAATTTAATCTACAGAGAAAGATGCACTACTTGGCATTAATGCCTGTGTATAATTTAAGTAACTATATGTACATATATTTAGATAGGTAGATGCGTGTGCCTAAGTTATGCACAGGAACTAAGTTTATGTCATACATATTTATAACTCGTACACGTGGTTTTTCACATGCTTCTACTTGCGCTGTAGTTGGGGTCGCTGCGACTGGCCTATAAATGTCACAGCAGGCAGCTCATAATGCCCGCTATTTGCACGTCTTGTAAATAAATAAATAAATAAACAAAAACATAAACGCACGTGCCTTAAACGTAAGTCACGTTGTCCACATGGCGTATGCGTATTTTTAGAACATTTTCTTCGAAAAAACGACCTGGACTCAACCTCAATTAGTTGCGGCCAGCAGCTTAACGTATTAACACAGCCAATGTCCGTCCGTTGCCAATTTTGTGTTGCGTTGCCTGTTGAGATCTGTGAATCTCCAGGTCCAGGCAACCTGCTAAATTAAATATATGCACAAATTCTCCGCAGGCGGCAGTAGCGACAGTAGCAGCAACTCAAATGTAATCAAAAATTTTGAAATGAAAATTTTTTAACATTTGCATAAATGCATAGTGCTAACAAAGGGGGGGGAGAAGGGAAAAGGAAAGAGAAAGGCAAAGACAAAGGAAAAGCGTTGAAGGGCAACTACAGTTACATAACTTTGGATACGACAGAAAACGTAACTTGAAGTTAAGTTTAGCAACAAAAAAATAAATTATTATAATATGAAATGAATATAAGATGAAATCTGAATGAATGCTTAAGCAGTTTGTAAGAAACGGAATGAATGAATGAATGCGACACGAGTGTATTCTTCCACATTGTTGGATTGCATAAGAAATGCAATGAATAAATGCTTAAATGAACTAAAATAAAGTGCAACTCCATTAACATGAAAAAATTTTGAAATAAAGTATTGCGATTCAAAAACATAACCTTGAGCAAATGTAAAGCATAATTTGATATTAGTAACTAATTAGGTCGAGAGTCGCTATAAGAATATGCTAATACTCAAACTTCTGCACTCCGCATCCAAATAAATCGAGTTGCTCATTTGGCATCACGTAAGAGTCCTTCCTGACTTGACCCAAACGGTGGCCACATTCACATGCTGCCACAGAGAAGCATTATAAATGAAGCTTAATTCTGTTTCCGAGTTTTTGCGGCTTCCTCATGCACTCGATGCGCATTAAATATGCAGTCAACATGCAGGACATTGTGTTCCCCTGGGTGACCTCGGTGAACACATTGCGTATGCTTAATGTGATTAGCCCTACAGATACATATTGCTGCTGTCGCTCCAGTATCTTGACAGGCTCTGTCTGCCCAGCTGTGCTCTGAAGAGTGTTTGGGGACTTCTTTGGTTTTGAATTCGATTATTTGGAGCGTATGGGTAATTTGTAACCATCGCAGATTTTACACATAATCTGGACCACAGTTTACGTGGCTCCATTGGGAATGCCAATGTGTAAAATGTTTTGTTAATAAAAATGTATCTTTTGACAGTCCACACTGAGCACCCTGTGAATTGCCATATGCCACATTAAAAATATACGAGATAGCCGACAATAAAATGCAAATCTGTTCGATTTATTGGTTCCCATGTTTAGTACTGACTCGAATTCGTGGCCCTTCAGCTGTTGCAACTTTGTTTATTGTTCAATTTGGCAACTAATTTTGATTGTCACTCGCACAGCGACGTGACAGTCAACAGTGTGTTACATATTTGCTTTGAGACTGATCAACTCAGTCGATGGAATCGACAGTAACTACTTAGAGTTTATCATCATACGATGAGCAGCTGCTAATTAAAACTAGTTGAAATGATTGTAATTTGGACCAAACTTTTTAATTGGAAGGGGGGAAAATGGGTTTTTTTTTTTTGTACTTAACTTGGCTAAGAGAAAACACTTTAAATGAGGTCAAACTTGCCAAACTTGACAGTTAAGCTATTTACTTATATTAAGACGTTGACCGAGTGGCCACTTAAGCTCAACACACAATGTTTCTTCTCTATATATAATTTATATTTCTATTACTCTCAGATCTGTGCCATGCCGCACTGAAGATTCAATCCACTTTCCGTGGCCATTTGGCACGCAAGCTGGTCAACAAGGATGTGCCAGAGGATGAGGATATTCAGGAGATAACCAAGAAAGTGGCCGAGGAATTGGACATAGATCTGACCGATCCAGAGCTAAACAAGGCAGCAACCAAAATTCAAGCCTCGTTCCGTGGCCATAAGACTCGCAAAGAAGCAAATCCCGAATAGGCCGAGTAATGAACTTAATTTGAATTTGTTGGTGTCGGCTGCCAAAGCAGTCTACAAAAAAAAGAAAATGCAAAAAATCTATAATAATAACAAAAAAAAGAAACAAAATGGATATTTGGTAAAATGTAACTGTGCAAAGCCATTGAAGAAGCCTGCACTCTTGTAAACTTTTTAGTACATATGTTAATTAATTACAAATAATATTTATGAGCCATACAAATTGTCATTATAATAAATTATAATATAAATATTAATTCATTAATTTGTAAGCAAATAAAAACTCGATTCAAAGAATAATTATTAATAGCCAACGCTTGAGTTATTATCATTTTAGATGATTTTAAGCATATTTGAACATGATAGACAGAACTAGAGAATTAACATAAAAAATTGGATATCTTATCTTATGTGAAATGATTTGCTAGAGGTTTCTTCGTGAATTCTATAGAAAGCCCGACCCGAGCCAATTATTAGCTGAAACTGTAGCAATACATTTTGAATTATTAATTATTGAATTTTGTTATTTCATTTACAAATTGTAAAACTTGTTTAAAATTTAATTATTCAAATTAATACAACTGCAATTTATAGAGCAATATAGGCAAATATTTGGTTAAAGCTTTTTAATCTATTTTCTTTATAAATATATAAATTTCCTTATACTTATTACTTATTGTAATATCTAGAAAAATCTATAAAATGATAAACTATTTAATTTCCTGAGAAACAATCCGAAGTAATTTACTCAAACTTTGATAAATACAAATCCTTAAACTAATGGCAAAGCAGTGTTAAAAATGCAATTTACATAGCATGTTAAAAAGGCACGATGTTCCAAATTTATTGTAGGGCAAACAATGAAGACAAACCTAAGGGAAATGCTGAAACAATTATGAAACTCAACTTAACCGGTTTGTCTGGCCAAAGCCAAAACCAAATCCAAAACCATATGCAGTGTATTGTTGTACCTATAAATAAAATTAAAAAAATATAAAAAAAAAAAAAAAAAAAAAATATAAAAATAAAACATAATTTTTAACTGATACTCTATGTTAAATGAATTGAATAAGCCCGCAAGGCACATTAGGGGTACTCAAGCGACAGCAGCTACAAAAAACGTCAACAAATTTTTCAGCGAGCTACTTAAACTGATAAACAAGAACTCAAAACTACTCTGGTGGCACAATTTTTTGTTTTTCTACCAAGTGTACTACAAGTTTGTCTACTTGAAAATATATTATCAAATAAAAAAAAAAAACAAATAAATATATATATACATATATATATATAAATATATATACTATATATATATACATACATACGAGTATTAAAAAAAAATTGGAGAATACTTAATAAAAACGCTGACTACAAATCGCAGCAAAGAGAATTGTTACAAAAGCCACTACAAATGATATGTTTAAAATTCAAATTAATTACTACTAAACAAACAAAATAATGATGAGCATTAAAATTATATTAGAGATCAAAGTAAAATACTACATAAAAATCATGTAGTTTACATTAAACCAAAGTAAATAGGAGTAAAAAGCAAAATATATTTGAATAAATGATAAAAAAAAGGAATAACACAAAAATGCATATACATCCAACAACAACAACCACAAGAAAAAAAACAGCTAAAAATAAAATGTCCCAACTAACTTTTAATTGAGTAATAAAACTAAATAAAACTTGAAAAATGCTAAAGAAATTGTTTTTACTACTCAACAATTAGGTAAACTTCTAGCATTTGCATAATGTATAAGAGCACTCATTAATCCTACCCAAAACTGGCCAAGCTCTTCCTCCATGCATTGTGGCAGTTGTTTTAGCCTCCTAAGTGCCGTGTCTTAACTTATCTCATGCACATGGCCAACATTTAACGATTTTCTGTTAGCCTGCAGCTTCTACTCATCAGTGGACCGAAAAAGTGGCGTCTGTATTCTCTCTATTCAAGGTTGGCTGTTGCATTTGACATTTGCATTTAAAGCAAAGCTGTGTTTTATAAATAAAGAAAATAAAAGAGTCGACAAATCAGTCGAAAACATTTCTCAAATTGCAGTCGAGTGGTATAAGTGTGCAGGAATACTCATAGTTCGGGAACGTAAAATGCCATCAGCTGCCTGGTAATTTTATTGATGGCACAAAAGATACAACTTGACTTGTCTGTGCTATGCTGTTCCACTGCAAAGTGGAAATGGGAAATAGCAGTCGTAGAGTTTTGAGTTTAACAGCAAGACAGGTGAGACGGAGGGAAAAAGGCAACAGTTGCGGTTGCAGGCTGTAGAGGAAAACTCAAACTTCACTGGCACTTTCGGCACAGTATGCAATCATGACAATGACGCAACGCTAACAATGTTGATGATAATGATCTTGATGATGCTCATGACGTTGATGGGGTACGAGTCTTGGCAGAGTGACGCGGATAACAGCAAAACCAACGCTTGACCTACAAAAAACAGCAGCTCATTGTACATTCTATAGAGGTAAATTCAGTGAAGACAACCACTTGAGACGTCAAAGTGAAGGGGCCTTAAAGAAACTGCTTAACCTTTTGGCCATAAATATAATATTTTAAATATTTAAATTGTGAGCCAAGTAAGCGCTCCCATAAATGCGCTTAAGAACCTCATGAAAATGAAACCGAAATATTTACAAATCCGCGGAGAGTGCATCCAAATTGGACAAGTGCCACATGACCAAGGTGTGACTATCAAAGCTGAACTTGCCACAGGCACAGAACAAATAGACAGGACTAAAGGGCAATAGCAATTTGCAATTGCAATTGCAATTGCCATTGCATGTCAATTTGAGTTTCCCCAGTACTGCACATGCGAGCTCTCTTGCACACAGCGAACTGAGGATTGGCTAAAGTGCTTCGATGCTTCGCGTTTGGCATTCAGTAAACTTTTTTTTACTGACTTTTTCACGGCTCACAAATATTTCAACGGTAAATTTATTCGCTTCCGCCTTCACACAGAAATACGAGCAGACAAAAATTGTAAGATATCTCTGGCAACGCGTTACTTGTGTGAAACATGGCGTATGAGCAATTTATGGGGCCTTAAAAACAAAGCGTTGTGAAATTGCTCAGAGCATACAAAAGAGCTACGACTAAGTGAGCAATGGCTCTCCTAACATGCGATAAGTATCACAACACATTTATGCTGATAGTTGTTGACTCCTTTTTAAGCAAACAACATTGCAATTTGAAGAATTTTGGAATTCCTATTATCATTTATAAATTCCTGTCCTATGAAATTTGGGTAACACAAATAATTATATATTAAATAATCATAATGAATGAGAAATTTCAACTAATTTTCAATTAGTTTTTTTATTTTACTATAATATCAACAGTAGACTGCCATAAATGAATGTTTGTCCTTCTATTTTGGAAATTCCACTTTATTAGTTATTTATGGAATTGAATAAGTTGCGTCTGCAAATATTTCTGTCATTCATTTAGTCACAACCTTGCATTCGCTTGCGTTGCTGCACTCAACATTTATCGCACATTTGCAGCTGGAGCGTACATCAACTTTCAATTTCTAAAACCGCTTATGAGCGGAAGCATGTTGACAAAGGGACGAATGGGATGTGGAATGTGGGATGTGGAAGTGGGGCCGTTGAACGGAAGGCAAATGAAATCCGTGCCAAATAAGCAACAGCATCCAATCAAAAGAGCCGCACACCTGCTGCCGGCTGCTGCATTTCACACCTTTTGTGTGGATTTCAACCGCAAAATATGGCAAAGAGGGCGCCAACGCAGCCACAGAGAGAGTTGGCATATCTACATACGACAATGTGTGTGCGCTATGTAAGCAGCTGTGGCATGTTAAAGAGTACTTGCGAGCATTGAAATTGTAACTGTTACTCGCTCGTAATAGTAGTTACTTGATGAATTTAGTGAATTTCCTACTAAGTGAACTCTTTCCACTCTGCTGATATTCACATTGAAAGTGTTTTGTGGAATGCTCACAAGTGATTATTTACCAGCGACAACTGTAGCTCGAACATTTGCCGCAATCGCCATTCAACTTCATTTGTTTTCAGCTGCTCAATGGAGGACAGCTGTCCTTTCTCTGCCGTTGTGTAAAGGACGTACCGCGAACGTGGCGTATACGTAATTCTTTGGCCAACTGCCATGACACTTCCTCTCGTAAACAATTCACCACCCCCAGTATTGTTCATTATGCTACCCACTTGACAACAAGGCCGAGGGGTTAAATGACATAGGAACGAGTATTTTAAGCAAGTCGTTTTTTATTATTTTTTTTGTTTTCTTTCAGCTAAATTTTAATCCCCAATCTGAAATGCTGTCCGCTGGCGACGTTTGGAAATGTCCTCTGTAATAAGAGTAGTTATTGCTTTTAGTTCAGTTACCACGACAACTTATTCAATTTTGCAATCTGTGGAAGCTTTAGTATCAAACTGCTAACGTCTAGCAACATCAAAGTAATACAATAATGATTTAAATTTAAATTGACTGAATTACAATTATCAATCGGCTTAGCATGCTTGATAAACGATATTTAATGGATATTTTATTTAGTTGCTACCTAACTATTTACAGGTACAATAACCTTGAGTTTGAGTCCTCATTTGTTTCCATATTATTTAACTTTATTTCTTCCCCTTCTACCGACTGCTCGACTTTAGACATCTTACTTGATTTTGCATTCAAATCTTGATTTTTCTTCTATAACAGTTAATTCTTTTAGTCCATACACTCATTTTCTTTATTGCATCCCAACCAATCCTCGACTCAATCCACATGAAACCCCTCTGACTTATTGGTTTCTTATCCGTATGTTGCAATGCATTTTCATCTATTAATGCAGTTACACGAACTCCAAATTTATTGGTATCTTCATACCAATAAAAATAATGTATAGTTTGCTTCAAATAATACCTAATTGTGTTAAAATACCGTGGATATTTTGGAGTTTCACAATTCTTTCCAAATCTCATCATTGTTGCATTGCGTAGCTGCATAAAGAAGTTGCTTCATTTAGAATGAAAATGGAACTAAATTCAAGTCATATAATGTAATACGAAAGACTCGTTTTATATTCATTTGACATTCGTTATGGCTTTGCATATCTGATTCTTTCAACTAGAAAAATAAATGTAAATAACATTGGCCACATGACGTCAAAGGTTTCTTCTATTCTAAGCATGTGGACAAGGTCTATGACAAGTCTTTAATAACCGTCAATGAGTTAATGAATGTAATTGAATTTAATAGAATAGACTCATGCTTTAACCCGCCCATAGTGTTCAACTATTATTAATTTTAGTTGACAGCAATTGCCAATGGGTTGGTTGTATTTTTGGTGGTGCCAACTGGCAGTGGTAGTCATTACAATTACTCGATATTTACTTTCTGCACCACAATTTGTCACGGCCTATTATTCAATTTGCAGCTGGTTGGCAAGAAATTTCAGATAATAATAATAAAACTAATGCACATAAATTGAAATTGTTGCGCCAATGTCTGCGACGGTCATTCACAATTGATTGCGTATACGTGCTGTTGTACAGTTTTATCGTTTCACATTTTTGTTGGCCGGAATGGTTATTTTGTTGTATACATTTATTTTTTTATAAATATTTATTATTTATGCAACAATGAAGCGGCATTTATGATTAAGTGAATCGAGTCCTAAAATCGATTTTCACCCTAAAAAAAAGCAGTGTATTCATGACTTTTTTATCTAAAAAGTTTACAGATTTCAAGCGGAAATAATTATGTTGTGTCTTTTTTTCCAAACTTTATACCACGTCTATACTAAAGTTTTTGTTGCTTTCAAATGTAATTTGTTTTCCAGAACATTGTTCAAAAAAAAACAAAACTTCGACAATGGATTATTTTTTTTAATTTTAGGGTAAAAGGGTGTCTGGGCGGGACTGAAAAATTTACTGGCGGTAATGAAGATTCTGTTGAGAAATTAAAGTGTCATTGAAATAGAAAACAAAACACAAAAAATTTAAGCCTTTCATTTCAATTTGTTTCAATTTGCTCTCTTGAACTTTGAGGAACTTTTGATAAAGGTACAAATGTGAGCGCTTAAAGGTAAAATATGCCATTTGCCATTTATATTTATAAGAATTGCTCGACAACGGCATATTGAACACTTTATTGTCACTCACAAAGGATTAACCGCAAGGACATAACAGAAAAATGCTCACAATACACTGTGCTGACAACTTTGTGCCAGTTATTTAAAGGTTGTATACGAGACACCACAAAGGATACCATAGACATATTGTTCGGGTTAACTTGGAATGGAACCCATTCATTTCAGCAGACCAACAAAATGGCATTTAATTTTTCATGCTGTTCATTATTTTTTGTCGCCAGTTTTGCATTGTTTATGCTTTTTGTCTGTAAATGTTATAAATGACAACTGTGCTGTGTGGCATAACCCAAATATTAGTGTCATTCAGCCTAATAGTCGCTTCTCACCTCTTTGTACAGTTATTAATGCGTTTTTTGTGTTTATTACATTTTATTATCATCATCTTGTGCTTCCTGACTGTTGGGAACTAATTACTACGTAATTATGGCCCCAAATAATACTTTATACATTTTTTGGCTGCAGGATTCCATTGTTTGCCATTGGAACACTTGTGAGACGAGGCTGGTATGATAATTGCCATAATTATCAAGACCAGATAATACAACTTCATCTTTACATCAACAACTGAACTAGTTACAAAATCAAAACAGAAACCGAAATATATAGCTTAAATTAAAGTATAATATATTGATTGGCCAAGGTTTAACACTTACCTGTTAAGTGCTTTCTAGCAAAATGAATTGCCATTAAATTAATCTTTAAGATGGATTCGGTTTCATGCACGAGAGGATGAAATCTTACACCTGGCTGCAATTTATCAACCCAACACCTGCGGCATCATAATGAAAGAGCAGAAGAAATTCCAACAAGAGCAACATCAACAGCAACTACAACTTCAGCAGAGCCAGAACCAAAACCAGAAAATGTAATCAAACATGAGAAATCAAATGTTTTTACACCATTATAAAAATGTGTACACTGTATACGCGCCGTATACGTAATGTTATTCTGTAACTGTATGAATGTATAAGCACAAATACTCGTGTATTTAAAAAAATTATATGTATGTGGTTCTTCGATTAATTATGCGTATGTGAATTGCAAAAGTATTTGCTGCTGCCAATATCAATGCTCGTGTATTGCTTGAACCATGATTGAACTCTGACATTTATTTGCTCGCAAGGTTATGCTTACTCGACGGACAATTAAGAGCCAACAACGCTAAATAAATATTTAAGTCAGCTTGAATAAACAAAAATAGTTAATAAAATCAGAGGATTTTCTTTTGGTTAAATCGCTTCCATTTTAAAATAAATATTTGAGACCCTTTCTAGCATCCAACATTTTAGGAAAAAGGAAAACGATTCGAGCATTGAGCATCTTCTTGAAATTTGAGTTCCCATTTCCGTATGAAATACTTATAAATGGTTCTCGTTTTCACAGTCGTTTGGCATCAATAAAGTTCGCAATAGAATTGGCAAACAGACAGCATTTAACTGAATGTGAACCATAGAAGTTATGTGAAATGAAACTGAGGACAGCAGCGGAGCTGTTAAGTGCTTAAATAAAATAAAAATATATATCTAAAAAGATTGCTAAATAAAATACTTAACTTAATATTCAAAATAATACTTCAGAAAATATATTAAAATTTTCTACTTCTTACTCAAATGTTAAACTGATGTAGCTTGAAGTAGGCATTTATATTATGTAAGTAAATATAAATAATAAAATTGTTTACCTCTTTTAACCGCTTTAACATATACAATATTAACATATACAAAAAATATATATTTAACAGCTAAAGCTATTTTTAAAAAATGCCCAATCGACAAGTGGAGAACTGGACATGCTCGCAAGTCATGTTGCGGTGTTTTTTAGTCACGATGTATCTCTGGCTAATGGTTATTGCAGCATCTATAGCACCTGTTTTAAAGAAGGAGGACTCAAAGTGGTTAATTTGGACAACAAATGTGCAGTACTCGGTGACATATTCATCACATCTGTCATTCGATGGATATACTCAGGGATACATCATTGCAATTGCGCTTCAATTGTTGTACCGGCTATTTGTGTGTTGTCGCTGCAACTTCTTTGGATCAATTAATAATCAAAATAATGTCCTTAACGAGTATATATCGCCCTTTGATAGACGATTGATCTTGTATTTTGGCCCATATCTAGCGCTTTTCCTAGTCACTTGGAGCGTCGGCATTTCCGACACATTTGAGAGTCTATTGCAGATTTACGATCATCAGCCAACGAAAAATCAAACCATTCTCTATAGCGAACTGGCCGCGGGTTTAATCTTCAAGGTGTTTATTTTTATCAATATAACTGTTCGGTATCTTCGCGGCATGATTATTATTAAGTTGCTCAGCCAGGAGCCGGAGAATAGTATTCGTAATGATTACAACTTTGGAGAGCATTTGAAATTATTCTTTCAATATTAAAATTTAATTACTTCAGGTCCAGTTTAATCCACTATTATTATTTCGCTGTAAATCCACAGTTTAGCCATCAGAGTTGCCTTCAAGGGGAGCGACCAGGTCTATTGCATACCCAGAACTTGCCTGTGCCTGTGGTCAAAGACAGCAGAAATATTGTGAACATTTCTGCATTAAAGTTAAATAAAACAAACTTGATCTGCCTGCACACCAAATTTGAGCTTGAGTTACTCTCATAGTCTTTGAGATCTAGGTGTTCTTACAGACAGACAGACGTGGCTATATCGACTCGGCTGTTGATTCTGATCAAGAATATATATACTTTATAAGGTCGGAGATGACTCCTTCTGCCTGTTACATGCACCAAATTATTATCCCTTTTTTGCCCTTTTTCAATGGGCACAGGGTATAAAACTTAATTTGGAAAACTGTACGGGGTATTATACTGTCCCACGCACTCGACTGATCCGCTAGTTCAAAGTACAGAGTCCACAAAAATCAACGAAAGCGAACAATTCTGCAATTATTTTATTTAATTCTTACTTCTTCAATGTGGAAAATGTCACAGTTTGCCAACAATGTCTATTTGTGCATTTGTTATTCTTAGCAAATGCTAGATTCCGGCAATCATTTTGATTAGCTGTCATTAATCGAAGTAGTTTTAGATTTTGATAGAAAATAAGCACCTTATAGAATCTCTAAGATAATCATTTTGACGCTATTCGGGCATTTGGGAACATTTAAATACCGCACAATAAACATGACAGCGAGGACGAAAGTCAATTTCATTTACATAATTTTCACATTGAAAGCCCTCAATGACATCGCGACACGTTCTGAATGAAAGACAAACGAGAGAAAGACTCAACTGGCTGGAGTGGGACAGTTGTGGCGGATGAGACAGAGGAGATGGAGACGGTTCATCAGCTAGCCCATTGCGTGGCGCTGAAAGGCCATGTCGCTGCATATGACAGCTATGATTGAAGCCATCAATGTTGACTGTCGGTTAGTTGGTAACAAATGGCCAACTGAATGGTGGCATAGCCTGTGTTGGCCTTTCTGCAGATGGCTATCACAATGTGGCAGAAATGAGCTCAGACAGAAGCTGTTAGCGGGTTCAGCCGTCCCGACTTAATGGACTTCAATTATAATGCATTAAACTCAAAGGCACAGAAGAGACTCTTCCTTTTAACAGCCAAACAATTCTTCTAGCAAAGTTTACAAATTGTTAAGGAAATCACATATCTTCACAGTTTTATGATTAGCTAAACTATCCAATATTTGTGCTCGTATTTAAGGTAATAAAACAATCTAGGTAATTCCAGCCAATGCATTTATCATCGTGCCAAACGTATTGGCAAACGACTGCAGCTTCCGTTTCCCATCCATCTACCCTCCCGCCCCCTCCAACATACTTAACCCTCTCCCAACCCTACATCGCTTAGAACAATCAAGCGAGCAGGTGCTCCAATGGCATCTGACAAACCTGTCTTATCAACATTTATGGCACTTTTATGACACTCCCACACCCCTACACACACACACACACACGCATACATATGAGCGTGATGTATAGGTAGATTGAAATGCAGGCATTAAACTTTGCCAAGCTGGAAAACGGCGCAAAAATCATTGAGGTGTAAAATAGAGCAATAATCTTGGCACAGTTAAATAGAGAGAGAGAGAGACAGAGAGGGAGATGCAGTGTTGCGGACCGTGTAGAGCATCACGACATGCATAATAAACAACATCAGCTGCCCATTTGAGGGCGTGTCACAGGAGGTCTGATGCCGTACAACGATAAATTTAATAGCAAAGCATACGAGTACTCGTAGAACAAGTAACATTTCAGGTTAGCCCTCCTGGCACTCGGCTCGTTTGGGCTCGCTTTGGCTCGGCTGTGGCCTTGCGAGCCTAAAAGCAGACATAACGATATTGCGACTGACCTTTCCATGTAGTTATTCGCATGTCCCAGCAGCACACTCGAGTCACGAGTACTCATTTTGCCTACTGCCTTTAATGACTGCCAAAGCAGCTGCATTGAATTATTGAGTTCTCATCAATACATGGACAACGACGCCACTTCCTCCACCACTCGCACCTCTTCCTCCTCTCCCACGTCACTCACCGCAGCAAGGCGACCATCGATAGCCAGAGCAAAAGCAGCCTCATCATCAGCATTATTAACAGCCATGATTTTGTTCAGCTGAGTTCAACAGGGAATCCTGGACACATACATATGTATGTATGTACGTACATATGCATATGGCCTGTCATATATTAAAGTAAGAGCTACAAAAAAGGTAAAATTGCTGTGCTATTCCTGAATACAGGGTGTCCAGTTGTAGCACAATCATGCTAAGTAGTCTTCGTCGGAATTGTATACCCTGTTTGCGACATGTATAACCTGCCAGCATGCCCATCCATCCCCAACTGTCCAAAAACCCACCCCCCTCTCACCGATCCCCTTTCCATACACAACACACACAGTAACGTTGCAACGCTTTTAAATTATTTATATTGCAAATAATTTGATTGGCAATCTGCATTGAAAATACACAGACACAAGCACTCAGTTGTTGTTTTTATAAAGTTTTAGGGCAGTCAAAATGGCATTCATTAGGGTAGGGATTTCGTTTTGACCATGGTCAGAAATAACAGTTTCGATATAGGCCAGGGTCCATTACAAATTGAAGACGGCATTAATGTTTATCTCTCTCTCTCTCTCTCTCTTTACTTTCCCCTATCACTGTCTATATCTTTATCTCTCTCTCACCCTCTTGCTCTTTCGCAATCCCATATGACATGTAAGTAAAGTGCGCTTCTAGGCGGTTTCATTTCCTTTGTGTATTGACTACGAACTTAAAAATGGCTAATGCGCGTCTGTGGCTTTCAGCTGGTTGTAATCAATGCAATAATTGTAAATACTTTTGATTGCTTTATCGCTTCAGTTGCTTTCGTTTTGTCTTCTTTTACTGGACACTAAGTAATTATGTGTAGACCACGCTAATGAGGTCTGTTGCCTCGGGTAGAACTTAATTAGTAAACGGACTCTGCATAGCAATCAATGAGGTGTAATGAGGCTAAAATCCAAACTGAAGGTTAATGGATAGCAAACGAGCTTCATTAGAGCAGGTAGGAGGATGTTTTATACACGTATACCAAACTGCAATGATTAGATATTAACAAGTCTTATATTTAAGTAATTCGATAAATTTATTGTGAAAGAAATACCATAAATAGTATTATTGTTCAACTTGTACTTCAACTATTTTGAATCTTTTATGTGTTAAGATGACAATATCCTAAATACATTCTTGTTTTCCTGAAGTATATTATCTGAAGTTTTATGCCTCTTTAATCCAACTCCAGTTCTCTTTTGGCATTCATGTCACTCGCTGGCTTATCTGCAATTTCAATTCCATATCCATTTCATCTGCGTCACATAGAATTTGACCAAGATTAGAGCATAATTGGCGCACCGACTGTCACAGCCTAGTCAGTGCAATCGAAGCAACCTTCTTATATGCTAATGCCGTTGCCGTGTCCTGGAGCCTTACATAGAAATGGAACTATAATAACTTTAGCGGGAACATCGCACGCTTGTGGTAATGTTGCTTTGTTGTTAATGATATTGTTGCTGCTAGGCGCGAATCTGACGTGCTCACGCTTACGTTTACTCCATGAATGCTTAACAAAGGTCAAATGTCGTACAGGAAATATGCTAAATATGCTTGGAATATGCCAGTTCCAGACATCTTGAGTGGCAAGACAGGATTGTATGTATGGGAAGTGGCGCAGATACAGGGAGCTTGAGATAGAGAGAGAGAGAGAAGGAGTGAGCAGAGGAATCAATTGACTCCTATTTGCAGCTCAAACGTCGCGATGGTTTCACTTAAGCCATGGACTTGCAGCTGTCAATCAGCTGAGCGGCAGAGGCCCAAATGCAAACAAGGAAATTAATTAAGTTTATGCTAATTAGCCGGCTGGGGCGGCCCGATATTAATTATGACAAAAACATATGGCACGTATACGTAGCGTAAATGAAATTCAAATCAATTGGCTCGCAAATTTGCATAATGGCCAGGCCAAAAGGAGGTTATCTGGAGGAACAACAACAACAGCCTAAAAGCGAGCCAAACACATTATCAATCACTAATCGATTAAATCGATAAGGTAAATCGACTTACCGACTAACCGACTCGCAAAATGCGATACATGAAGTCCATCAAGCGTTGCCTGACCTCGACACACAATATTAGAGATGGTGACGTGAAAATTAATTGTGATTGTTACAAAATATTTCATTAATATATTGAAGATATTGTTATGTACACACAGAATGAGACCCTATCAGGCAATACTTTGTTCGCTTTAGCTACTAACTCCCACCATCGACCCGATAACCTCATTAGCTGCTCATCTCTATTTGACTCTGTCTCCTTCTAATGGCCCATCTCATGTATTGTTTAACAGCTAATCGAATTTACAGCTGATTAAATCGTTCCAGATCCAGCAACGGATGCGCTTTTGTCGGATATTTTAAGGGGACTGTAGGTTTGGGAATTGGTGACTAAGTCGGTTGGTGTCAGCTATCTATTTTGGACACCCTTCAATCATTTTTGTTTCATGATTTATTCATTCAGACACTTAAATGCTCTTGCTCCGCCTTATCTGCTGCAATAATTTAATGGTTATTTTGCTACAAATAGACGTAATGGCATGATTCTGTCATTCAGTTGTGTGGTCCCCAAAGGTGGTACTATTTGGTCGTAGTTTGATTCATCAAACACTGGCAGTTTTCTGGACTCTCTTTGAATTTCTTTAATGCGCGGCCATCGCTTTTGAGAGTAAACCATAAATAAGTATAAAATCAGTTGTCAATGTTTATGAAAACTTGCATGACAATAAAGCAAAGGAACATATAGTACTTTCCTTGTTATAACGGCAGATAACGTGTACTGTTTGTAATACTGGCCTAGCACCTTATGCCTTACCATCTTATCCATAGCGTACTTTTAGTTACCCAACAATTCTGTACAGCGAACCGAAAAAAATGTCGGTGTCATGTTAAGTCCAATGTTATGTACATGGGGAACAGTGGAATTGGAGCATAACTGAAACGGTTGAGATACTCAAAAAGTTAACTCAACTCAATTTTGAGTATACTCCGCTGAGCATATCCATGACTCCTGTTACCTAGCAACCCAAAAACAAAGATAGCTTTGGCCTTCGATTTATTATCAAACCATTTCATTAAAAGCTTAAAAGCTGTTATTTTGTGCCCATAATACTGGGCAGACTATTGAGAAGCTTTTATCATGGTATCAAACCGCATAAACATATAAACAGCTCGTTTCTTCGATTTACTTAAGTCGACATAACTTTGATTTTTGTGCTATGAAATACATAAGATACTTATTCAGAGACACACTGGCGTATATATATATATGTATATATATATATATATAGATATATATATGCATATAATATGTAACTGTATAACTTAAAGCTTGAATTTATTATGCTATTTAACTGATTCTAAATCAATTGTGTCTAGCTTATCATATCTTGTCATGATCTCTCTCACTCTCAATTTAGTGTAAGTCCGTATCATCAACGCGCACAGGTTTGCGAGACAAATACAATACTATAATGGTAGTAAGGGCGCTAACCAGGAATATGACATCGAACCAACGATGATAGAAGTTGAAGTGCAAGTTACCAAGCACTTCGGTAATGATTACTCGATACTCGGCTGGCATATTCATGCGCATCAAGAGCACAGATGAGCAGAAATACATGCCCATTATTTGTCCCAAAATTAGGACAATTATGTTGCTTGATTTGCTGGATGATATGCGATAGAAGAACTGCGGAAGAGATCCATTTAATAAAGATTTATATAATAGCAAGGCTTACCTTTGTGAGCGTCAACAACAGACCACGTATAGAGGTCACTACAATACAGCCGACGAGCAAGAAGGAAATATGTTGATTCCAAAAGGCTAAGTCTATATCGAATCCGCACCAGTGTACAGCAATTTCTAGCCCACGTGTCACTGGATCCTTGCGTCCAACACGGTCGAATATTATGTTAATGCAACACTAAAATTTGATAACGTCATAATGCAATTCCAATCGCTTTCTGCGTATTACAAACCATAAATATCTTATAAACACAGTATACGCTAAAGAAATGCCCTAAAACATTAAAGTATTTTCCCTGCAGTGTTTGAGACCAGCGTTGTCTCTCCTCCATATTTTTAAGAGAACTCAGCTCGAGAAAGACGGAGCGTTGCAACTCTTCTAGGCCATAAACCTCCAGCTTAAGTTGATTTATGTCTGCAAAGAAACAGTTGAGAGTAGAATATTCAAATATAGCAAATGGTTACTGACCCTCTCCATTGCTAGTTGTGCGCTGAACTGCCGATGCCAGCATTTCCCAAATTCTAGGCTTTGTCGGGTGCTGTTTATTATGATTATAGACAGCCATGGCAATGCGGCGTTTTTTTGCTGTCAGCATGTCCACAGTCAGCGCCAGACGTCTCTCAAAGCAGATGATGTCATTCCGTGAAACGGGTCTGAAAAAAAATACACGCAAGTTAGCAGTGATAAGGAAAAACCTGTGTTCTCTAGACTGTCACTACTTAATGAAATAGGTCATGCTGGTATACGGATAGTTGACAGCACCAAAGCCGGATAGTATGGCCATAACTGTCACTCCAATAACACTTATGCGAGATACTCCCTGTTCGATGGTGAAGATGCCATGCGAGGCGCTCAGTAGTGGAAAGGGTTCACCAATGCGCCAGAGACCATACAGAAAAATAATCCAACACACAGTTGTCAAAATGCGTGCCCATCTATCGGAAACTGCAAAAGAAATGTATCATCAAATTTGCTCTTTAAATGAAAAGACGAATCTTTTTCTTACAAAATGAAATGCTGTGTATCACAGAGTAACAAATATATATGGGTATCAATGCTGTCACCATGAATAGCAGCAGCGTCAGGCCCAGACGCCAATGGAAATATCGCGAACTTGACTCTAGCACGCCAATGATTTCGAATATGATCAGTTCAAACATTGTCACAGACAGTGCGAATGTTGACGAAAAGATCAATTGCACGGATATGTGACGTATCTCATAGTGCTTAAAGAGCTGCTTATTGAAAAACAGCCAACCGCCGGCAAAGAACAGCATCTGCAACAACAAGAAAGAAAAGTGTAATAAAACTAGTCATAGCTGAACCTAAGCCACTTGCCTGCGAGACGAACACAATTACACAGTCGCCTAGGAAAGCCATTTGTAAGCTGATTTACACGTTTTTATGCTTTGGTTGTTATATCTACTATGTTCAGTGACATGGGCAGTGACATTGCTTAAATATAGATCGTTTTTAGTCCTAGTTCTTAGCGTTCCTAGTATTGAAATTGCCAACAAGCAATATAAACAAAAACGCCGATACTGCCGATAATGACCGTTGCCAGATTGCTCGATGAACGTATATCGATATATTGACTCATTTTATAAACAGCAGGAATCAACATCGTACGATGAACTAGTAGTCGATATATTAATTCGAATGAATCAAACTTTCATCTCTAATCACCACACAACCAGCTGAGCAATAATAACTACAGCAGGGACATTTAGTAAAAGTATTTATTTTTAGACATGCAAGTGTTTCAATTATGCTAATTATCTAGTTAATTGCTAAATGCAACGGACATTGTCAATTTCAAGTACATACAGATAACAATGTCTTGTTATTATCGCCAACATGAGGAAGCGTCTGTGACAATTCCAAAATATTCTGTTGAGAGCTCAACAGGGATCACATATTATGACATTAAGGTATTAATTAGACTTAAGCTTGTGACTATTACTAATTCACACTATTAAATTGTAACAAAAGGTTCGTATGGGAAACATCGAATGGTTTGTGGAGAGACGCTATCGTGATTTTGCTCAACTCCACGAAAAACTCGTAGATGAGGTATCGATCAGCAAAAAACTGCTACCGCCAAAGAAAGTACGCCCCTTGCAACAAATAAAGTACAGCTTAATGTCAATAATCTCTTTAATAAATTGTTGCAGCTAGTGGGCAATAGACAGCCCGCATTTCTTGAACAACGACGGGAACATCTGGAAACTTATTTGCAAGATTTACTCATTTATTTTCGAAATGAGTTGCCACGTTTATTGGCTGAATTCTTGGAATTCAATAAGTATGATATTATCTATCTCCTGCAGGATCTGGCCAAACTATTCAATGAAAGCGGCGATGCGCTTTTGAGCTCCAAAAAGGAATACAACTTATCAGCCCTGGAGGTAAGACCCAAACCAATAACACAGCTTAGACACATTATGTTATATATTTGTTGTTGACAATTCAATATTTTAGTTTAGTTTTATTATTTATATAACCGTATTTTCCGTTTATGCCGCGAATCATGTCCAAATTGTTAGTCTTCGTCCTGACCATGGTATACGACCGTCCTTTATGTTACCAATTGATTCAAAGCCGTGGCATCAAGTATTCCCTAGGCGTGATGTACATGCCCAAAACAAATTTCTCTTCTGAGCTTCAGCGCACTCTTCAATCGGAGCATAACTTTACGAATATAAAGAAGCTCTCCAAGTTTGTCAAACAGCATAGCAGGTGGCACTGCCAGCACGATCAGAGTAAGCGCATTTATTTCAACTATTTGTTACTGGATCCACGCATCACAAATGGATTGAAGCAACGTGCCAGAAGCATGCACCGACTCGATGTGTGGTTGACCTTTCTACGTGCCATTTTCTATGTAGGCAAGGGGAAATCATCACGACCTTACGTGCACTTGCGACAGGCCCAAAAGATAATGCAATCTGATAATCCACATGTGATGGCCAAGGATCCCAAGATAGCACTTATTGTGCACCTCTGGCAACAGCAACGGGGTGTCGTATTACTGCGTGGCTTTTATGGCATAACATCAAATGATGCGCACAGTCGCGAGGCGGCAATGATCGATGCGTTGGGCATGAATCATCTGACCAATAGACGAGTCGGTGTCTTCTTTGGTCTGGCGCGCAACAAATTCACAGGCGAGCAGCGTAAGCAATTTGGGGTAGCCCTACTTCATATGTTGTTGTCGGTCTATATGAACAAGACGGAACGTGAAATTCAACCTGCCAACTGCCAACTCCCTAAAGCTGTAGAAAGTTAACAATGCCTATTTATCTTGTAATTCAGACAATCAAATTCTTAATTGTAAAATAGGAAGACCAAGCGACTGTGATTAAAGTGTTTCATGGGAACCCAAACGATCGTTTCTGGTACATAATCATAGTATGAACACATTTGTCTTTTGCAGGTTTTTGCCATCAGTGAGCGCCTCGCCTTGCCCTGCCCGCCAAGCACTGAGCAAGGTGGAAAATTTGACTTCTCGCATGTGCTGGACTTTTGCACGCAGCTTGAAGCATTGGTCGTGACTCCAGTTAAGGATAACGCCGGCTTTGCACAAGACTACAACACGGTGGATGTACCGATTGACCGCAGCAATATCATTCCAAATCGATTGAGCTTCAACTTGAATGCATTCCGTAATCTCAAAACACTCAAGTTCTCCGCACTCTCTACAGAAAATATTGTGGACATTGAGCTGTTAAAGCCGACACTGCAAACAATTTGTGTGCACAACACCACAATTACACACATCAATCAGGTGTTGCTCTGTGACAATCTGCACAAGGCCTGCGATGTGCCCAGCATTCTCCCAGAGTATTCCGCGACAGCGTCCAATGGCGACGATGAGATGCTTAGCACAGATGCTTGGAATGAGCTAAGCGAATTAGATTTAACTGGCAATCTGTTAACCCAGATCGATGGCAGTGTACGAACGGCTCCCAAATTGCGTCGACTTGTTCTTGAACAGAATCGTATAAGAACAATTCAGAATCTTGCGGAGCTGCCACATCTACAGATGCTTTCGCTGTCTGGCAATTTGATAGCTGAATGTGTGGACTGGCATCTGACCATGGGCAATCTGGTGACTCTAAAACTTTCCCAGAACAAGATCAAGTCACTGAGTGGATTGCGCAAGCTACTCTCACTGGTCAACTTGGATTTAAGTTGTAATCTTATCGAGCAGTTGGATGAGGTTGATTTTGTTGCTAATCTGCCGCTGCTAGAGACGCTTCGACTCACTGGCAATCCGCTGGCCGGCAGTGTCGGTAAATATATTAACTAATTTCATTTAAAGTATTGCGATATATTTTGAGCCGATTTTGGACCCTTTACAGACTACCGCCCTCGTGTATTGGCGCGTTTTCATGAACGTGCTGCTGAAATCTCACTGGACAACGAACCAGGTACACAACAGGAGATGGACACAGCTCTAGTATTGTCCGCGTTGCTGAAATCAAAACAACGACAAAAACAGAAATGACCAATAACCGCGACACAATTCCAATCCTCCACTACACTTTTCAGACAAGAAATCTATTCGTCAAATGTTAATAGTTCTCGTTCAGTTTGTCAGTCACACAACGGATCTATTTGTAATTTACCAGAACTATTCCGAATTGTAATGTTAAACATGTGTCTAAAACTTTGGAGGGACCATCATAATTAATGATATGTATTCATTAGTCTTCCTAAATTGAGGCAATTCTGATTATAGAATTGATCTTAATGTTTTATAATCAATCGTTTGATATACTTATGTATTGGTCAACAGTGATGGACACAAACTCTGGTTAAAGTTACAATTTTATTTTATGTTTTTTGTGTATTAGCTTAATTATGTTTTGAATGTCTAAAAATTTCAATCAATATTTATTGTGCAATATTTCGATGCTCATCTACAAATTTGTAGTATAATATATACTCGTAATATATGTTTATGAATGCGTTTTGTAATCCTAATAGTGCTGCCAATGCTGCGGGTAATCGCGTGGTTTCATCTTTCCTGTCGCCTTATATCATTGTGGATGATGGTGATGTTGCTGCTGGGCATGATAATGTTGCTGCTCGGCAGCGGCCACAGCATCAAACATGGGTGTATGCACCTCACCGAGAAACTGTGGCGTCGGTGGTGCATTCGGTTCGGCCAGTTCGCCAATTAGCGGCATATCAATGTCCGTTGAGAGTGCACTTTGGGCGTAACCAGTCATACCGTATGGCTGTTGTTGATGTTGTTGCTGCTGCTGTTGTTGTTGTTGCACAACAGACACCTGAGCATAGCCGGCTGCGGCTTGTACCTGCTGTGGATCTAGCATGACAGGTGCTGCCTCCATTTCGCCAAACTGTATGGGTGCTGGCGGCTGCTCCTGTTGCACGGGCAAATGAGGTACAGGCTCGGGTTGCGGTTCGGGCTCAGATGGCGGTTCCATATAATGCTGCTGTTGTTGCGAAACTGCTTGAATATCAACTCCGGTCGCCGGTGGCGCCATTTCATGAAGTTGATGTTGGACCTGCAGTTGCTCTTGTTGCTGTTGTTCCACACTATTCTCAGGCACCTGCATTAATTCATTACTATCCATGGGCTCATCAACCGCATCGCCCATTTCAGCACCCTCGCCAGACGTTTCACCATCGCGTCGGACCAAACCCAACATGTCCAGCATATTACGCTTAACAGCATTTTCATTAGCCGCCTCTAGACTGGGATAGCAGGTGCTCAGCCCACAGTTGGCCAAATGCTGAGCCATTTTATTGCCGTTGCTGGTAGCAAATCCACAGATACAGTGCATCTCTTGCAACATATTCACTTCCATAGCATCAACAAAGTTGCCATTGCAATCAACACCATGTCGAAATTGGGCACGTTCACAACACGTCTGGTAATTGCACTTGACGCAGTGCAACCAACCGCTGTAAAATGTTAAGAAAGTCCATTTAAATTAAGTAATTAATCCGGCATCAATCAATATTTAACTGCTGCTTACGTATAATGGGTCTCTTCACTGGTAAAGTCGGTATTGCACTCAGCGCAGGTTTTGCCCTCCAAGAAGGCAAAGAAAACGGGTCGTTTGTAGGATGTAAATGGAGGCTGTTCACGATGATGTGTGCGGATCTTAGGTGGCGGTATCAGCAGCGAGTTATTGAGCAGCATACGCACAGGTTTATTTGTCTTTGTCATGCTAATATGATGTAACACCGTGTGCTGTTTCAAATCTCCCTTCTCCAAGAAGCTCAGCGAGCATTTCTGACAACGAAGCGATAGATCTCGCTGGTTCACATGCTCGTCCAGATGCATAAAGTAGTGCTCAATACGCAACTGATTAATTTTCCCCTTGTGGGTGAAGTAAAATATCTAAATAGAAACATTGATTAAATGATAAATGATTATGCATATAAGACTTGTGACTCACATCAAGACAGTAGGGGCACTGTAAGAAGTTTTGATTCTTGTGATCATCGTAGAAATGGCGAACTAGGTCCCGATGTGAGGAGGAACGGTATCCGCAGGCTTGACACCAATATGGCAGTTCCAAAGTGCTGTGGACCTTCTGCAAATGAGCGGTAAGCAAATGCAGCGAATTGTGTCGCTGCTGGCAGATCAGGCAATAATACGATGGAGAGCCATCCGTCTTTGTCTCGGTGGGATGCATAATTTGGTTGTGCTTGGCCAGTACAGATTCGGTTGCATGCTTTTCCAGGCAGAACAGACATTGAAATTGATGTTGCTTGCCCTCTGGCGAGATGTGTGACACCAAATGTGTTTGGAGCTTTTCGTTTGAGTCATACGTATCGGGGCTTAGGCAAATCGGACACTCAACTGTTCTGGTTAGGTCCGCTGGATTGGAACGTGGAGAGCTGTACGGGAAGTGCTCGTAGAAATCATCCGTACCATCGCTAATTCCATAGTAAAGTTCTTCTAGACCCTTGAGTTCATCCTCTTCTTTCTTGATAACAACAGGAACCTTCTCCTCCTTGGTCTCCTTAGCCTTCTTAATCTGTGTCTTCACTGGTGGCACAACGGGTACCATTGTCTTGCTTGGTGCTGTTTTCATAATCAACTTAGAGCTACTCGAGCTTGTCTTGTTAGCACTTTTAGGACCTGCTGCTGGCGGAGGTGTGCTGACAGTACCACGGCGTTTGCTGCCAGCAGGTAGTATATCCTTTTCACGTTCCTTTTCTTTTTTCACTTTGGTGCTATATTCCTTGGATGTACTCAAATAGTCCGAATCATTAATTGCTGAAAATGAGCAGAAATTGATATTGAATTTGAAAAGATCTTCAAGTATTAGCTTTGCTTCGATTACAGATCACAACATTGCGATCCAGGTATAATCTACTTTTGGCTAGGCAACATTTTATGAATAGATACCCATTATATTCACATGCTAAAATCTTATTAATGCCTTTAACGTAGTATCACTCCAAAAATCATAATGTATGCAAATAAAAAAGTACCAGTTTTACATAGTTTTATATTAAGTTTCAGTTTTATCATCTTCTTTTATTTAATTTGGGGTTGTTTTTAGAACAAGTTAACACATTTGAAGAATGCCAAAAGTAAAATTATATGTAACTCAGTTTTTAAATGCTGACTCATTAAAATATATCACGAATAAAATTAAATTGGTATAGTGAAAAAAAAATTAATTGGTTTTTCATTAACATTCGATGTTGATGTTAAAGTTGTTGTATTAAAAGGATTTAATAGACGTGTGACGTGCATATTGGTAAAGGCGTTCAAAAGTACATTTGCTTTGGAGTGACAAAACGTACAGGCATTACAATATAATTCGGGTTTGGCATTTCTTACAGCTGCTGTTGCCCTATGACTAAATTAGACTATTAAGACTAATCACGGCCTACATACTAAATAGCGATGATTTACTAACGTTTCTTGAGGCGTTTAGGAGCGGCATTTGCTGGTGTCTCCTTGTAGTTTGGTGGCAGTACGCTCCAGTCTTTAAACGGATTTGTTGCGACCTACAAGTTTGAGATACATTTATAAATAAAGGAATATATTTATTTATAAGCTATATATAGTTGATACTCACCTGATACAGGCGCTGCGTGATGGTCTCATTAGTGGTCACCCGCGTCTGTTCGGCAATGTGTATGATGATATTGTTGAAGGCTTGCAGTGCATACGTTCCAAAAGATTCGCGCCAAACCAGTTCGTCGAGGAATTGCTGAATCATTTGGCGTGAAAGCAATGACAACGTATTCTGGAACATGCGTGGTACAATGCGACGAAGATACTCCATTACCGCTGAGTTATTATGCTTCGCTGCGTTATCAGTGGCTGCAGCCTGCACAATGTTTTTAAAGCCCATGCTGAAGAGCGTGATCTTATCCACTGTCAAATCTATGCAAATTGTGCTGTCCTTGTGCACCCAGCGTGAAAGCGGCTCCAATATGGCCTAATATTACAAATAAAAACCCAATTTAATAGAATTTCTATCAACAATAATATCAGTAATAGTATAAGCATACCTGAAAACGCTTCTTGTAATTGCGATCGCCATCGGTAATAGGTTCTACGGCACGAAGCCGTATGGACTTGTCCGCATAATCGTAAACACCAAGCACTTCCACTTTCACCTGTCGCTGTGCTCCATCCTGAGAAGTGGTGCCCAACGAGATTACGCCTACCTGATTGCAGGTAAATAAATAAATAAAACACTTCATTTTAACTAAATAGAAAACATCACCTCTACAAACTTTCCGGGGCCACCAAGCTTTTTGCACTTCTGATGAACTGCTAAGGTGCAAATAGCTCTTAGCCAGGTGTAGATGCCTTTAATGTACACACTGTCCACTTTAACCCACTGTACTACATTTTGAATGCTGGTCTGGCAAGCCCAGTGGTATATGAGCTTCAATAAAAACGTCGGCGGATGCTGGGCTCCCTCAAATATGGAATTATTAAAAACTGACACGAATCGGTATGGACAACACTCGCTAATCCACACATAGCCACCAGTGTATGGAAACTTGCTGATATCGGAATAGACGCCTAAAAGCAGGAATACAAACAATCTAAAGTTAAAAGATGCAATTGACACATTTAAATATAAATTTATCTGTAATTTCAATGTAATTCTGAATGGTTGCGTTGTGTCTATAATATTGACATTAAGCAAAGGAAGCAAGTCAAGGGTCCTTACAGCAGATTCATTAAATTATAGTAAAGCTTACCCAGCTTCAGCTCGTTGTTGCGATGATTGATGCAGTGCTGCTGAGCACGTAAGAGACCCTCCTGTAGCAACCACTCACAGAACTTGTTGGGTGTCAGCATTAACACCAGCTTAACCTTGGAATCTAGTTTGCTTCGCGTAGCCGCCATGTCTTTGATCTTAAGGAATGGCTTAGCGAGCACAACCAATGACGGATATGTTTTGCCCTGCATTTTTGTATCCTTTCCATCCTTGGAATCTTTTCCATCCTTACCGCTACTATCATCATTGCTGCCTACGACCAGACCACCTACAGAGTTGACCTCCGCTGGACGGAAGTTTTTAGGCGGAACTTCGCCACCTAATGATTTTCCACTGGACCCCGAACTCTTCCCACTCTTTGGTTGAGGAGATGCCTTGCCGCTCGGAGATGCAGCAGCTGCTGCCAAAGCCGATTTCCTGCCCGCCTTTGGTGTGCCCACGGTTGGAGCAGTTGCAGCTACCGCCTTTTTTCCAACTGAAAGAGCCAGACGCTTGGCTAGCGGTACATCGTCGTCTCCCTCATCTGATGATTCCAAATATGCGATGTTTGAGACACTCCGTGGTCGGCCACGGCCACGCCCAGTGCCCCCGCTGCCGGTAGAGGGAGCCGGCAGCGGCGGATCTACAGACTTTGGCGGCTTCTTCGGTAACGTGGCTTCTTTTAACTCCTGCAGCACTTTGCCTTTAAAGGAGTATGCCTGGAACACTTGCCCATTAAAAAGCTCCTTTCCCTCGTTTGCATTGACGGCCGTTTTAAGCGCATTTTTCACTGCATTGTGCTCGTTCGTGATTTTCTCGTAGTAAGCCAACTGCGCTGGAGATAGCTCTTCTACCCAGATCTCCATATCGAGTGATATATCACTTCTAGTAACGCGCGTCATTTTTCCGCACGCACTTGGCTATGTTTTTCAGCTTTATTTAGTTAAAAGTTTACTTGAATCTTAAATGATTATTTATTTTTCTCGCCGAGGCTGTACCGTGGATGTACCTGCGTGTTCAGTGTGACCAACATGACAATAGGCCGAAAATCAGGAAAAATATACCAGAATATATTGACTTTGATTGCAGTAGAGTGACCATACCATCAAATATAAATCAACATATGCACATCACTTTATGGCGCTTTTAGAATGTTTACAGAGTATAACAACGTCCAACTACACAAAGTCGATGGCGGAGTGGTGCGTTATTGGTCCGTATGCAATTGGGATACGAAAGCCACGGTTCAACTTCCCTCCTCTCCATCGTCCATCACTATTTGCTAGTTTTGTATTTTTTAAATGCTCATAAATTTGAATTGTAATAAATATTTCAATATTTGGATTTGTTTCGAAAAAAAATGTTCATTGAAATTTAAGATAACAAATATTTATAGATTTACAATAACAAAATTGTATATGTATAAGTACAGATAAAATTGACCCGAAGGAAACTTTCAATTTGTCTTTGCCTGACTGATATCAATTGAGTATACAACATAATTTACAATCATTCTACAAACTAAATACCTGAGTATATAAAACTACATATAAAAATAATACGGAAACTCATGCTAGAAATCATGCGCCGATTATGGCATACTTATGACGTGAGTCTTGTTTATTTTTGTAAATTAAGCATTTACGATGTCTTTAAGAACTGTATCATAAAGTATTTCCTTGATATTCAGACCCCACAGGAAGTCCAAATGATTCCACTTCTTCTCAGGCAAACGATATGCACGTTTCAGAGAAGCGGGGTTCATGGTGTAACGAAGAGTATCAACATCAATTAGACTGGCAAAATAGTCATTATCGCTGTAGTAAAGATATACTGGAACGTCTATTCCCTCCACGTCGTAATCTGGAGGATTCTTGCTTCCATATTCCTTTTTATTTCTTGATGAGCCATAATCGAATTGACGGAAATCACCAGAATTATATTCTTGCAGATAGTGGAACATTTGATTGATTGAGCAGCCAGCAGGAGTAGTGGCCATTATTTCGGGAATCAATGTGGTGTTTATGTATGGAGAATCCCAGCCTCCCATTAGGAAAAGTACATTTGTGCACATCACTTGTGAGATCGAATGATCTCTGCATAACAGTGAGCCCATTAGCTCCATTGCCCTTGAACTTGGCAGAAATTCGGCACTGCCGAATAGCTCGATTAACGCATTTGGCTGTCCAAAAAGTGGGCCTGCAACCTTGGCCAGTGGACTCTCCATGTGTCCCATCCAGGCAACCGGGGCCAGCAAATGCGCAGAGCGAATACGACTCTTGAATCTCTTAATCATGGAATTAAGTACAAAGAATGATGTCGTCCCCTGAGAGTGGCCGACATACTGCAATTTTTCTTCTCCCGTAAAGTACAAAACGTAATCCATCATTGCTGGTAAATCGTAGATACCAATGTCATGCCATTCAAAGTTCCAGAATGGCTGAAACAGCGGGGACTTGGAGGCATGTCTCCTGGAGTAAGTATTACCGCGTGCATTACCCATCCAGACATCGTAACCAGCGTCGGACAGAATAAATGCCAAGCCATTATCTGGGCCGCTCAAAACCCAATCTGATGAGGAGCAAAGCAACCCGTGCATAAGGAATATAACAGGTCTCTTTCCATTATTACCAGTGTGCTTGGAATAGGGAATACGATGCATAGTAAGAATATAACCATCAGACGTTTGCACTTGATGTTCCTCAATGGCATAACCAAACTTATTTACTAGAGACACCTAAGGTATAAAATAACAAATAATAAATATATAAATAGACTAAACACTCATTCATTATTCTTGATTATTACCGTCGTCACTGAACTACTTCGGTCGACACCGGAGGGCAAAGCCATGGCTATGCAAGCCAAAAATAGTTGCGCTGCTAGAAATCGAAAGAGCCACATTTTAAACAGAACTTTATTGTCCACTACAATTAAATTGCGAAGTTTCCATTCATTTATATACCCCACATGGTCCTTTATCGATCAATATATAATACTTAAGCTTCAATCAAATCTGTTGATAAGTTGTCGCAGATTAAAATATCTGATTTATTGCAATCAAAATTGATAGATTTGTAGGAAAAACCTCTTTACCATGTCTGTTCGTCAGGTGATAAGACTTTGCGCTACGGAATTTGTTTTTTATTTTCGGTGAATGAGTTTCTGTTTCAAATAAAAAACGATCATTTTTGGCGTTGCCATATTGGTAAAAATAACTAAATAGAACAATCGTCAAAATAGGGTAATTTCTACTGTTATTAGCAGTCAATAAATTGTGACTAAATGTTAAGTAACATTTCGTTTAATGCAAATAACATTTCGTATACAGCGCCTCTGAGCGGCGGCTGTCAGAAATAAATAAAACATTAATTAAAAATTATATTTGTGCCTCACCGAGAAATAATGCGCGATAGACGAGAGCGTGACAGAGAGCGTGATAGGGATCGCGACAGAGATCGGGATCGGGATCGTAACCGTGACAGAGATAGAGATCGAGAAAGGGAACGTGAACGCGAACGCCACTGTTCCAAATCCAAATCTCCCTTGCGCAGCAGCAGGAATAGATCTAAGTCAAAAAAGAAAAAGTCGAAGAAATCAAAAAAATATCGACATAGCCGCAGTAGCAGCCGTAGTTCATCGCGTAGCACAACACCGAAGAGTTCGCGCAGTAGCTCAAGAAGCCGGCAAAGCAAAAGTCGGGACTACGATACTCGAAAATCTAAGTCCAGATCGGAATCGCAGCGCACAGCGAGAGCTCCCAGTTCTGAGACCACTTCCCGGCAGTCAACATCAACTGTGCCAACATCGTCTATTAAAGCTATAGATTTGCTGGATGCCAAAGTGCAAAAGGCATTAGAAACTATTGATGAGGATGCGTTTAAGCCTTCTACATTCTTTAGCACACGTGACAACGATACTTCAGAGACGGACAAAGTAATTATTGATTTAAATAAAGAAACAGTGACCATACCTAAGCCCGTCGAAGTCCAACCCCCAAAGGAAGATGATATATTTCATCCAAATGTGAGTTACAACTTTGGTTTTCTTTGTGTGATTTATTTTAACAAATGTTTGTTCTTGCAGTTTTTGGGCGATTCTGAACTGAAAGCAGAGAAGTGGCTGCGCAAGCTTTACAATTATCGACGAAAGTACATTTAGCAATTGCAGACCACTTTCTATTTAAGAATAATAAACCTTAAAAGCATATATATGCAACCGCATGTCTAAAAAATATCACTGCCTGTCTTGCGAGCTCGGAGCAATGCTTCCTGCGGCGTTAATTGCTCATTGAAAGAGGGTTCTTTTGGGCTACCATCGGCTTGTAGCTTGCCATCTTTGAAATCCTCTATAATCTTCTGTGAATAGACGGCATTGAATAGATCCAGACTGGTAAACTCGGATTGTACGACTTCTGGCGCCTTGTACGACACATATGGCTTCAATTTGCACCCGGTTAGATCTGGAACTATGATGTCGGGAATTTTCTCTGGAATCTCCACAAATTGACCATTAACTGTGATGCCTGTGTCTCGCACGCCTCTTTTGTGCACAGCCACCGGAGGACTGGCTAGCGTTCGCTGTGCTTCCTTTACCACACGTGTTCCTCGCTTCCCGTATACGTTGAATTTACGAAAGTTGCGCTTTCCAGCCATTTGTGCTGTTGTGCTGATGCCGCGCTGTTGACACTTTAGTGCCAAGGGCAAAACCTTAACACAATTTTGCATTATTTTCCCTGTTTGTAAGGCGCTTGTTAAATAACAACTTTACAAATTAGCAGGTTTAGCGAACAGCTGTTGTGATTAATGATGCCAGTCTGCTTTCAGAATCTCGAAAATATAATGTGGCAGCGCTAAAACTAGCTGAGTATCGATACCTACTCAACTGTACGAGCCTATTGTGAAATAAAATCCAAACAAATCAAGCTTTCATGCATTTCGTATTAGTAGAAATTTAGTTGTGCCTGTATTTAAGTAAAAGCTGACGTTATTTAAGTTCAGTATAATTTCTTATCCGGACAATAAACATATCGGAGATCAACGTAATAAAAAAAGAAACAATGGCAGGTGAGTCAAGCAATAAATAACACTTCAAGTCAAATAAAATAAACTGTTTTGCAGTAAATACAGCAACTTATGACGAAGAATTTGAGGGATATTTGCATAAAATATTCTACATTAAGCAACATGCAGAAGAAACTAAATGTGATCCCTCCATTGTTGAGTATTTCGGAGTTTTAAGCCTCACTGACGTGCGTGCTCCTGACCGCAAATTGTGGTATATTTATTATTGTAAACAGTCTGATATTGACGACACTCTGGACCGTATTTTTCAAAAATATGGCAAAAAGAATTTGTGTGAAATATTTAGGAAACCCATTTTTAGCGGTGTTTCGTTGCGCACGCGAGTTAAAAAGAATTTTTCCGAATTGAAGTGGTATGTGAAAGGCAATCTGCTCGAAGCACCACCAAAGAGCCATTACAACGATGAGCGTATGGCAAAAACCATCTCTGACTTGTATTTCGATGAACGGAAAATGCTTTATAATTATATTTGTATGAAACATAATGCGTACAGCAAGTACTGCAAATAGATGTAAAGGCTATGTACAATACTTAAAACTCTGTGATTCAAATAAACTCTAACATAAATTATAAATGTCTATATTCTAAAGCTTTCAAATATGGCAAGAAACTTTTGATATGTCTAAGCTTTTCTTCCAATATAATGTTAAACTGATCTTAGTAATAACTTGACTTGAAATAATTTTAATAATTTCATTAAAGATATTTATAAAATGAAAAATTGTTCCAGTTCTAATTCGTACCAAGTTTTTTTTTCCAGGTATATTGATGGGCCTAAGTACTTTTTGAAAGATGAGTACACTAAAAGGAAAGCCATTACATCGCTAAATGTCATTAATACTCTTAATACCCGTACATAAATATTCGTACTTCAGTTGAATTTGAACTGTCATCAGGAATCCCATATTTCATTTTGATTTCAATCAGAATTCATCAAAACTTGTACAAATGTAAGCAAAATAAAGTAAAATTATAAGGCTTTAAGCTTCTAGCCTAAGCAATAATGGGTATATTTTCATTGAAGGTCGGACATCGGACATTGGAGATATGGCAGGAATCGCAATTATAACACCAAGTTCAGTCCGCAGCATCGACGTCGTGTGCGATCCGACTCCCCGCCGGTACGGCGATATAGGAATCGCATGTCAAGAGAATTAAACCGACCGCAACGCGTAAGTGGCGTCAACTTAGCATAATGCATACATATTATAGTTTTAATGCTATTACAGTGTCATCAATCGAGTCGCTGCATAGGAGTATTTGGCATGAGTCCTAACACCACGCAGGACACAATGTACGACCTGTTTAGCAAATTTGGACCAATCGAACGCATTCAAATGGTCAATTTCACTCACGTAAGTTGATTTCAAGAATTTCTAAAATTGATTTAACTTGAGCTTTACATTGCAGACTCATATTTCGCGTGGCTTTTGTTTTATTTACTTTGACAATCTGTACGATGCTTGCATTGCAAAGGATGCCTGTTCCGACATGAGGGTGGATGGTCGTTACATACGTGTTGATTATGCTATTTCCCAGCGTGCATTCACACCCACTCCTGGAGTGTACAAAGGACGTCCTTCGCGGTTTGTATTATAAAAATTGTATAATTGTCCAAAGTTTTAATTATATAATTTAGGCCTCGTAATAGTGCCTCACGGGTTCGAGTACGTGAAGTATCACGGAAATATGAAAACTATTCGTCATCAGCAAGACTTTTATATTCAAGTCGCCAAAATAAATATAGGAAGTCTTTTTAGGATAATAACGTAGTCCATAATTTGATTATTATTGATATTCAATTTTTTATTTATATTGAAAAATAATAAATATTAATTGACTTGATCATATTCGTGTAGACTTTAAAATATTTAAAACCATCTTCATTAGCTCCGCTTAACGAAACCCGATAACAGTCAAAAGCAATCGATAATTAGAGAATCTAAGAATATCGATGTCATTTAGTTTGCAGCTCTAAATAGTTTTACATGTTTTACTTTTTGACAGGGATTTGAAGCATAAAAATTAAAATAAAGAACAAACCAAGTACTCTAATTACTTGCAATAATTTCTTCGTATAACATGGTGCGTATACAAAGAAATATCAACAAATTATGTCTAGTTTGAGGTGTTGAAATATAAGTTTTTTGCCCTTTTGCACACATGTACATATGTATAATTAGTCCACAGGGATTTCCAGCACGAGGCCCAAGGATTATTTACATTTACAGCGCATTGATAAGCACAAATGCAGTAACAGGTATATATAATGTTGATATCGTAACACGTAACACATTAAATATTTTTGACCTCTTGTAGTTCTGCCGCTTCGGTCTCTTCTTCGGCTTCGTCCTCTGAGAGTTTTCGTTCCCGTCAACGCGGTCGGTGAGTATCGAATTCGGAAGTATCGAGTAAAGATAATAAGACATCTCAGAAGGCTAAATATTTCGGACTTTAGTGAACTGTCATTAAGACTCCATCATTTGGTTTAGATTTTCAAGCGAGCAGGTTCTATTTCTCCGGTTTTGTCAAAAATATTACCTAGAAAAAATGTAAGAGAAAGTGAAGTAAATGTTTGTTTTTGTTCTTGCAGTGTGGAAACGGCATACTATTAATTGAAGAGCAAGCAAATTTGTTTCTGAAATGCTGTTTTAAATAATATGTTATGTTATGTTATAATATGTTGTTAAACCAATACCTTTGGGTCTCAGTTCAATTCAATTTATCAAGTACCAAATATCCGAAACACAAAAACCCGAAACACACAATCAAGAAGCAAAACCAGCAAATCAACTGAAATCTTACCTATTCCCATTCAAGGTCGGACGTAGAGGTCTATGACGGCCGTCACCACGATTACAAGTCAAAATCTAGTTCGCAATATCATCGCCGTTCGCGTTCAGGCTCAGAGTCACCTGAGGCTCGCCATTATTCAGGCCGCACGTCGCGAGATCGCCAGCGTATGCGTCAAGCACGCGTAAGTAAGACAATTACATCAAAATATAACGTAATATATGGTTTATATCTTACAGGATCATCCGCAGGCCAGCCGCTGCATTGGAGTGTTCGGTTTGAACACTAATACCACACAACAGAAAGTCCGTGAATTGTTCAACAAATTTGGTCCTATTGAACGCATTCAAATGGTCATCGATGCTCATGTAAGTTCATAAGATTGAACCCAGCGATCTGCCATAGATTTGCCAGTATGTAACTTGATCTTTAGTTTGTGGCAAGTTGCGTGCATGGCACTTGGCTATATAATATTAAAATGCAGCAATATTGAGTGTTTGTTATAAAAGAAACTAGCAATGCACTAAAGGCTTGGTGCAACAAATATAAATGTACAGATGTTGTGCAAATGCACGTGGCACTATGTATTTTTAGCTGTAAAGACTTTTTATCTATGTGATATTATTGATTCACCTCTGGATTATGCTTGCAGACGCATCGTTCGCGCGGTTTTTGCTTTATTTACTTTGAGAATCTCGGAGATGCCCGTGTAGCCAAGGATGCCTGTACAGGAATGGAAGTGGATGGTCGTCGCATACGCGTGGATTACTCTATAACTCAGCGTGCTCACACGCCCACTCCTGGCGTCTACATGGGACGCCCTTCGCGGCCACCAGGAAGACGCTCCCGCGACCGTGAATATACAAGTAGAGATGGTTCACGTTCACGTCGCCGTCATCGGGACGACTCCTCATCATTATCTCCATACGATCGACGTAAATATCGCAGTCGCAATCACTATGAACGTAGTCGCAGTCGGAGTTATTCTCGTTCGCGTTCACCACGTAAGCGTAAGTATTTACATTTGAAATTCCGATGATATTTACATTTCTTTTTCATTCCTCATCAGCCCGCATACCATCACGCTATTAGGACGCTGCTGTATGAGAACCCCAATTGTAAACAAAAGCAAATGTCACAGAACGAGGGTATAGACTGAATTATTACTTTGTTTTATAATCCTTGGCATAATCCATTTGGCAGCGCCATTAGAATTCCCATTATATAATTTTGATCACCTTTATTCATAATACTTAGTTGATAGCTGACCATTTTTGTTTTTGTTGCATTACCGTACGTTTTGTAAAATGTAGTGTACCCACCAAGAAAGCATCTGTGTAGATTACGCGTGTCATCCTTCCTCCGAGGCACGTAATACACTTTGTGATATGTATTTTAAAAGAAACAGCGTAATCGATAACAATAAACTAACAAAACTAACCCAGTTGTACGTTTTAGTGTAAATAAAATAACATCTTAAATGTGCTTAGCGTGCAATATTTATGTAAGTGTTGTGGCTTAGCACAACAAGCGATTATGCAAATGAAGTGTAAATATGCATCTAACTATGTATGTACACTATGCAATGTTAATAATAATACAAAGTAATTACAGAGTAACAGTAATATCTAAAATAAATGGAACTGCATTTCAGACAAATTCATTAAATGCTACATTACGCTTATACACAGTTATTTCTTTATTTTAACATTTTATGTAAAATTGTCTCCGTTTTTACACATTTGCTGGCTTCTTTAAAATTGTAGATTAGTTAGAAATTTTACTTATGATAATGGTTTTTTGCTGGAAAGAGTGGGTATTAATGACATCAGCTAATATTGTACGTGAATAACTTTCATGTTTTAATTGGGATTGACACCTGCTGTCGTCGATGAAGATGTTGACGCTACTGCTGACGTGGGTACAGAACCTGTAGCCTGTGCTGCTCGTGAAGCCTTGTAAGCAAGCTCCAGGCTTTGCTGAATAACTTGCATATCCCCCTCGATACTACGTGCCCAGTTTTCAACATCCCCAAGTTCCTTTAGAGCGCTACTAAAGTTGTCAATCAATTGTAGCCATTGGTGCGTCTGCTTGGCAAAGTTGGTGGCGCCCACATGCAGTTGCTTGGCTTCTGCATCTAAACGTTTTTGATTTAAATATGCTTGTGCCACACTAAAGGTTTGAATTTTTATTATAAAGACACCATTTACGTCAATTGCGATTTACCCCACATTCAGATGATCTACCAGCGACTGGGTTAATTCGTTAGAGGTTTCAATAGCTTCTTTACGACGAACTTCTTGTTCCTGTTTACGCTTTGATTGCTTCGCATGATGTTCTTTTACCATGGATGTCAACATACTGCTCACTTAATCTGAAAAAATATTGCAAACAAATTTGTTGTGTGCCAGCTGATAGATACGACTAGAGTAAGCTAGGGATGAAAGTCACAAGGAAAATATCGATATTATGACGATAATATGCTGAAGGCAATTCCATGTCGATTTCTAATATCGATATTGCGTTAAAGAATCGATACCCATTCCTTGATATATATTATTATTTGGTCTGCAAGCATCCCATTTTTATTTAAAAAATTTATATTCATATGCAATTAACATATTTTCGTTAACAGTTCAAAAGCTCCAGTGCCGTTACGTACAGGCAGCCCAACCATAAGGCGACTTGATGGTGAATTTAATTCATCGGGACGTCCAAAACCAGCTGCGTTACGCAAAAACTGCAAACTAGATTCAAAGGACATTTGCTGCAATGGGGAAGAAGAATGCTCCATGCCCTTGCGTGAAAGTGGCTGGAAGGTGCCATCAAAGGTCATGTAGTCAGCAATTAGTGATAAATGACGTCGATCTACGGTAATGCCATAAACCTTGAACACATTGCTCACTTCCTTGACAATGACTTGAGTGGCAGCTTCGATGCCATAGGTTTTGGCTATGGCGTGTATATCGTTCGAGTACAAACGATTTAGATCCAAGATCTTGTTGTGCTGGAACATTTCACCAATATTAATGCCATCTGTTTTCAGTAGCTGTTCATCGTCATTGCCCTTGTAGATGATTGCGCGTTTAATGTGTGGCACTTGGTGCACAATGCTCTTGGCTGCCAATTCCCGTATGATGGATGTTAGATCTGGTTTCTGGTAGCGCACGCTCAAATTCAATGTAACCCTGCACCATAGGTGATTTTCCTTGTCGTAGGTGTAATCTTGAACCATTTGGTTGCTAAGTAGCTTTTCCACCGATTTGTCATCAAGTTCGGTATTCTCATCGATTGCCTGTTCATTGCCATCTGCGTCCTCATCTTCGCCTTCATCTTCATCATCTACAAATGGAATTATTTATTTTTCTGGGTTTTAAATTGATATACAGACTTACCATTGGCATCTATAATTTCTTCAGCATCATCCGGGTCGTCATAATCCTTTTCATCGGTTTTGCGTTGCTTTAACTTAATGCCAGTTGCATCGTCGTCACCCTATTACAGATGTATTGATAGTATATTTTCCAATGTTAAATTAAATATATTTAACTTACACCCTCATCTGAAGAGTCATCATCATTGTCTACCGCCCTTGAAGCACCTACATCATCAGCCGCATCCAAATCGTGATCATTATCTTCATCTTGCTTGTTGCCTCCCTCCCTTTTCTCGTCCACCACAACACTATAGATTTATATAAGATAAGTACTAAGCTTGGCCAATTTAAATCTTTTACTTACATTTTGGATGTCTTCTTGGCATTGGATACCTTTAGTATAGCGCGTATAAGTTGCTTGAAGTAGGTCTGATGCATGTATTTGATAATGCGCTTGGGCCGCACACCAAAGTCCTCCTTATAGATATCGCGCGGCAGGAATTTAAAGAGCAAGTCATAGACGTATGCGCGTTCAGGCTCCAGCGTCAAGCTGGTACTGACGTGGACAGCTATGTAAAGAAAAGACAGCTATTATATCAAATCAGTTCGCTTTCTATAAAACTCACATTCCAGTAGACTGGCAAGGGTCACACAATTCAAAGAAATGCGTAGCTTCTCTGCATTGTGCTGCTGTCCAGGATTGATAGGTATGTCCATCGATGGTGTCTTGATGTTTGAAGACGCCAACATCAGTATTTCGCGAAGACGTGGTATACCCAGAGTGACGTTCATTTCACCACGACCCGCAAAATGGAAGGTGTTCAGTGTCATCTGAGTGGACGGTTCACCAATCGACTGGGCGGCAATGAGACCAACTGGTTCGCCCGGTGAGGCCAATGCCTTGATGCTTTTCATGTGCATTATGTCAGAAATGATTTCTTTCTGCGCAGGTTGCTTGCGCGTGTAATCTTCGATTAGTTGCCGTGTGCGTTCTGAGACTGAGCCGTAGTAAACATCTTGTTTGTAAACGGCCACGGATGGATCAGGGCAGCGTGCATATTTTTTGCGGTACAGTGCTTTATCCTCGGCATCTGCCTTCTTCCACAGCTTAAGAAGCCCCTCGTCGAATCGTCGGCGTCCTGTCTTGGCATTAATTTCATTCGGTCGATGCACTTCTACCTCGTTGCGCAATTCCTCTGAAAAGTGGGTAAACGCAGCACGCAACTTAGCTGGTCGCTTCTTTTGCCAGCTACGTATGTGCTTCTCATGGCGTTGTACCTTTGCAAGGCACTCCTCATCTTTCATAAGTTGAAGCTGGCTAGGCCGCAGTACAGCCTTTGCGTTTTGTGCGAGGAAATCAGCACAGAATTTTCCATTAAAGAACTTCGATTTAAGAATGTCCATACCATCTTCGCCATATAGGAACTGAACCACACTGTTGTCACTATCACGCACTGTCAGATCATAATGCACACTCAATCCCTCCAAATGTTTGATGAGACATCGTTGTAAATAACCAGAACGAGATGTCTTTACAGCAGTATCGATGAGACCCTGTAATAAAATATAATAATTATAATTATTTACCGACCATCGATATGCATTTTCTAAACGTACTTCACGACCTGCCATGCAGTGAAAGAAAAAGTCCTGCGGTTGTATGCCTGTCATGAAACGTCCATCAATAAACCCTCCAGATTTGGGCGATGTCTCAAAAGATGTGAAACTGGGCAGAGATTTCCCAGATATCATCAACGGTGGACGCTTGCCTTCCAGCTCAATTTGCCCTAGAAGGCAGGAGATTTGCATGGTATTGACCATAGAGCCCTTTGCGCCAGATAAAACCATAAGCTGCAGATTGTTCGAAGGAAATTTGCTAATCAACCCACCAGGCAGACATGTTCTATGGATGAGGGATGATGTTAATAAATTATAAACTCTTTGAACACAAATTAAACACACTTGTTAATGTCGTTGGTGTACCCGTCCAGCAGCGATTTGTATTTACGATCAAGAAGCACACGAAACTTGGTATCCTTGACATAAGCAGCCTCCATTTGCTCGGTCAATTCGTCGTGGGGTGGCACATCATCCAGTTCAAGTGCAGCAGCGACAGCACTGTTACCAACATCGCGACACTCATTTATGATGTTCTGACGCTTACGATCCGCCTCACCGGTAACTAAAATATCTTTCACGCCCAACGTAAAGCCCTCCAGTTGCAGGAAAAATGTAAACACCTTGGTGAAAGCGGTAAGCAGGCGGGTGGATACATCACCCCCGTACAGCTCGTACATACAGTGGATGAGGCCGAAGGTGGTGGCTCCATATTGTTGCTTATCTAGCACACCCACCAGAAGCTCGCCCTTGCGTATTTGTACCTGACTCTCGCTCAATTCTTGCTCCAAAGGAGTAGAACCGCACAGTGGGGTACGTGCCTTGGCCACGTTCCAATTCTGTAATAAGTTATCAACATTAGGACATAAAATTGAATGGAATACCTTCGTTTACCTTGCCGCCAATTTTGGCAAACGAATCCAAATTGATGCACTCATAGCCCTCTGGTATCAAATTGATGATAATGGTGGACAACACTTGCTTACCAGACCACAATGTTGCAGGTTTTATTATTGCCGGTGGCAGCAGTTTCACATCGCCTTTGAGATGGGAAAGTCCTTGGAAAACTAGTTGCTGATAGTCCTCACGATTGAAGAAGCGACCACGAATAGACAGTTTGACGCCGGAAATGACATGATCTTGTATAAGGCCTCCCAGCGGTGTACCGTCTTTGGGCACTAGATAATTGCTGGCAACGTTTACCAAATTGTAGGCCTCAGAGCGGGCGACCTCGCTTTGGGGATAATGCGCATTCATTTCGTCACCATCGAAATCAGCATTGTATGCCTTGCAGTTGGAGTAGTGCAGCCGAAAAGTTTTCTCACCATGTAAAATGCGTGCCTTGTGCGCCATTATTGAGGGCTTATGCAGCGACGGCTGACGGTTTAGTAGGAGCACATCACCGTTGAGGACATGACGATGCACAATTTTGATACCATCCTTGGGATTGGTTAACAACAACTTCGCCATGCTGGCTCGCTTGGCCGCATTATCGGCGGGTATATAGGTCGTTAATCCTTTGCTGTCTTGAATGTAGTTTGCACCGGGATGTATGTCCGGTCCATTCATGACCATTTTACGTAACTCGATGACATTCCATTCAGTCACGGGCACAGGATAGGAGAGTTTGCGTGCAAATATGTCGGGTATACCAATTTCATCTACATTGATATTGGGATCGGGTGTGATAAACAGTTCGCGCCGCGTAATTTACACGTTTGCCCATCATATGTTTACGTATTAGACCCTCCTTTTTCTCGAGCACCTGCTTCAGACCTTCGGCAGATTTGATGTCGCGTGACATGTTCACATCGAGCAGCACATCCACGGAGCTCTGCAGTGACAACCAGGCATTGTAGAGCTTCTCGTGACTGTTGGCACCGCGCATATTTTGGTAGGCGGCTTTTGCCTGTTCGCTCAGTTTTTCTTGTTGTCCCTTCATAAACTTGAGCACAACATTAAGCACATGGTTATTCTCTATGATGTTCACATAGATATCGGTCTGCGGATTACCCTTCATCATGTCGTTAATGACGTTCATTGGTCGCGCACGCGGCGGTGTTACTGGAATCGAATCCATAAAGAACATATCCACTGGCGAGGTGTCGCTGTTGCAGCTTGATGCGTTGTTAAGGCTCAACACAGGGAGCAAAAGCTTAAGGAGCTCTGGATAGTTTTCGTAGATCTTTCGCAAATAGCGCCTGCACTCGTCCGCAAATATAACCTTGTTCTGACCGCTGCCGTCGGACACATCGCCCAGCCTGACAGAAACCATATTAAGATTAGTATTAAATATCAAATGTAAAGTAATGCGGATTATATTGAAAGACTCACCTTTCTTTCATGTCGGCAATGGTCACATAATAAACAAGACGACGATGCAAGTAGCGCACAAAGCGCATGGACTTGTTACAGTGGCGACACTTCTTGCTGGATCCACGCTGTAATGCCGCATGCGTAATAGCTGTGCGTAGAGAGCAGCTTGTTTTGGTCACGTTAGTGGCATTGCTTACGTTCTTGGCCAGCAGTTCGTTGACTGCAGCAATGCGTGGGTGTATGGCGTCGCCGTTATCCAGCTTGACCAGTTCCTCCGTAATTTGGCAAGCAATCTCGGATTTGAAGAGCTCCAGCTCTTGCGCCTCAATAATGTATCCCGCGTCAATCAGTCGCAGTTGCAACATTATTATTTCACTTTCGTGATCTGTTAATATTCAGAGAATGTTATATAATGAACAATATGTTTGCACTGAGTCATCACTTACCCTTAATTTGCAGCTTGAAGCAGTGTAGGCAGAATATACACAGTAAACGCTGCACCAGTTTGATGAAGAACGGATTGTAGACTAACGAGCCAAGCTCAATGTGACCCATGTGTCCGGGACAATCTTGCATTTTTAAACACGTTCCACAGGGATCCATGCATCGGCCATAGGAGCCCAGACGTATGTCGTAGAGGCCACCTGCAATTGGATGACCCAGTGCATCGAATGTGAGGCCAGTTATTATTTTCACAACACTGAGTTTCCGTATCTCCTCGGCGGTAAATACGGCGAACTCCAAGTCCGCGGGAAACATGTGTACATCCAGTGGCTTTCTCGAGCCCATTGTAAATTGATTTATTCTTTGATTTAGAGTAAATAAATTACTGCAGAGCAGCAAAAATCGCAGCACGTGTATTTAAAGAAAACTGCAAAACAATCGATAGATATGAAGAGTACGATATTAAGCCAATTGGTGTGAGATCTATCGTTATCGATATATATAAAAACAGGGTGGTTTTACATTACAAAATGCGCGATTCGTTTAATTGAATGCAAGTATCTGATAAGGAAAATTGTTTAATGTCCTTAATATTTAAACAATAGAGAGAAATTAAAAACATACAAATATACATACATATACGAAAGGTAAAACATATTAAACTTTGGTTATGCTTAAAACTTATCACAAGTCAACTGGTATTGCCAGTTCTTAAAAGCCATATTTTGCTCGTATTTGTTGCGGACATTGTCCAGGAGTTCAGCAACAGTTGTCTCATCTCCAGTTGTTGTTGCTCCATCAGCGCAGCCATCTCTTGCTCCAACTCCAATTCCGGTTCCTCGGGCAACGTTTGCAGCTTTGTTGCCCATTTGCTGCTCATCGTACGGCTGCAATTGTCTTGGACGTCGCACACGTTGCTTAACTGGTGCTGGCTCTCGATCTCGTTTCGCTGTTCGACCACCTTTGCGCCAGGACTCGACATTGGCGATGCCAGTGTCGGCGCCAAGTTTGGCGCTGCCTCCAAAGATGGTCGTCCAACGAAACCACTTGTGTCATAAGCTATAAGGAGGTTCCCTTGGCGATCTGTGTATAAGCGGCTGATCGCGGCGCAATAAATAAACACACAAGCCCAGACAGGCCAGAAGTAGACACACAAGGCCAAGCATCGCATAAAAGCCCTGACGATAGCGTGCCGCATCTGCATTAGCCTCCATCAGACGAACCCGCTGTCCCAAGGCACCGCCACTGCCCTTGCGTAACTGTGCATCCTGGGCCGAGGGCAATAGTACCTGCCAGAAGCCATAAACACGGCGCAGGTGATTGCCATAACCGGAATCCAACTGATTATTCGCCATGTATGAATTGGCATTGCCTTGTCGGTAGCTGTCATGACGATTAGTTCTGGACAAACTGTGATCTGTGCCGATCTCTGTCTGCTGTTTACCATTCAGCAACTGTTCAACAAGCGCTTCATCTACTCCCGATGAAACATCCAAGTTCTTGGCCATCTCTCCCAAACTGTAGATGAACGGTCGCTGCGGTGTGTACGGCAACCATGCGTCATAAATGCGTCCTGGCGTGGGATTGCCGCCTTTAACAAAGTTCGCAAAGGAGCCGCGAAATTTACGGCACATCTGTTCCTCCTCTGTGTTGAAGCGACGCCTTGCGATCTGTTGAAATAGACTGGGACCGAGAAGTAGTGGCAAATCGGCACTATGCGAGGCGCCTCCAAATAAATTCACCCTTCCACGCATATCCATGGCATGGGCATGCGATTGATCAAATACGTAGGCATAACTGATGCTACTGCTGCCATTGACCAGCTGCAGCAGTCGGAGAAACGGTGTCTCATATTGTGATTCGGAGAGCAGACGTTGCATGCCCCATAGCAGCTGACTAACCGATGAGTCCTCATTAAAATAACGCCATCGTATAGCCGCCAGTTGAGCGGCACTGGTGCTATCCTCCAGCTGCATGGACCGAAGTACATTTGGCAACAGCGTGTGATTGATATACCTATGCAGGGCCAGGTCACCATCGCGGGCCACGTCCAGCCAATAGTCTTGCCAAAAAGCGCCTTCATTGGAACCAATCCCTAGCAGTAATGGTGGCAGGGTAACATTACCCAAACGCTGCTCCAGGCTAACATGGCCAGGCAATTGAACGCCCAGCTGCATGCTGCCATTGCCATGATTGTAGACGCTTTCGTAGGCACGCATCAAATCCTCGGTGCTCTTTCGGCGAAGGCAACTCAACAGCTGTCGATGCTGTGCCTCTTCGAACTGACAGCCCAGCTTCTGTACGAGTAGACGTCCCGTTGCCACGTTGCGTTGTCCATGACCAGCTCCCAAGGCGTAAAGCACAGAGCCCGGTGACATGAGTATCAGCTGCTTATATAGTGCCGACTCATTTCCAGACTGAAGAGCACTGGCTAATGCCAGAATGGCACCACTTCCATGACCAAGCAGCGTTAACTGATCCGCATTGCCACCGAAACTGAGGGCATTGCTTTGGATCCAACGTAGCGCCTGCAGAATATCACTTAGTCCATAGTTTCCTGGTAGCTGTCGATGATCGAGACCCAGTCCAAGCCAGCCATAGATATTGCTGCGATACTGCACGCTGACTACAACAACTTGCTCGGCAGCGGCAAAGTCCAACCCATTGATGCGATTGCGTGGCCAGTCATAGGCGAAATCCTCACCGCTAATTATAACCAATATAGGCAGTTGGCCATAACGCAATCCCGTCTCCGGTGTCCAAATGTTCAGATACAGGCAGTCCTCGTTACTGGGCAATGTTCGTGCAATGCTGCCATCGGCGCTCTCATCATAGATCGTATTTGAGAGTTGTGGACAAATTGGCTGCATCGCCGTCGCCTGAAGCGTGCGGTTCCAACCATTGTGCGGCTTGGCGGGCTACGAAAATGAGTAGTTTGAATATGTTTAATAATTGATAATTCATTTATTTTATAAGTAGCTATTAATTGTTTTCAGATTCACTTATGATTTTCTGATTGCGTCTTAAACTTACCGCAAATCGCAATGGACCCAGTGGCGACTGAGCATAGGGTATTCCCAGGAAGGCGTAGACCGCGCTGCGTGCTCCATCCGGAAATATCTTAAGCTGCAACCAAAGCATCAATATCAATAACTAACAGTTTCTCTTGGATCCCAGTGATACTTACACCAATTATATCGCCCTGCTCCAATTTGATGTGCGTCTGTTGGGCCGAAGCACCACTTATGCTGAGCCAAAGGAATAGGAGTACTCTCAGCCAGTTGTCGAGCCTAAGCAATTGCATATTTTAAAGTGGTTCACTTTCTAACACATATTAAGGCGCCCTAGTTAGATTATTTAAATTATTTTATATTTGTTTATAGTTGTTGCCGTTGCAATTTTCCACATAGACTCCTTGACGCTGAAATGAAAACTAAAAAAAATGAATGCTGCCGTCGATGGAAAAGTTGGCCAAAAGTTTATGCTAGAATTATTTCAATTGTATTCTGGTGTCATTATTGTTACTGTTCTTGTTGTTGCTGTTGCTGTTAATGTGGTTGTTTTTATTGTGCGCGCACAAGAATCATTGAAGCATTCATTAGACCAAAACACCAGCAACACCAAATCACGAACAACAGGTTGATTTACAGGGTGGAATTGTTGGCTGTTGTGCTCATTGACCAACCAAAAGATTGCACCTGAACCCATAACTTTGGAACCGTAAACACCGTCAAATGTTGTGGTGCATGCCACAGCATACGCGTATTTATAACAGAGGGTTGCTTTGAGTGTTAATGCATAATAATACATGTAAAAGCAATGTAAATTATTTATACCCTGTAATTATGAATATTCGAATAATAAGTAAAGCTAAAACCTTTCTATTCTTGATCTTTGTGTTCTTCGTATTATATGAATAAATTTCTCTTGCTAACTAACTATTTGTACTGACCTCGTTGTTGTTATTTAATAAGCCATCGCCCCATAAAATATGTGAGGAAGGGCTGAGCAAATTTGTGTAACCCAGAGATGAAAGCAACTTCTACACTATAAATCTGTAGAACATCAAAATGTTAAGATTTTATAAGATCATTTTAAGTGTAAAAGAGTTTAAAGTTGAGGGTTTGACAATTGTGAAAGGCCAAGGCGAGCATACAAATCGGGGCCACATGTGATAAATACAATTCTCTTATCTTGCATAACAAATTTGAGTATAGGGTATCTGGCAGTCTATATATCTTGAACTGAATAGCGTTCACTAGTTAATTTTTTATTGACTTTTGATTTTGCTGTTGTTGCTGAAAATGTAAATATTCCTACGCTTGACAGCCTGCTAAAGTTTGTTTGTTGGGTTTATAGTCCAAACTCTGCCGTCAGCTCGCGTCGCATTGTTAAATGGAGTTGTCGTTGCTTTTGGCTGGCAGCAGATAATGTACCATAATGTTGGTTTAATTCCAGGCCAATATGGGCAGTGTGTGGTGGTTGCTTTAACTGCGGCTGTTAGACGAAGCGCAGTTCCGGTCAACAGATGACAGTTTGAGCTATAAAATCAGATCTGCGAGCATAGCGAAGGGAGACTATGCGCAGGTAAATCGGCTCAAAAAGAAAAAAGCCTTTTTCTGCTCAAAAGTTAGGAAGCTTTAGCCATAGGAAAAGTAACAAAAATGTTTATAAAATTAATTTCTTAATTTTTTAATCAGAATAAATATAAACACAAAATCATGATCAAGAAAATAAAAGAAATTGTCATATAGACTCAGATACATCCTATACACACACATTTATGCATTTTAATTAGTTTACAGACCCGGTAGATTCAACATGAGGAGAGACAACAGGCAATGCTATATTTTCGGTTGCTCTATATAGGTCTCTCTGTATCTATCTTTATTTCTTTCTCTGTTGCTCGCTGTCAGTAACCTAATCAATTTGTAAGCGTTGTTTTAGAGAGTCAAGCTTTGATTATTATAAATTGCTTTGACGCCGTAGTATGGTCAATGGTCCAATGGATGTGTTCGTATGGGTGTATGTGTGTGTGCCTTTATTTGAGGGCATTGCTAGCAATTTAGGGAAGACTGCACTTACAAAATTATAGGTAAAACCACATGGAATGATACCTTTAGCTATGTTAACTTAATGCTATATTATTAAATAAGCATATATTTATCCTAAGTCCAAACAGTTTATCGCATAGAAATGAGTCAGATGTGGCCTCCGTTCAAAAAACTAGACCAAAACAAATTGAGCTCTCAGAATTGTTCATTTGGCTTTTGGCCAGTTAGTTGTCAAGTCGAGCTGTTGATCGCATGCCGCATATTGTTTTGACATTTAGCTTTGGCCTCCCAATATTTTCAATAAATTCGTCATAAAAAACGTTTGACACAAAGTTGGGCAAACACTTTAAACATTTATTGCAGACTCGTATACAATACGGAAAAATGGTTGGCCAAAACCAATTCAAAATATTCGTAGCTGCAATTGAGCAATTTTGGCAGTTGAACTGCAATAACAATAATAACAAACATAACAAATATGACAACTGAAAACAAGGAAAAATGTTAATTCGTAAAAGTGCTCGACGAGAAGATGCCCTGTTGTAGTTGTAGTAACAATTGTTGTTTCATCAAATTTATATATTTTTCTACTTTGCCTTCCTATTTTAAATTATTTCAACCTTATTTATTTACCTGCTCAGTTATTATAAAACCTGAACTAGTATACCCTTATTTATCCAATTTGTTTGGTACAGGGTATAGAAATAACCTCGTGAGCCGTAACAAAACTGCAGGTTGAATGTGGATATCATGTTATGAAGCTGGTTTGGTAGAAAAACTTTTCCCTAATGAAAACGTCTATGATTTCGGACCGAGTTTATTGTTTACATATTGCCAGAGTATATTGAAAACTTCTTTATTAAATTTTACTTCAATAAAAGCCAATTGTTGGCTCTTATTATTGTTGGTATTATTGCTGCAGACATTGTTGCTATTTCGATTATGCGCTCTGACTATAAAATGCTTGAAAGTTTCGTTTGTCCTTGTTGTGGGAGTATTTACTCCCAAAAGGGGAACGGCAGGGATAGAGGATACGGGGATGCTTGGTTGCCTGGATGGCATCTGAGTGAGCTCTTGTATATAGTCGTAATTCAATTTTGTCTCATATTTTCCAACAATGCATGGTATGAAATTTGACTGGTATTTGTTTTGTTTTTGTTTTTTGATACCCTGTGTCAGGCATATGTTAACGTTGTGCTAAATGTGTAGAAACATTATAAACAAAAACGTATTATTTAATTTAATTTTAATGGTATTTTTTAAAAGAAGAACAAATAAACAAATAAAGCTTAAAAATAGGGAATAACTGAAGCCAAAAGATGTATTTATACCTTTTGTGGTGTGGGCCCATGCACATGTATGCTCTCTCTTACTGCCGTGGGCTTGCCCAACTTATCATGTATGTGTATGTATGTATCTTGTGTACATTACATACGAGTATATTCATATGTATATGTTCAATTTTATTATTATCCAAATACTTTTAATTTTATAGAGACTGACACTGGGCAATATGCTGTCGCGTGAGCTCGACTGACCCTTGTTATTGCTATTCTTGTTTTTTCCTCATTTTTGTGAATTTTTAGATATTACACAGACAAATTCTTAGTTCGAGGTTTTGCTAACAATTTGTCAACACTTTGAAACAATTAGTTAGGAATTCAATGGGACTGCCTTTGGGCCTGCATGTGCCCCCTTCACTTACACATGTATACAAGCATACGAGTCACACATACACCGTGTATTATTTGCCAATTACAAATTTCTTTGAAAAGAGTTTTCAGATCATTGGTCTAATGAATTCTACGATATATCTGCGGACCAAAAGAAAATATTTGATTATTATTAGAAGTCACTATTTAATCAAATTAGGATTACTTGACTTTAATTGTATTTAAGTTGGCCTTGTGAAATTTCTGAAATAATTAAATCTGTGAAATGTATTAAATTTATTTATTAAATAAATATTAAATATTTGAATAAATTGAGCAACGCGGCCAAGACCGTACAATTAGTAATATTTTTGTTTGTAGATAACATTTGAAAATCGTATTTAACTGTAAGCATTCATCGCATATTTGTGGAAATAATTAGTAATGTGAAAATCGCCAATGGGGAAAATATTTCAATCTGGAAATGCCAAACTCTGTTGCAGATACAATAACAACAACAACATCGTCAGCAATGCAGCAAACTTTGGGCAACAACATAGTGTTATATAATTATGTTATTAGCAAGAACAACAACAGGGCGACCAATTTCTGCACAAATATTTAACAAAATAATTTTCACAAGTTTTTGTTGTTGCTAATGTTGTAGTTTTAGTTTTTGTTGTTGTTGTTTTGTCTTGTTGCTTTAATCCTAATTTAACGGCGCAGTAGACAAACAATGTGGCAGGCATTTTGTTTCAGCAACTTACCACACGACTTGCACTCAACCATCGTGTTGGCTGAAAAGGGGGGCATGTGGGGTAGGGTGGGCAAGAGGGCATGTTTTACACGCGTACTTTCTAATTAATGCGAACAATTTTAGTTGAAACAGAACGGAACAACATAAGCGACACATTGCCCGCTTTTAAACCCAAACTTTTGTTGCTTTCGCAAAGCGACAGGGAAGGAGAGCAAAGGGTTGAGTGTAAAAAGGGGCAAGCAAAGTGCTGAGGAGTACATGAATCAGTTTTTTTAGCGCTTTTGTTAAGCTGCTGCATACAACGACTCTCTCTTTCTCACGCACCCCGTCACTCCCTCACCTTTTCTCCCTGGCGAAAAAGCAAAATCTAAACATATGCATAACGCCGCACTTCGTCCTTGACAATGTCAACAGCCTGCAACCAGGCGCACAGAAGTGACCGCCAGAGGTCGCCTGTGTGCACATAACGATAATGTGCTTCTCACACATGTAGAATAAAAAGGATAATGCTAGGCAATTTATGTATAGACATATATACATATACATATACATATACATATACATATACATATACATATACATATACATATACATATACATATACATATACATATACATATACATATACATATACATATACATATACATATACATATACATATACATATACATATACATATACATATACATATACATATACATATACATATACATATACATATACATATACATATACATATACATATACATATACATATACATATACATATACATATACATATACATATACATATACATATACATATACATATACATATACATATACATATACATATACATATACATATACATATACATATACATATACATATACATATACATATACATATACATATACATATACATATACATATACATATACATATACATATACATATACATATACATATACATATACATATACATATACATATACATATACATATACATATACATATACATATACATATACATATACATATACATATACATATACATATACATATACATATACATATACATATACATATACATATACATATACATATACATATACATATACATATACATATACATATACATATACATATACATATACATATACATATACATATACATATACATATACATATACATATACATATACATATACATATACATATACATATACATATACATATACATATACATATACATATACATATACATATACATATACATATACATATACATATACATATACATATACATATACATATACATATACATATACATATACATATACATATACATATACATATACATATACATATACATATACATATACATATACATATACATATACATATACATATACATATACATATACATATACATATACATATACATATACATATACATATACATATACATATACATATACATATACATATACATATACATATACATATACATATACATATACATATACATATACATATACATATACATATACATATACATATACATATACATATACATATACATATACATATACATATACATATACATATACATATACATATACATATACATATACATATACATATACATATACATATACATATACATATACATATACATATACATATACATATACATATACATATACATATACATATACATATACATATACATATACATATACATATACATATACATATACATATACATATACATATACATATACATATACATATACATATACATATACATATACATATACATATACATATACATATACATATACATATACATATACATATACATATACATATACATATACATATACATATACATATACATATACATATACATATACATATACATATACATATACATATACATATACATATACATATACATATACATATACATATACATATACATATACATATACATATACATATACATATACATATACATATACATATACATATACATATACATATACATATACATATACATATACATATACATATACATATACATATACATATACATATACATATACATATACATATACATATACATATACATATACATATACATATACATATACATATACATATACATATACATATACATATACATATACATATACATATACATATACATATACATATACATATACATATACATATACATATACATATACATATACATATACATATACATATACATATACATATACATATACATATACATATACATATACATATACATATACATATACATATACATATACATATACATATACATATACATATACATATACATATACATATACATATACATATACATATACATATACATATACATATACATATACATATACATATACATATACATATACATATACATATACATATACATATACATATACATATACATATACATATACATATACATATACATATACATATACATATACATATACATATACATATACATATACATATACATATACATATACATATACATATACATATACATATACATATACATATACATATACATATACATATACATATACATATACATATACATATACATATACATATACATATACATATACATATACATATACATATACATATACATATACATATACATATACATATACATATACATATACATATACATATACATATACATATACATATACATATACATATACATATACATATACATATACATATACATATACATATACATATACATATACATATACATATACATATACATATACATATACATATACATATACATATACATATACATATACATATACATATACATATACATATACATATACATATACAAATACATATACATATACATATACATATACATATACATATACATATACATATACATATACATATACATATACATATACATATACATATACATATACATATACATAACTCTTAGTAGATAACCTTATAGGAAAATTCGATAATATTTTTTACGAAGAAGGCCAAGACCTAAGTTTCACGAACGAAATTAAACACAGCACAATACCAATTTATTCAAAAACTTACAAATACCCCGAAATACATAAAGACGAAGTTAATAGGCAAATAGAAGAAATGCTACAGCAAGGCATTATAAGACATTCAAAAAGCCCATACAATAGCCCTTTATGGGTCGTTCAAAAGAAAATGGACCAGTCTAATAAGAAAAAGTGGCGGCTTATTGTAGACTACCGTAAACTAAATAAAGAAACCATCGAAGATGGATTCCCGATACCAAATATAGATGAGATTTTTGACAAATTAGGGGGTTGCAACATTTTCTCTAGCCTAGACCTCGCAAAAGGCTTCTACCAAATAGAAATGGACATACAAGATATACACAAAACGGCATTTTCAACTACTAGTGGCCATTATGAGTTTCTTCGCATGCCTTTTGGACTACGGAACGCTCCCTCGACGTTTCAAAGACTAATGAACAATATTCTTAGTCCCTATATAGGAAAATTTTGCATAGTTTACATGGATGACATCCTTATATTTTCAAAGAATATAGAAGAACACGTCCATCATCTAAACTGTATATTCAACTGCCTATCGAAAGCAAACTTAAAACTCCAACCAGACAAATGTGAGTTTGTCAAAAAGGAGATCGAATTTCTTGGCCATGTTATTAATTCAGAAGGTCTTAAGCCAACTCAAAAGAAAGTCGACGCAATCTTTAAGATAAAATTACCAACAAACCAAAAACAAATTAAAAGCTTTTTAGGAATAACAGGGTATCTAAGACGCTACATAAAAGATTACTCAAAAATTGCACAGCCCTTAATAAAGTATTTAAAGAAAAATTCTAAAATAAACATACATGATCAAGACTACATAGAAGCTTTTCAAAAACTTAAGATCCTAATTACAAGTGATCCGATTGTCGTATACCCAGATTTTAGTAAACAATTTACGATAGTCACAGATGCAAGTAACTATGCTTTAGGCGCCGTGCTCCTGCAAGGTAATAAAGTAATTTCGTATGCTAGCCGTTCGCTTAAAAGTCATGAACTTAATTATAGCACAATAGAGAAGGAACTCCTTGCCATTTATTGGTCAACAAAATATTTTAAATATTATATATACGGGAGAAAATTTTTGATTAAAACCGACCACAGGCCCCTAGTCTGGCTTAATAATCTAAAAGAACCGAACCTTAAGCTACAAAGATGGAAAGTTCAATTAAACGAGTTCGATTTTGATATAACATTTATAAAAGGCAAAGAAAACGCTTCGGCAGACGGACTTAACAGAATTGTTGAAGCATCAGCAGAAGAATTTGACCAAAATATCCCAACACAATTAGATATAGATAACTCAGATATATTTATGATAGAGATCATCGACAATTTACCAGACATGACACCGATCACAGAAATTGAAGATGAAGATTTCTCGAAGGACTTAATTAAAATATTTACTAACGAAACTGACGATTTGGCAACAGTTCATAGTGCGGATTCCGACGATCGTAATTTTATTAATATTACAGAAAAATGCCTAAATATCTTCAAAATACAAATAATAATTAAAGAGGCAGAAAGCGAATCACGTACATTCAAAATTTTGTATGGAAAAAAATAAGACATATTTTTAAAACAAGCGGCGATGAGAGAAATATGCTAAAGTTCATGCGAGAAAAATTACCTGAAAAGGCCTAGTTGCAATATTTTGCGAATATTTAAGTTTATATGTAAAATTTCAGGAAATTTATGGACAATTTTTTTCAAATAATAGAAATTTAAGAATACTTAAGTCGAGTACACTATTAAACGATATCCATGATAAAGAAGAACTTTTAAAGATAATCGAAAACGAACACATTAAAAATAATCAAAGAGGCATTAACGAAATTTTTGTATCGATAAGAGGAAAATTCTATTACCCAAACATGCAAAAGTTATACAAAGTTATATTAATAATTGTAATGTATGTAACTTAGCTAAATACGATCGGCAACCTATAAAATATAACTTAAATATCACAGAAACGCCAGACAAAACTAACGAAATAATTCACATAGACATTTGGTACCCTAAACGAAATATCATGTATCTCACGTCAATTGACAAACTGTCTAAATATGCAACAGCTCAATATATTAAAGATAGATCCTGGATCTCTCTGCTCAATGCAATAAAATAAAGAATCCAATACTTAGGGAAAGCCAAAAAAGATCATAACTGATAACGAATTTAATATAGTTGTAATTAAACAATTTCTCCTAGAAAACAACATAGATGTACACTTTACAACTCCTTATAAGAAAACCGGAAACTCGGACGTGGAAAGATTACATTTAACACTAAATGAGCACATACGATTGTACAACGCTGATCCAAACAATACTGACACTGTTCAAGAAAATGCCTATAAAGCAATTATTTGTTACAATAACACAATACATTCAAGTACGAATACTAGACCAATAGATTTATTTAATAACATACTTTGCTATGAAGATATTGTAAAATTATCCGAAAAATTAGAGAGGAATAAACTGATTCTAAACGCGAAACAAAATAACATAGATGAACCAAACTTCGCAAATGTATTTGTTAAGAATAATCAGGTAGTAAAATCATATCCAATATACAAAGAAATAAGTAACCACAATCAGGTTGGTAACTACATGATATCTGATAAAGACCCAACAAAAAAAATTTATAAGGATCAGGTGAAAAGAAGATATAAATACCAAAATGAAAATTGTAAAAATTAAGTATATTTTGTAAACACACTTTTGTTTTTCCTTAATCTAATGGAAATTTCAACCAAATTGTCGAAACTTACGCTGGGGGAGTCATGTACACCCACACATACCCGCACAAATTAGATTAAGATTAGTATGTATGTATGCACATGGCAGCTAAGCTTTCACTTGGAGCTTTTAACACCAAGCTCAAGCTAAGCTCTTTTGATTAAGTCAGTAGATAAGAAATCTCAAAACTGTACGCACGTACCAATAAACATTTTGATAAACGAAACTCGAGTTTTTCGTTAATAACTTATTCGATTCGACAAAGAAGTCGAAGAGCAAAGCCGCTTACAGACGACGACGAAATCGTGACTGAAGGCG